>JAODUO010000891.1:0-27500 GCA_025642075.2 Ridgeia piscesae | reverse complement strand
GAACGAACGAACGAACGAACGAACGAACGAACGAACGAACGAACGAACGAACGAACGAACGAACGAACGAACGAACGAACGAACGAACGAACGAACGAACGAACGAACGAACGAACAAAACGAACAACCGAACAAAAAAAACGAACGAAGAAGAACGAACGAACGAACGAAACAACAACGAACGAACGAACGAACGAACGAACGAACGAACGAACGAACGAACGAACGAACGAACGAACGAACGAACGAACGAACGAACGAACGAACGAACGAACGAACGAACGAACGAACGAACGAACGAACGAACGAACGAACGAACGAACGAACGAACGAACGAACGAACGAACGAACGAACAAAGAACGAACGAACGAACGAACGAACGAACGAACGAACGAACGAACGAACGAACGAACGAACGAACGAACGAACGAACGAACGAACGAACGAACGAACGAACGAACGAACGAAGACTTACTTATTCTCTTGTAGACACCCGGCAGCAGTGTCTTGTAGTTACAGAACGGTCCCTCGCAACAGTACGTGCATGACGGGATCGCATCGCCAATTCGACAAGTGACGCTATTGCGGGCATTCTTTGCAACACAGCTGTTTTTCGGGGCACAAAACTTGGAAACAGTTCTGGATGTGTTGTACCCCAATGTTGTCTGGCACACCTGTGGCACAATAGCAAAGTGTCACAAACAATGTCCGTCAAAATATTGTTTTAATATTTAAAAATAAAAAACAATCAACTTGTGACCGCTGGCGGCACACGGAATTGTCTATTTTATTTAGAAAAACAGTTAATTAGTGTTTACGAAACAAGCTAAGCATTTCTGACAACTGATACTTATCACATGAGTTTAGTAAAGCCTACTTGATCTTGATGAACTGCTATTAACAACCGCCAATCATTCCTCTTTCCTGAAGCTATCGTTGTAGTAATTGCTATGACGTCTTTGCATTCTCTATAACTAAAAAGTGTTTGCCGTGAAGTAATCCGAATGGTAATACTTTCTAATCGCAAGCATAAGCTATAAGAGCGAGCCACGAAACTCTAAATAAAGCGTCATGTTTTTTGTGAGATCATATCAACACGTGTGTCCGTGTCCGCGAGTGCGGCGGTGTCGGTGTCGGTGTCGGTGTCGGTGTCGGTGTCGGTGTCGGTGTCGGTGTCGGTGTCGGTGTCGGTGTCGGTGTCGGTGTCGGTGTCGGTGTCGGTGTCGGTGTCGGTGTCGTGTCCGTGTCCGTGTCCGTGTCCGTGTCCGTGTCCGTGTCCGTGTCCGTGTCCGTGTCCGTGTCCGTGTCCGTGTCCGTGTCCGTGTCCGTGTCCGTGTCCGTGTCCGTGTCCGTGTCCGTGTCCCGTGTCCGTGTCCGTGTCCGTGTCCGTGTCCGTGTCCGTGTCCGTGTCCGTGTCCGTGTCCGTGTCCGTGTCCGTGTCCGTGTCCGTGTCCGTGTCCGTGTCCGTGTCCGTGTCCGTGTCCGTGTCCGTGTCCGTGTCCGTGTCCGTTTTTGTGGCCGTAGCAGTGGCCATGCCAGTGCACCCATTGTGTGTGGCTGTCCGTGTGTTTTTGCGCGGGTGGCTGCGTGCACGGTATGTGCCTGCCTGGAGTGAAAGGACGTGCGCGCCCGATATGCACGTGTATGTGTGCATTTATCCTCGTGCGTGCATTCTCCGAATTCTGCTTAGCGATGGTCGCATGACGTCCAAATTTACCCTTTCAGAGGCATTTAGCAGGTGTGCCAATTTCTATCACTGGATCTGCTCTCCAATTGTAACTGGAGTGACTTTCAAGCGCTATAGGGGAAACCAAATAAAATATTAATCCGACATTAGGGTAGCAAGTACCCCTATGTTAAAAGTATATCGTACGACACTCGAAATGCAAAACTAGTGCATAAAAATTATGACCAGACAATGACACTGAAGCAGCCCACCAGACAATAAGGATCACCCGAGTAGTACGTAAGCGACCTTAGACGTGACATCGCGTGACATGAATCATTTTTCAAACGTATCCGGCAGCGTGTAATTGAAGCTTCCTTTCAATGAGTTGTGTAGGGTACTTCCGCTGTCTAAGCCACTCCTATTTCTTAACCTCGCTGCATAGTGCACCAGTCCACGCCAGCGTTTCTCCAACAAGAAAGGATCCGCTTGGCGTTCCCCTTACGAGCCCAGCGTAGAACAAATATAGACTATTAATAATATTCATGTATATATTAGCATAAGAATATATAGCTATCATCAAATAATATGGCAATGAGACCTAACTTGCTGTGTTTATTTCTGGGCGGGGTTTTGACTGTGGTAGTATAAGAAAGGTTCATATAATAATAATAACTATTATTATTTATTTTTATTCTATTATGGTAAGATAACCTAATTTCGTCTAAATGTTCGAACGTGAAACATTGAAATTAAATTAATGCGACACTCGAAAGTTAGACGCATTTCTTTACATAGTATGAGGGTCATTGGAGGCAAAATAGTTGAGAACCGCTTATCTAGACTAAGTCGACGGAAGAGAAATGGAAATGAAATGGGAGTGATGCACTGTCCGGTCGTCCTAACACGGCTACCACAAGCACAGCGGAACGTGGGTCTCACGTAGTAACAGCTACGAACAATATCTGAGAAACAGAAAAGCACTTGGGGTGGACGTCGTGGGGTGTACCACACTGATAGTCACAGAGACGACAAGTTGAGGGTGTTAGAGTGTAACTGTAGATGGGTCAGGAGACATGTACTGGATATGACGGTTAGGAAGAATATACAACAGAGTCGACATGTCGACCAGACGGCTCACCTCCCCAGCGTTGCAGAGTTCCGGTCTCGACAGGAAGTGATTGCATTGTTCCGTGTGCCACGTCGTGGTTTGCCAGTCGTACTGCCACCCCGCCTTGTCACACGTGAAGCATCGTTGACGTGTCACGGCTCCTGTCGACGATGTTGTTAAACCGATTTAGTGTTACACGTAGTTGTTTGTAACTGGTCCATTCATGTGCCAACTGATCCATTCATGTTCCAACGAGCCACACATATTCAGCTACGTTTACATATTCGGCTTCATCTACTAACCTACACTGAACACAGATAACTCCAGCTGCCCCACTGCCCACTGCATCATCCTAGACATACGGTAACAAAGAAGATTTTGTGACCTATACTCAACCACCACATGTACCCAACCAATACCTACCACGTACGCTCAAACGAATTAATCAAACATATATATAGATCTTGCCTGTTACACCGAACCCAACCTAATGTTTAGGGTTGCCACCCGTTCCATAAACTGCGGAATATTCCGTATTTAGGAGTTCAATATCGCAGCCTTTATAACGGTAACGGCGATCCATCCGGTATTTTATTTCATAATGAAGGTGGCAACTATATTTTTGACAACTATATTTACAAGATTTAACAAGATTTAACAAGATTGCCACCTAGAGATTCAACTCTAGATGGCAGGTGGACTAGGAAGCCATTTGGCTTATCGAGAGTCCAACCTATCTATCTAAGTATACCCCGCCCTTCTTAGGTATATGTCGATTTTATTTTTAAATATATTAACACTACTAGCACCTACACAATCAGCTGATAATCTGTTCCATTCGTTTACTGTTCTTTGTGAAAATGAAAATGTTCTAATATCTAGTCTACACTGCTTCTTTGCTAATGTAACTCCATGTCCTCTAGTCCTTCTCTCTTCCTTACGCTCCAACATGCTGGCGCAACGGCAACCATTTCATTTTAAGATACACATGCTGCTATATCAACATTCCCACACACATCGATGTATCCCTCATACCTGGACAACAGACTTTGGCCCTGTACTTGGTCGTGCTATTTGAGAGTAAATGGCACTCTGTGACGAAGGCTTTGTGGATCTTGGCAGGCGGACTGGCAAGATCCTGCCACCACTGGCATTCGTAGCGGTACACCTCCTTGTAGTAATCAGTCACCTCGGAAATCTTTGCTGGGCAAGTTGTCCCTTGTTCGAAGATCCAGCGAGTTTTGACTTGTGTCTCGTCGTCATTGCAAACTGTGAGTCGCCGTACAAAATAAGTGGCGGTTATTAGGAATTACTTACGACGCACTTGCTGTCCTAGTGATATCTTTATCACGATATAAATCCATTTAGCTGGAATTATATAAGCCGCCGATTGGCGGGTATGCTATGGAACGATTTGTTTATGTTTTAAATATCCGCATGCATGGTGTAACCCGATTGTGTCATGTCGTAGCCTTTTGTATACTACCTGCTATATAAACATTATTATTATCTGGTTTTGTTTAGTATAATATAATGTCACTTTAGCGCAAGAAAACGTTTCTTCAATTTGATGTAGCAGTGATACTAATAATATACACATCAAAAACGACATTGTATGCCTCTAAATCCTTTACCTAACATGCAAAGAAACGTTGCGGCAACAATAATTTTGTGTGTAGTAGCCCAATTGTGAAATTTCAAAACCAAGAGAAGCACGACCGCGAAGTATTTCCAGATATATGCAAACTGCATTCAGTGGTGAACGCGTTAGTTAGTGAATGTAAGTACATACACGGCTGGAGGCCTTCACAAATGATCACTTCCGCCAGAAGCAACACGACAACGGCGGCACAAAGCACGGCCATGGCGATACTGATTTTTCACAGATCGGTGAAAAATCAGTATTTATTCTGAAACACACGACGCAACATTGCTGTATCTGAGACGCCGCTAACACGTGATCAACAAAATAAGTTAATACATCTGAAACGTACAACGCAACATTGCTGTGTCTGAAACACATCTAATACGTGATTAATAAACTAAATTATTCTGAAACATACTACGCAACAATGTTGTATCTGAGACGCACTTTACACGTGATCAATAAAATAAGTTAATATTTCTGAAACACGCAACGCAACATTGCTCTATCGTAAACGCATCTAACACATGATCAATAAACTAAGTTAATAATTCTAATATAGACAACGCAACATTGATTGCTGTATCGGAATGACATCAAACACATAAGCAATACACTAAGTTAGTAGATACAGACAACGTAACATAGCTCTGTCTGACACTCATCTAGCACGTGATCAATAAACTGAGTTAATAATTCTGAAACAGACTACGCAACATTGCTGTATCTGAAATCATCTAATAAATGATCAATAAACTAAGTTAAACTTTCACCAAAATATTCAACTGCTTGAAATATGTAAGACATTCATGAAGTATGAACAAATTGTGCGAAATATTTGGTAGCATAACGTGTACTCTACTTACCGATGTATAATTGGCTGTCAGTCGCAAGCTTCATCGGTGGCAGGCAAACGTTGTTGCTTAACGCTGTAGACCGGTGCCTTTTATATGGTTGTTTCCGTTAACAAGGAAGTCCAATTATCTACCTGGTTCGATGAAGCAACCAGGCTCTATTGTCAGAAACAAGAATACTGGCCACTCCTGTTTACCGCCATTACCACGTATCCTGTTTTCCTCTATTGTTGTAACGTCAAACGCGCAATGAACTGATTCCAGTCGTTTCCTTTGTTTATTTAAACATAACCAATGCGTCATGAGATGTGTCATTATCGGATATGTTACCAGAAACTAGCAACGATTTCGCAATGTGTACCGTGAATATTGTAAGACGTTTGGTCATTGAACTGTCTGCGATACGAGACCATAATTACGATCAATTATCAGATTGTTGTGCAACAGAGAATCAACGATTTCACAACGTGTCGCTAAAATCCCTTGTTTTGCCCCGCTGGGTACTATAAACGAACTGTACGTAGGGATGGGGAACTATCATATCTTGGTCAAATGACACGTACTCTGAGAAGGCCGATATATCGCTTATTGTGCGTAAGATATGGGAGTGTAAATATCCTTGCAGGATGAAGGCGGTATTGTCCCGTACTTGGATCCTATATATGAAGGCGTGATATTATTTACGGATTGGACTTTTTAATTCATAGCACCAATCTTCTGTAAAACAAAAAACGGTTGAAAATACGTGTTCAATGTAACACGATTGTGCCTAAATTAGTTTAAACGACGTCATACTTAATAATGTCTCACCAACTTGTGTGCTCTACTCATTTCACATTCGTATGGCAAATGTTTTGCTAAACATGTTTATAAAACACTTTCAACATGTTGAGTCATTTGTGTAAATGCGTGTTTAATTTGGCGAAATCAGCGACAAATACGGTTAACCGGAATTGCACAAATATGCAGAAATTTAATTTACAAGTGAGCAAAACGTAATTAAATAACAGTGATCACAAACATATATCGGGATACAGTTAGCGGGGGAAATATCCGAATAATTACAGGTATTACATATTTGCTAGAACATTTAGATTTACTTTTTGGAAATGTCACATACGTCAAATAAAAAGCGTAGACTTGTGGCACTGCGCGAAGTATGGAGATTTTATTGCTGCAATTGTCTTATGGTAAAAAGGAAGGATGTGACTAGTCGTGATTGGCAACATCAGATTCTTCCGCACATTATGGCAAGAAGAAAGGATGTGGTTCCTTGTTGCTAGTCGTGATCTGCCACATTTAGATTCTCCCTCACCATATGCCATTGCGACGAGAGTTGTTTTCTATATATACAATTTATGTCAAACCGCAGAGAAGTAAGTCACACAAGGAGTGCCGCTGTGCGACCTTCACGACGAGAACACTCACAGACAAGATGTCAATCGACCGTGACGCAGTGTCCGTGACGCGGTAGAGACTACAGACACACGCAGGTTGGTCGAGTTACTAGTTGTGCACATGCTCTATATTGATGTTTTTGACTGCAGCACAGCACATCTAAACATTTCTCTGGCATAGTTCCATCCCAGATGGTGTGAGGTAAAATAGGGGTATCCAAACATAGTAGTGCGTGCGTGCGTGCGTGCGTGCGTGCGTGCGTGTGCGAATGTGCGTGTGTGCGTACTTGTGTGCGCGAGTGCTTTTGTGTTAGGATATTAGTGATTGTGCGATTTTTATGGGAAAATACGCGTCGTGCTTGTATAAATATTTGTGTGGGCTCTGCCATGCGTTAGCATTTGGTTGCGTCATGACGTAATTCTGGGACACAGAAACAACGGGAGACTGCCTTTTTCCAGAAGCGATATCTAACTCTAATGATTCAGGGCGGTGGGGAATGACGACGGGACCTCGCCGAGATAACCTAAAATTCACGGTGACCTGTCAATTCGAAATTTAAGTTTCAAGGTGATATTATATATATAATATATATATATATATTATATATATATATATATATATATATATATATATATATATATTATATATATGTATATATGTATATATATATATATATTATATATATTATATATATTTATCATATATATAATATAATATATATATATATATATATAATATACATACATACACTCACAATTATATATATATATATATATATATATATATATATATATATATATATATATATGTATAATATTTATATATATGTATAATATTTATATATATATATAATATAATAAATATATTATATATATGTGTATTATACAAACACTGAAATAAATAGTTAATTCGACACAAATGAAACCATTTCAGATTTCAGATGGTAGTATAATCGTATGCAACGCTTCCATACATAATAATCTGTTTTCTTGTTATTGCGAAATATGTCCACTACCAAATTCCCATGGTGGTCCTGTCAGTATGCATTGGACATACAGGATGTAACATGACAAACTGAGAATTGTTGAACTATTGGTTATTGTCCAGGATGTAGCATTATGCTTCACCTTTCACGGAAAGCCGACTCTGCGGCAGATCGTAAAATTTGACACACAATATTGTCATGGCCGGCCGACTATGGCACAAATCGCCATGAACTGTCTTCGTCGTGAATGAGCCAGTGCTACGGCACGTGTTGTTATCTAATGGAAAACACTAACACCCATCGTCTCTGAGCATATGGGTCGCATATTTCTCCGTTGTACAATTCCCACCATCGACATTTCCCCGATATCTCTCTCCGTATTGTTCTAAGGTATTTTGTATATTGTTGTATCACTTTAAAGGGCAAAAAAGGCAACGGTTTCGTATCATACACTTAATAGAGTTTATACAAACTAACAACTTCCACATATACTCAATTTTTAACGTTAGCGGTTTACTCAGAATGTGACCTTAAAGTATAAAAATCTAACGAAATCCATGATGGCCTAGACACCACCATCTTAACCGGTGACGTATTCGTTTGGCTTGGCCTGGCCTATAAGCGCGCGGCATTCTAAGTCTCTGCTGAGGCCGGTCAGCTTCCTGCGACGTCACTACGCTTGCCTATGGCACAACAACATCGAGTCTTCGTTTAGTTGGCGTGACATGTAGCAGCTGCTTAGACCTAAATATGTGGTCAACAAGTAATTATGAAGTAGACATATATCACCAGTTGATGGAACAAGATCCAACAAAACATCGCCGACCGTCGTCTTCTTAAACCCGGGGCAGTGCTGACAATATTTAGCCATGGGTTGACCTAAAAGCTAAACCGTCGGCGTCGAAGCGACGCATATATCAAGCTGGCCGAGACATCAATGATCAGATCGCAAGTAGGTTAGTATGATGTACTATTTTTTCTGTGGTATAACGTTTGTATTTAATTGTGTTTTTTTGCAGACGTCAAGCACACGTAACGTTTTTGTGCTGTTAAAAGTAGTGTTGACCTCCGTAGACCGACTATCGGTTGATGATGGCTCGATCATCGATGTGTTGGCGATGCCCGATGCCGATGGCGATGTCCATCGATGACAGCTAATCTGTTTCTATGGTATCACGTCCACATGCGTAAAGACTAAGGTATACTTGAACCAAGCTAGGACAATAGCACAATACATATCATCGCAGAATTTAGTACAATGCAGAATAAATAATTTAGTCTTTAGAAGAAACTTGAATAACTGAACTTGAACATGACACGTCTCATGGGTGATAATATGTCATCGGCGGAGGGACCGTGGCCTTGGATTGTCGTTGGCACTTCTTCGTAAATTCAGTAACCGCTCATAGTGACATAGACATTTATATCCATCGATGTGAATGTAGGCTATGTCAGAGTAAGGTGACATTGATTAATACAGCTAGTAAAGCTTATGATCAGTGTGTTCAGATATGTGCTAAGAAACAATGAAAATGTTATGATGCTGAAAACTAGAAATTCAGTCAGTATTTATTTAAACATTAAGTTTTTATAAACTTTTGTTAGTTGCATTTTTCTGTTAGTTTCCAATTATGAGATACACATCTGACTATATTTATCATAATGTTATCAAGTTTCTGCATGCACTTTGACACCCAACTTTCAAAATTAGTTTCACCTTCGAGTAGCAGTATTTATGACTGTTTAATGGCTGGTGGAATTCAATGATTGTTTGAAATCCATGGACAGTTGCTGCATGCATGTTTTAAACTATATCTTCATTTAAACTACTCATTTTATCTGCAACAAGTTGTATTTATTTATGTTTTATTACCTTTTTAGATGTGACGTCGGTATCCACTGGTTAGAGATCTATTGTCACCTGTAAGTGATAATTGAAAAAAGATAAGTTTTATTCTAGATAATTATAGTGTGACAATTCATACACTTGATTTATATTGTCTGCTGCATTCTCACAATATGGCTGTGTTTCTCACTTTCTGGTAATCTCATATGAATAACCAGAGGAAATGCCAATTAGTCAATGAATTATGTCACGTTCCTTTGTTGTTGGTTACAGAAAACAGTGATTTTCACTCCTGTATCACATTGTGGCATCCACACGCATGTGCACACGCTGCAATGTATCTGGAGAAAGGTTCAGCAGCATTCAATGCCCTGCCTGAAATCAGTCATCACAGCACGTCACTTTCTGGGAGCCATTCCCTAGCTCACTAAATTCTGTCATACTGGACAGGTGGAGGTGTATCAGAGTTACCTGCCCCAAGAGACAGCACTTATATGAAGGTATGACAGCAGTCGAACTACAAGGGGACTTTTGCGACAAGGGGACTTTTGCGATAAGTTGCATTTGAATCCTTGCTTGTACAGTTCTCTTCACATTGCACCAAGCTGTATAAAGTAGCACATAGTAATTGCAGTATTGCTTCATATTACTAAGATAATCCAGGTATGGCATTTGAATGAACTCCTTGTAACTGTGTCATGGGGGGCAAAACACAGCTGTAATCAGTTACTGTGTACACTTATGAATACAGCTACTTGTGTAATTAATAACTTCTCTGTTTTTGATAAAATTAAATCAATAACACGTCATTATCACTGAATGTATTAAAATATAATATAAAAATACATAAAAATACAGTTGCTGTATATACATGACACAAAGTGAAACATTAAGATTAGAACAACAAGTGATAATTGGGAATGGAATGTGATAGTGGAATTCTTGGTCAAAATGTTTTGTATTTTAACTTATGGTTACTAATTTGGCTAATGTTTGGTTACTAAAACAATGACTTCTTACATGATTATCAAATGAAATTACACAAAATTAGTACATGTTTATAATCATGTAGAAAAACGTTTCAAAGTTGTATAAATACTAATCAGTTAATGCAAGCACTATATTCATTGTAGGAATGAAATCACGATTGATGTTGTCTGCTCTTGCGAGGAACTATCGGCCACGTCCTGTCCCAGGCATCCCTGTTAACACAGATGTCATCTTCGAGAAACAATGATTAAACTGGAGGTTGCGCAACAGAACACAAGTCCGACATAACCGTCTACCCATGCTGATGAGCCACATAATCCATGTGGTGATGGGAAAAGTTACACTGCCACTAATCACTGTACCAACAGGGGTTGCTTGATCGGGGCAAATGTGCCAAAACCGGGTAAGGAAGATCTGCGGGCTGCATGGCTCAATCGTTTTGTACATTACTCAAGTCTTCGAGAGCAAAGTGATATCCCTCGTGCTGCTCTCCAAGCGAGGACAGGGATCTTTGTCCTGATTAGGTGGCTGGTGCATGCTGGCAGTACTCGATGAACACTCCGGCCCAACTTGCTGTGAACCCACCAGTAAACTGCCTATAAACAGCCCACCTGAGCAACCTAAAATAAACGTGTTCAGATAAATATACATATGACATTGTAAATAAGATGAACATTAATCAATGATCCTTTTAATTTAGTATCTATCATTAAAGACACACCCCATTTCAAACATGTGGTGCTTTTTAGGGAAAACAAAAATAAATGTGTGGCAGCATTATAGCATATTGCATCTAATGTTGACAATATGCACTTTTAAATCGCTGTGTGCCATTAGAAACCATTGAGGATCTATTTCTATAATTTGGAATAAAACGAATTAGGGTATTGCTAGTAAGCTCAAGAAATGTTTATTAATTTGATTGAACCATTCTGAAAGCTGTCAAACATAAACATCTTGTCTAAAACCTCTAATGACAACTCCAGTCCCTGCATTCACATATTTGGGTGGTCATGTCATAATGGATAACCAGAGAAAATGTCAATTAGATTATTATCGTGAAAAGACTAGGCACTATAATTTACTCTATGATCCATTTTATACTTTGGGCAGTAGTAGGAATTATGTACTATGTTCACAAATATACCTGCCATTTTCACTATATAAAACTTTTAATGGTTCCATGTGTTGTATCTATAAGTAATGATAACTATTGTTTTATAGTGCTACTTTGTTTGGTGTTGTATTGTTGCTTCTTATTTGAATATTAATGTTTATTGCAACATAATTATATAAAATGTATGCACAGTATACTTACTTGTTTGTTGATGGATCTAGTTGCCAGTTATCTATCTGTATATGGTTCAGTGCAACCAATACATTCCGAAGCACCAGTTGCTCGAAGCAGATAATTTAAAATCCGACTTTTCGTAATACACAGCAGTCCACCTGTAATAAAAAAATCGAACATTAAGTCATGTTTTATGTGAATCATTGAAGACACTGGGGTGACCCGGCTGGCCCAAGCTAAGCTATCATATTTCGCTTGTCATAATAATACGATCATTACGCAGTCCGGACCTCAGGATAATAATATTTAAGCAATAACAATAATAGACAACTTAATATTTACCTTCATCAATATGCTCCGCGCGTTGCCGAGTTGCAGCCATTTCATGACAGCAGACAAACTTGTCACCGCATCAACAAATTGGTTCGGCACCGCCACCAGTTGACACCGTCTCTGCTAGTTTATTTTTGGTATGATCAGCTTCCCGTGTGTCTTTCTTTTCGTGGTCACTCGTCTCTACTGTATCTTCCAATACGTGCCTTTGTCTTTGCGGCTGGAATCTATATCCAGATACTTCTGCATCCGTTAAATGATCCGATTTAGATAATCCATAACAAACACGCCATTTTTATTTTTCTCTGCGCACAATGCCTCCAGACGAATTTACGAATAACTAATCTGTGGAGACGCCTAAGCGTAGTGACGTCATTCTTCGTCGACAATGGCGTAGCTCATACTATTTCGATGGCTGGGTGTTCAAAAATATTTTTCAGGTAAACGGCTGGCGTTATAAAATTGAGTATATATGGAAATTGTTACTTTATATTAACTCTATTAGGTGTACGCCACGAAACCGTTGCCTTTTTTGCCCTTTAATGCTGATGTTGCAGCAATCAGGATCAGGCGATATAATTTGTCAGCGCAATATTGTCTATTCTATCGCCCGTCTATATACAGAAGCACGTGTGTATCGCCCGTCTATATACATAAGCACGTGTGTATCGCCCGTCTATATACATAAGCACGTGTGTATCGCCCGTCTATATACAGAAGCACGTGTGTATCGACCCGACAGCCACATTTCCGTTCTGCGGCCTCTAGCACCATCGACGTCTTCAGATCACACAGAAGAGCCGGCGAAAGGACATTTTATTAAAGCAGAGACAACAGTGTGGAACGCACTGAAATATGTCCGTCAGTGATGGTTACTTTCTGGGGAACAGTTCAATTTAATTTCGGCTTGAGGGCTAGATAAATTAAGATATCAACACAACGTATTCAATATGTGGCAGAAAGCCATTATTAAAAGAGTGACACAGAGTATTTGCATGAATTCTGAACAGCCAAGTTTAATGAAGATCATACATAACATAGAGTTTATTATTATTATTATTATTATTATTATTATTATTATTATATATATATATATATATATATATATATATATATATATATATATATATATATATATATATATGCCATAACAACATTACTTTCTAGTGTGGAAGTGTTTACAGGGTGTGTCGTAGCCACCAATGTGTTGAACGACCGCCACAAAGAGAATGATTCCGTGCATACATCTTATCATTCACTTTCAATGATTATTCCTATAATCTGCAATATAAACATACATAACTTAAGAGTTTAACTGCAAAACAGCGACACAACAGGACAAGCAGAGCGGGGCGGGATGGGGCGGGGGGACGGACGGACGGACGGACGGACGGACGGACGGACGGACGGACGGACGGACGGACGGACGGACGGACGGACGGACGGAGCGGACGGACGGACGGACGGACGGACGGACGGACGGACGGAGCGAGACGGAGACGGACGGACGGACGGACGGACGGACGGACGGACGGACGGACGGACGGACGGACGGACGGACGGACGGACGGACGGACGGACGGACGGACGGACGGACGGACGGACGGACGGACGGACGGACGGACGGACGGACGGACGGACGGACGGACGGACGGACGGACGGACGGACGACGGACGGACGGACGGACGGACGGACGACGGAGGACGGACGGACGGACGGACGGACGGACGGACGGACGGACGGACGGACGGACGGACGGACGGACGGACGGACGGACGGACGGACGGACGGACGGACGGACGGACGGACGGACGGACGGACGGACGGACGGACGGACGGACGGTAACATTTAAAAATAAATAATATATTCGCATCAACTCAAAGAAAAATAATACGAATTGTTTTGATAATCGAAAACAAATAAAAAATGAATGTTTCACCATCTATTATTGTTCCAAAATAGTAATATCGGCGAACAATGTTCAACAACACAGCACGGAGAAGCGATATGTTACTGTCAGTAGCGTAACCACAGGGAGCCCAGGGGGGCATGGCCCCCTAATCCCGGAACAATTAGGATGGTGGGGAAGAGAGTACAAAAAACTGGCTGCCTAATTAATAGAGTCACAATATTTCAAGATGCTGTGTAAGATTTTCTTTTCCAGTCCTACCTATCGGTGGCTGCAGCATACGAATTGACAGAGCAATGACAATGTCGTTGTTTTCAATGTGTATGATGGCTAATGGCTATTAAAGATTCAAAAAAATAATTGTCCGGTTACTAGACTAGGGTCAAATTGCTTTTTGTTGTTATTATTTTCTTGGCATCACTATCGTCAGGTGTGAGTTGACCATGACTTCCTTTTCCGTTGTCTTTATTCTTCCTCTCACTTTTCTCTTACTACGTTCTCTGCCAACAGTTTTCCTTGGATTTATCTTTTTTTAATTTTCACCCACTCTTTCTAGGTCACCTTTAATGCAATCCCCGTCGCAATTTCGGTTTTCCTCGCCTCCATTTCCCCTTCATGTTTAGGCATCTGCTCTGTTTGTCAGTTTTCATCTACCATTTTTTCTTCATTACCAGCCCATGTGTTCCTCACCAATTTCTTCATAGAACTTTCCGTCACTCCAATCTTCACTCTCATTTCATCCATTTTCTCTTACCAGCTCTCTTAACTCTCACGATTATTCTTACCAAGTTGTTTTTCCACAAATCTGAACCTTCTCCTGTTGTTTCTCAATTAGTGCCATAGTCTCTTATGCATCATGTATGCCGGCGTAAAACACGAGCTGAGCACATTTCCTTAACTGGATATGCATTTATCTCACATCATCCCTTCGACATTTTCCTCCAATCGTTTGCCCAGGCTGCCGGCTTGCCATTGTAATGAGAGTAATTAATCTAGTGGATTTTGCACTGGGAAAATGGCACTTCCTATCATGTATGTATAAATTGTAATACGCAATGTAGTGAAGTTACTGGTTGAATGCCAACGCCACATAGCCTAAGTTAAGGTAGGGATATATCATTATTGTTTCATCAGAATAAGCGACTATATGTACATGTTGGTACTTGTCATGGTCTTTGTCAGTAGTTCTGGGAGAGCGGAGTGAGGAATGTGATGATTGGCTATAGGCTGATGTTATGTAGGAGCTTTGGGTTCGAGTCTCTTTAATAATGTGTCGTTTCACTCTTACGTTCTAACTTTGACGTCTTCTGTGAATGGTTTCGCTGAACTGCCTGCTACATTGGTCAGTGAATTTGGTTGTCATGTCGGTATTCATTTTAAGCGAGGTGGGTTTGAATTATATATATATATATATATATATATATATATATATATATATATATATATAGAGAGAGAGAGAGAGAGAGAGAGAGAGAGAAGATAGAGGAAGAGAGCAAGTTTGCTTGATTGTCGGGTGGCCCCCTCCAATGCAGAATCTTGGCTACGCCACTGGTTAGTGTCACAATTAAGTTAAACATTCATAGCTAATAGAGTCGCTACTGTATAGTATATTTTCTACGATTAAGCAATTTCCTACAGTTAAACAAGTATAGGTTGTAGTTGTTATTATAAACGAGCATGTTAGAATAAACGACAAGCATGTCACTTCGGTAGCAAGGCAATTACAAGCATAGATATCTATCACGGATAAAACTCTCGGGTTGTCCTTGATTCACGCGCAATTTAGGTGAGATCATAACATATTTGATTAAACCACCATAGTGTTTAAAGGTGTTGCGTCAGACCAATAACGACAGTTTGTTGTTGTTGTCCCTGGTCTACAGGGCAAATGCTAATGTCAGAAAGAAACGTTCCAAGTACAATTTGCAAATGCATCTTGGAACTGTGATCTTTAGTTCAATTCAAACTCGTGTGATATCGTCGTTTGTAAATACAAATGAACACTAAATTGTGCAGTAAGACGTTGATATGTGGATAAAGTGCATTGTGTCCAGTGCTCATATAGAATCACCAATTTACTTCCATGTCGGCTATTTGCTATCCGTGTTTCGTGTGTCAAAAAGATGACAGAGTTGCAGCACATCATGGTCACCACATTGATACAGAGAAAACAGAACGGGGAAACCTACAACGCATCTCACCATGTTTTGTACACCATTTCCATCTTTTATCGCGGTCAAACGTCCTAGTCGTCGAGCACCATTTCCTCTTTATCCCGGTTGTGGGTGAAGGCTGACATTTTGAGATCCACACGTTATGCCACTTAAACGGGAACTTGCAATGCTCTGGAAGGTCACACATAACAAGATCTAAGCCAATACTGAACTGCAGACATGACTAATATCTTTATATGGCAGTATTATAATTCCCAAATATCATGAAGAAATTACACGGAATGCCGTATACAAGTACAATGTATGCATTACATATGCATATTGTTAGTAAACTTATATATATATATATATATATACATTTTAGCAGCGATTAAGGTGAAAAGCCAGCCGTAAGAGACAAATATGGCGGCATGATACGAATACGTTATTATTATTAAGTTAAAATACAAAATATGGTGTGTATATACACACACACACACACACACACACACACACATATATATATATATATATATATATATATATATATATATATATATATATATAATTTTATTTTCATGTTATGTACCTTGTCGGTTTTTTCAGGCTTGTTTCGTGAAAGGCAGCTATGTCTACAATGATCTATGTATACAGCAATCACGTTTGTGATCTCTTTGCATCTTTAAAATTTAGTAAGACCCTCACATTCCATGTTGATGATGATAGCTTCCTCTTCATTTGTTTCGTTCGCCGGCGGTATCTGAGTTCCACCCGCCGCGGTGTGTTGATCATGAGGCAAATTCAACAAGCTTTGTTTACCCCACATTTTCTAGGGGCGTCCTCGGATTGGGGAAGAACGTGCATCTCTATTACACAGCTACCTGGTCGTGTGGATTGCTACTTTATATTGCTATTGATCATCAAACCTAAGTCGTCCGTGTGTACCTGCCATCGTGGCGCTCGTACCGTCGCCATGGGACATGCCCTAATTCTTCGCTTGCGCTCTTGTTTTATGTGTCAGGGTTGTTGTGCATCAGCATCGACACCCTCTGGAACAGGGAGACTTTAATCCACATACGACGACCGCAGCGTGGAGAGAAGATGCCTTCTGGAACAGGAGACTTTAATCCACATACGACGACGGCAGTGTGGAGAGAAGATGCCTTCTGGAACAGGAGACTTTAATCCACATACGACGACCGCAGTGTGGAGAGAAGATGCCTTCTGGAACAGGGAGACTTTAATCCACATACGACGACCGCAGTGTGGAGAGAAGATGCCTTCTGGAACAGGGAGACTTTAATCCACATACGACGACCGCAGCGTGGAGAGAAGATGCCTTCTGGAACAGGGAGACTTTAATCCACATACGACGACCGCAGTGTGGAGAGAAGATGCCTTCTGGAACAGGGAGACTTTAATCCACATACGACGACCGCAGCGTGGAGAGAAGATGCCTTCTGGAACAGGAGACTTTAATCCACATACGACGACCGCAGTGTGGAGAGAAGATGCCTTCTGGAACAGGGAGACTTTAATCCACATACGACGACCGCAGCGTGGAGAGAAGATGCCTTCTGGAACAGGGAGACTTTAATCCACATACGACGACCGCAGTGTGGAGAGAAGATGCCTTCTGGAACAGGAGACTTTAATCCACATACGACGACCGCAGTGTGGAGAGAAGATGCCTTCTGGAACAGGGAGACTTTAATCCACATACGACGACCGCAGCGTGGAGAGAAGATGCCTTCTGGAACAGGAGACTTTAATCCACATACGACGACCGCAGTGTGGAGAGAAGATGCCTTCTGGAACAGGGAGACTTTAATCCACATACGACGACCGCAGTGTGGAGAGAAGATGCCTTCTGGAACAGGGAGACTTTAATCCACATACGACGACCGCAGTGTGGAGAGAAGATGCCTTCTGGAACAGGAGACTTTAATCCACATACGACGACCGCAGTGTGGAGAGAAGATGCCTTCTGGAACAGGAGACTTTAATCCACATACGACGACCGCAGTGTGGAGAGAAGATGCCTTCTGGAACAGGGAGACTTTAATCCACATACGACGACCGCAGTGTGGAGAGAAGATGCCTTCTGGAACAGGAGACTTTAATCCACATACGACGACCGCAGTGTGGAGAGAAGATGCCTTCTGGAACAGGGAGACTTTAATCCACATACGACGACCGCAGTGTGGAGAGAAGATGCCTTCTGGAACAGGAGACTTTAATCCACATACGACGACGGCAGTGTGGAGAGAAGATGCCTTCTGGAACAGGGAGACTTTAATCCACATACGACGACCGCAGTGTGGAGAGAAGATGCCTTCTGGAACAGGAGACTTTAATCCACATACGACGACCGCAGTGTGGAGAGAAGATGCCTTCTGGAACAGGGAGACTTTAATCCACATACGACGACCGCAGCGTGGAGAGAAGATGCCTTCTGGAACAGGAGACTTTAATCCACATACGACGACCGCAGTGTGGAGAGAAGATGCCTTCTGGAACAGGAGACTTTAATCCACATACGACGACCGCAGTGTGGAGAGAAGATGCCTTCTGGAACAGGAGACTTTAATCCACATACGACGACCGCAGTGTGGAGAGAAGATGCCTTCTGGAACAGGGAGACTTTAATCCACATACGACGACCGCAGTGTGGAGAGAAGATGCCTTCTGGAACAGGGAGACTTTAATCCACATACGACGACCGCAGTGTGGAGAGAAGATGCCTTCTGGAACAGGGAGACTTTAATCCACATACGACGACCGCAGTGTGGAGAGAAGATGCCTTCTGGAACAGGAGACTTTAATCCACATACGACGACCGCAGTGTGGAGAGAAGATGCCTTCTGGAACAGGGAGACTTTAATCCACATACGACGACCGCAGTGTGGAGAGAAGATGCCTTCTGGAACAGGGAGACTTTAATCCACATACGACGACCGCAGTGTGGAGAGAAGATGCCTTCTGGAACAGGGAGACTTTAATCCACATACGACGACCGCAGCGTGGAGAGAAGATGCCTTCTGGAACGGGGAGACTTTAATCCACATACGACGACCGCAGTGTGGAGAGAAGATGCCTTCTGGAACGGGGAGACTTTAATCCACATACGACGACCGCAGTGTGGAGAGAAGATGCCTTCTGGAACAGGAGACTTTAATCCACATACGACGACCGCAGTGTGGAGAGAAGATGCCTTCTGGAACGGGGAGACTTTAATCCACATACGACGACCGCAGCGTGGAGAGAAGATGCCTTCTGGAACAGGAGACTTTAATCCACATACGACGACCGCAGTGTGGAGAGAAGATGCCTTCTGGAACAGGGAGACTTTAATCCACATACGACGACCGCAGTGTGGAGAGAAGATGCCTTCTGGAACGGGGAGACTTTAATCCACATACGACGACCGCAGTGTGGAGAGAAGATGCCTTCTGGAACGGGGAGACTTTAATCCACATACGACGACCGCAGTGTGGAGAGAAGATGCCTTCTGGAACAGGAGACTTTAATCCACATACGACGACCGCAGTGTGGAGAGAAGATGCCTTCTGGAACAGGGAGACTTTAATCCACATACGACGACCGCAGTGTGGAGAGAAGATGCCTTCTGGAACAGGAGACTTTAATCCACATACGACGACGGCAGTGTGGAGAGAAGATGCCTTCTGGAACAGGGAGACTTTAATCCACATACGACGACCGCAGCGTGGAGAGAAGATGCCTTCTGGAACAGGGAGACTTTAATCCACATACGACGACCGCAGCGTGGAGAGAAGATGCCTTCTGGAACAGGAGACTTTAATCCACATACGACGACCGCAGTGTGGAGAGAAGATGCCTTCTGGAACAGGGAGACTCTAATCCACATACGACGACCGCAGTGTGGAGAGAAGATGCCTTCTGGAACAGGAGACTTTAATCCACATACGACGACCGCAGTGTGGAGAGAAGATGCCTTCTGGAACAGGGAGACTTTAATCCACATACGACGACCGCAGTGTGGAGAGAAGATGCCTTCTGGAACAGGAGACTTTAATCCACATACGACGCCCGGCAGTGTGGAGAGAAGATGCCTTCTGGAACAGGAGACTTTAATCCACATACGACGACCGCAGTGTGGAGAGAAGATGCCTTCTGGAACAGGGAGACTTTAATCCACATACGACGACCGCAGTGTGGAGAGAAGATGCCTTCTGGAACAGGAGACTTTAATCCACATACGACGACCGCAGTGTGGAGAGAAGATGCCTTCTGGAACAGGAGACTTTAATCCACATACGACGACCGCAGCGTGGAGAGAAGATGCCTTCTGGAACAGGGAGACTTTAATCCACATACGACGACCGCAGCGTGGAGAGAAGATGCCTTCTGGAACAGGAGACTTTAATCCACATACGACGACCGCAGTGTGGAGAGAAGATGCCTTCTGGAACGGGGAGACTTTAATCCACATACGACGACCGCAGTGTGGAGAGAAGATGCCTTCTGGAACAGGGAGACTTTAATCCACATACGACGACCGCAGTGTGGAGAGAAGATGCCTTCTGGAACAGGGAGACTTTAATCCACATACGACGACCGCAGTGTGGAGAGAAGATGCCTTCTGGAACAGGGAGACTTTAATCCACATACGACGACCGCAGTGTGGAGAGAAGATGCCTTCTGGAACAGGAGACTTTAATCCACATACGACGACCGCAGCGTGGAGAGAAGATGCCTTCTGGAACAGGGAGACTCTAATCCACATACGACGACCGCAGTGTGGAGAGAAGATGCCTTCTGGAACAGGAGACTTTAATCCACATACGACGACCGCAGTGTGGAGAGAAGATGCCTTCTGGAACAGGAGACTTTAATCCACATACGACGACCGCAGTGTGGAGAGAAGATGCCTTCTGGAACAGGGAGACTTTAATCCACATACGACGACCGCAGCGTGGAGAGAAGATGCCTTCTGGAACAGGGAGACTCTAATCCACATACGACGACCGCAGCGTGGAGAGAAGATGCCTTCTGGAACAGGGAGACTTTAATCCACATACGACGACCGCAGTGTGGAGAGAAGATGCCTTCTGGAACAGGGAGACTTTAATCCACATACGACGACCGCAGCGTGGAGAGAAGATGCCTTCTGGAACAGGAGACTTTAATCCACATACGACGACCGCAGTGTGGAGAGAAGATGCCTTCTGGAACAGGGAGACTTTAATCCACATACGACGACCGCAGTGTGGAGAGAAGATGCCTTCTGGAACAGGGAGACTTTAATCCACATACGACGACCGCAGTGTGGAGAGAAGATGCCTTCTGGAACAGGGAGACTTTAATCCACATACGACGACCGCAGTGTGGAGAGAAGATGCCTTCTGGAACAGGGAGACTTTAATCCACATACGACGACCGCAGTGTGGAGAGAAGATGCCTTCTGGAACAGGGAGACTTTAATCCACATACGACGACCGCAGCGTGGAGAGAAGATGCCTTCTGGAACAGGGAGACTTTAATCCACATACGACGACCGCAGTGTGGAGAGAAGATGCCTTCTGGAACAGGGAGACTTTAATCCACATACGACGACCGCAGTGTGGAGAGAAGATGCCTTCTGGAACAGGGAGACTTTAATCCACATACGACGACCGCAGTGTGGAGAGAAGATGCCTTCTGGAACAGGGAGACTTTAATCCACATACGACGACCGCAGTGTGGAGAGAAGATGCCTTCTGGAACAGGAGACTTTAATCCACATACGACGACCGCAGTGTGGAGAGAAGATGCCTTCTGGAACAGGGAGACTTTAATCCACATACGACGACCGCAGTGTGGAGAGAAGATGCCTTCTGGAACAGGAGACTTTAATCCACATACGACGACGGCAGTGTGGAGAGAAGATGCCTTCTGGAACAGGGAGACTTTAATCCACATACGACGACCGCAGCGTGGAGAGAAGATGCCTTCTGGAACAGGAGACTTTAATCCACATACGACGACCGCAGTGTGGAGAGAAGATGCCTTCTGGAACAGGGAGACTTTAATCCACATACGACGACCGCAGCGTGGAGAGAAGATGCCTTCTGGAACAGGGAGACTTTAATCCACATACGACGACCGCAGTGTGGAGAGAAGATGCCTTCTGGAACAGGGAGACTTTAATCCACATACGACGACCGCAGTGTGGAGAGAAGATGCCTTCTGGAACAGGAGACTTTAATCCACATACGACGACCGCAGTGTGGAGAGAAGATGCCTTCTGGAACAGGGAGACTTTAATCCACATACGACGACCGCAGTGTGGAGAGAAGATGCCTTCTGGAACGGGGAGACTTTAATCCACATACGACGACCGCAGTGTGGAGAGAAGATGCCTTCTGGAACAGGGAGACTTTAATCCACATACGACGACCGCAGTGTGGAGAGAAGATGCCTTCTGGAACAGGGAGACTTTAATCCACATACGACGACCGCAGTGTGGAGAGAAGATGCCTTCTGGAACAGGGAGACTTTAATCCACATACGACGACCGCAGCGTGGAGAGAAGATGCCTTCTGGAACAGGGAGACTCTAATCCACATACGACGACCGCAGTGTGGAGAGAAGATGCCTTCTGGAACAGGAGACTTTAATCCACATACGACGACCGCAGCGTGGAGAGAAGATGCCTTCTGGAACAGGAGACTTTAATCCACATACGACGACCGCAGTGTGGAGAGAAGATGCCTTCTGGAACAGGGAGACTTTAATCCACATACGACGACCGCAGTGTGGAGAGAAGATGCCTTCAACCGTTTGTTCTAGCGACACCATTGACCAATGTAAAATCGTTCCTTCACCAATACAAGACACAACCATCGCTTCTGTCTAACATTAACTATTGTATCAATGGTTGAGGATTGGTATTACGAAGGGATGGAAGTGTTCATACACTGGTGCCCTTGCACACAACCACTGAGGCTCCAATCTGTTCCCAGATCCCTATCACATTCGACTGGGTTGTGCTGCTAAAGTATTTTCTATTAAGAAACTATGTACCAGAATAATGTATGCATGTATGCATGCATGTATGTATGTATGTATGTATGTATGTATGTATGTATGTATGTATGTATGTATGTATGTATGTATGTATGTATGTATGCATGCATGCATGCATGCATGTATGCATGCATGCATGCATGCATGCATGCATGCATGCATGCATGCATGCATGCATGCATGCATGCATGCATGTATGTATGTATGTATGTATGTATGTATGTATGTATGCATGTATGCATGCATGCATGCATGTATGCATGCATGCATGCATGCATGCATGCATGCATGTATGTATGTATGTATGTATGTATGTATGTATGTATGTATGTATGTATGTATGTATGTATGTATGTATGCATGCATGCATGCATGTGCATGCATGTATGCATGTATGTATGTATGTATGTATGTATGTATGTATGTATGTATGTATGTATGTATGTATGTATGTATGCATGCATGCATGTATGTATGTATGTATGTATGTATGTATGTATGTATGTATGTATGTATGTATGTATGCATGTATGTATGTATGTATGTATGTATGCATGTATGTATGTATGTATGTATGTATGTATGTATGTATGTATGTATGTATGTATGTATGTATGTATGTATGTAAGCATGTATGCATGTATGCATGTATGCATGTATGCATGCATGCATGTATGTAGTATGTATGTATGTATGTATGTATGTATGTATGTATGTATGCATGTATGTATGTATGCATGTATGCATGTATGCATGTATGCATGTATGTATGTATGTATGTATGTATGTATGTATGTATGTATGTATGATATATGTATGTATATATATATATATATTAATATATATATATTATATATATATATATATATATATATATATATATATATGCATATATATATATATATAGTGTATGTATGTATATATGTACACATATATACATTCATATATACATATACACGTACTTACGTATATACGTATATATATATATGTATATACGTTTATATGAATATACCAGAGGCTGGTAGATAGTGACGTGTTTGGTTCATTGAGACACTTATTTGCTTAATCTGGCGTGGTCCTTCTCATATACATCTCTACAATATTTGCCGTCTCGGCAACTGTGAATAATTTTGTATTCAAAGTAAACCATACCATGATGCAACGGGCCAATACGTCCACATCCAATAACGTTCAGCATTACACCAGCAAGGAGGCACAGGCCGAACACGCTGACGACAGAACGTGTTGGCTGCATTATAACGTTTGAATCACCTGCAACGCAACCACAGGTCTCTAGAGAACAGCGATTATGGGCGGGCGGGCGGGCGGGCGGGCGGGCGGGCGGGCGGGCGGGCGGGCGGGCGGGCGGGCGGGCGGACGGGCGGGCGGGCGGGCGGGCGGGCGGGCGGGCGGGCGGGCGGGCGTACACTGGCACGCGTTTTAATTCGAACACGCAAAACGATGGACTAGTTATGGTGTATCATCTGCACAAAGGACAGATATAGTAAACATTTATTGATATCGTAAAATACACACTTACATATGTAACATTTGAAAGGGAATGCTGTTATTAACCCAAATAGTATCAAGTCAACGAAACGCAAGTGGAATTCATAACAGAAACATATCAATACATTCAGACATAATACTACGTTTGCCAGTTACGTGCGTAAAATGTCATGTTAAACTAGGTGACTTGACTCGGAAGCTAGAGAAAGAGGGGACGTAAACATCCAAGAACAAATGCGAATAAACCGGGCGAAAAAGTGACCGAAGTTGGAACTCAAAGCCCCTAAAGACAAAAAATAAGAAAACAACACTTGTAGATGAGACCATTCCGAAGTCCATGTTCGCTTCAAAAACAATTTCTTGTAATGCTTGAACGCCTCCTAACCGCACGCAATAAGATTACCTTGTCATTCTTAAGCATGCTCTCACAAAAGTCGAATGCACCTTGCAAGTACATTTCTCCGAGAACATCATGTGCCGCTTTCTGGAAGAAATCAGCGGCACACACTACGCTACCGACCAAGTGATAGTTCATCCTGTGAAAAATAGAAAGGAGATATCGGTGGACTTGAAACACAAGACTTCTCAGATGAAATGGCGCAAACTGTTACACAATAAAAGGCATCGTTGGCTGGATCAAGCAAGTTACTACAGGAACAGCACACTCTTCAATTTGATGTCATTTGTACAAGTTCATATTCTAAATATATGCGTCATAACAGTGATTCGAAAGCGAGCATGGTAAAGGACCCTACAATTGGGAATGAGGAGCTGATCTTAATGAACTATCATAGTTGGAAAGGACTTTTTCTACTGTTTGTGTCCTGAATTATTAAGTTAAAACATCAACTGCTTATTTAACGTTAGTTTTTCACGTGCTGTAAGGCTATACACAAGCTTAGGCTATCGCCTTGGAGCGACGTTAAAATCCTAATCAACATACAGTTGAATTATTAGAGTGGCTTGGTAGAAATGTTAGCTACATATGTTTATAATGAGAGGTCGATTTCAAGTGCGGTCGAGGCGAATAGTTCGGACCAACCGATGTCGTATACTACGCTTGCAGCTCGCCGTTTCTACAAGACTTGGTCAGTCAACACAACCTTGCACAACACAGATCTTTACCTTTAGTGGTGAATAACATGTATATATATATATATATATATATATATATATATATATATATATATATATATATTATACAATTTAAGTGAGAAGAAGAACCAGTTGATATATCAAAACTGGAGAAGACTATTCTGACGATCGCCTAAGTAAAATCCTCTTCCCACAATATTAAGATTGTTGCTGATGCCTGCTAATAATACAACCAATGCACGGAGAATTCGTTAACAAACAAACATGCGTTAATCTCCAATGGTCAACCTGGTCGTTTATTTAGTCACAATGCTAAGCTGTCATGGTTAGACAGCCAGCCTCACATACGTAGGTTGTGCTAAATGATATCAACACCTGCATTGTTTCATCTTTGAAACATACTTTGAACTCATCACCACACTGCAACCATAACGTTTCCAAGTGCACTTCATTGAAACAGCTTTAGTGGAACCGTCAGAAGACAAGTCAATGAGCTCTTCTTCAAAGAGCATGAATGGGGAAGTTGACAGAACTCAGTGTTCGCAACAGTGGGCCGGGGACCCCCATTTGAGATCCGTTGATGTAAACTACAAATGGTGTGGAGAGGTTATTAGCCACTTTAAGTCATGGCCTAGTTATCATACAATGCAATAAAGAGAGCGTGGATGGATATTTGTTCATCTTAATAGGAGACTTTATATGTTGTATTATTGGCGTACGAACCACTCCGTGGAAATAATATTCGCGTTGTAAACAAGCTGCTATTAACGTAACACACATCCGCAGCAAATGCCTGGAATACACTTCCAAACAATATCACAGCCAGGTATACAATCAGTATCTTCAAGACAGCACTGAAAACACATCTTTTCAAAGCTTACTTTGAGTAATACTTTTGAGACTTTTCCTGGACATGGTTTGGACGAATTGACTGTTTACATTTTATGACAGTAATTTTTAAAATATTTATATATATACAAGCAGCTGTTTTTATTATTCTTACTTTTGTATATACATTTTTAGAAACTTTACACGTTTTTATTACTATATATGAATGGTAAATATATATATATATATATATATATATATATATATATATATATATATATATACTATATAAAATATATATATATATATATATATATATATATATATATATATATATATATATATATATATATATATATATTAGTCTAAAATGTCGCATTATTAACATAAATAGTATTGTTTTAGCATGATGTTTTATATGTGTCTGATGAACACAATGATGTAAAAGCGCAATGAGCGCCACCACGTGGCGGATACCGGCGTATATAAATTGCCATTATTATTATTATTTATAGGCAGAGACCATGTAACAGAGAATGTTCACTTCGCAATTTATAATGGGCCACCATTTTAGCGCGTGGAGCGCAGCGTCCCAAGCGGACGAATGTGCCGCTTCAGTTGCTTGACATTAGACAATGACAACACCACCGCCAAGTACATCGAATAGTCGGAAAAGTTGATCAACCGGCTCATTTTGCGCGACCTACGGATGCATTATTATAAGCAGCAGTGGAACACTTTGCCGGTAACAATGATCACGGAAATCATGAATTTTAATCGATTATTACGGTGGTTGACATGGCAATAGCGACAAGTACTTGTGTTTGGCAATCT
>JAODUO010000890.1:332500-335000 GCA_025642075.2 Ridgeia piscesae | reverse complement strand
ACTCATTGCGTTTTACCTTCCGAACAATTTATTTAAACAATACATTATGCGAATCTTGACATATTTATTTTTCGAAAATCCCTGAAAAATCCCCATTTGTTGCCCGAGGTGAAAGTCGTTTACAAGGAAAGCGCCAACACACTAAATCTAAATAGAGAGGCTCGATTATAATTAGTTTGTGGTTGTTTAAATTTCAGATGCGTTCACGACTGACACCCTCAAATTGGTGTGGGCGGAAAAGACACCGCTCACCGTTCCCAAGTTGCTCCGAATGCAACAATTTTACTTGGCAAGTAACAAAACTGAAGACTGTAGCGAGCAGGCTGTGTATGTAACAGGTAGGTCTGTCATACCAGCTGGTGCCAGTAGTGGTTTACAGCCGTGGCAACTGTCACAGCCATGACAACGGTCACACCCTGGCAACGGTCACAGTCGATTTCAAATTAATGGTCGCCCTAATATCACTAACAATGTTGTCAGTCTAATCAGCAAATGCCAACCGCCAGGGCATTACCACACAACCACTAAACCAGAAAGTGATTTCCCAAAGATTCGTATATATGATGTTTGTTGCGACGTGTAATTGTGCATTTATAGCATCAAGTTACGTATATATATATATATATATATATATATATATATATATATATATATATATATATATATATATATATATATAATATATATATATATATATACATATTTATAGAAACATCATAATATCATATATATATTGCGTAGACTATTATTGAAGTTTACATTACGAATGAGATAACAAAAACTTAAAAACGCATATATATATATATATATATATATATATATAATATATATATATATATATATATATATATATATGTGTGTGTTTCAATTTTCACACGTCCATGCACAAGAGAAATAACCAATGTAGGCCATCCAAGATTGAGTGTGTTACGTAAACGATAGACTCAGCGGATGTACATTAGGCTGTTTCCTCCGTCTGGTCTAGATTTGACAATTTCCTTTACATTCACTAAACAACAATAATTGCAGGTCGATTTCCTTGCCTTCGAGTCGAGCTGTCACTGAAGAGATTCGTCGCCTTCTATCTGATGTCCACCTACGTGCCGACGTCCTTCATTGTCGTCCTGTCGTGGCTGTCGTTCTGGCTCGATTCCGACGCCTGTGCCTGGCCGGGTGACGCTAGGTGTCACTACCGTCCTCACAATGATGTACGTATCTAATGGCGGACACGGAACATTATACACGGAATTGCAATTCTACTTACATGGGCATATAGATTGGGTTACGCAATTGGCGTAACAGGTCACATCACTGAAACTGAAAATAAATTAGATTACTATGGCTCGCTCACACCGCTCCTTTTAAACGTATTTTAATAAACATAATAAAGTATGCTACTTCAATATATCCAAAATTATTTGCAATAATTTCCACCAATCACAACGAACTAGGTTGATTTTAGCTTACTTAATCTTTGACCTGTGAAATGGTAATTCCATGTATTGTTTTCTATAGTAACTGTATTATTGATTATGTCATGTATTTGTTTCTCTTTCTAAAAGCTGATAGTGTCGAAGAAACTATTCCCACAAATGTATAGCGCATTGTCACCACCCAAACACATAACATGTCAATGAAACAGCTCTGAAAATAATTGTCACTTGTACGGAAATACAATATCATAGATTGCTTTATTGGCAGATGCCATTTACAGGTCGCGTAAAACCTCATAGCTTTGTCGACCGTTAATATATTTAAACAAAACAATGCTTCAATGAAAACAAAATTATGTTACCTATCGAGGAAAACTTATTTAATTTATGAATTTTTGGGTTTATTCTTAGTATGCACTCACGATGAGCGGATATAACTGTTTAAGTTTCCAATTATGCAATTAACAATGATCAATGATAATGATCATGAGGAGAGGGAGGATGAGTAAGAAGAGAAAGAGAGAAAGAAGAGGAGGAAGCGGACTAAGAGGAGGATGAAGACGAGGATGAAGATAAAGATGAGGAGGAGGAGGATGTTTAGGATTAGGATGATTGTGATACTGAAGGTGAAGGTGAACGTGAACGTGAAATTTTCGAGCTTGGTGTTTTGCCAATCGTGCTGTGTCGTCATAAACACAGATCACATTCTCTGTGTGGGAACGTGTAACGTGGCCATTATCCCGTTATAAAATGCGGAAAAAAAGATTTATCTCCACTTCCAAGCAGCGCTGAACACGTTTTGCGCACCAGGTTTCGTATAGCGAGGAAGACGTGTATTAATTTGACATCTAACGACCGACAACTACCAACGCTGTCTCTTTGATAGAGTAGTGTCTCTATGATGGACGTTTCGTCATAAACGTCGTGATTATGCCCCAGTTTTACATTAAGAAGCGCTGAACACGCTTGATTGCTTGGATCGATAATTGCAATGAACTCCTGTAATTATTCTAATTACTCAGCGTCGTTAAATCTCGAACGATGCCATACGACTGCCGTGATTTCAA
>JAODUO010000890.1:317500-325000 GCA_025642075.2 Ridgeia piscesae | reverse complement strand
CGTGTGCGTGTGTGCGTGTGCGTGTGCGTGTGCGTGTGCGTGTGCGTGTGCGTGGTGCGTGTGCGTGTGTGCGTGTGCGTGTGCGTGTGCGTGCTGCGTGTGCGTGTGCGTGTGCGTGTGGCGCGTCGGTGCGTGTGCGTGTGCGGTGTGGTGCGTGTGCGTGTGCGTGTGCGTGTGCGTGTGCGTGTGCGTGTGCGTGTGCGTGTGCGTGTGCGTGTGCGTGTGCGTGTGCGTGTGCGTGTGCGTGTGCGTGTGCGTGTGCGTGGCGGTGCGGTCGTGTGCGCGTGCGCGCGTGTGTGCGCGTGTCGCGCGTGTGCGCGTGCTGGCGTGTGCGCGTGTGCGCGTGTGCGCGTGTGCGCGTGTGCGCGTGTGCGCGTGTGCGCGTGTGCGCGTGGGCGCGTGTGCGCGTGTGCGCGTGTGCGCGTGTGCGCGTGTGCGCGTGTGCGCGTGTGCGCGTGTGCGCGTGTGCGCGTGTGTGCGTGTGTGCGTGTGTGCGTGTGTGCGCGTGTGCGCGTGTGCGCGTGTGCGCGTGTGCGCGTGTGCGCGTGTACGCGTGTACGCGTGTACGCGTGTACGTGTGTATACATGCAAGTAAGTATGTATTGTAAAGATTATACTAGCCGATACAAATTACGTATAATTACTCTTATTAATGTTCTGGCCTTAACTTACTTGCATAGGCCAGTGTAAACTTTCGCTCTCCTCCCGGATCCTTCACCCCGCCATTTGTTCCGCTCTGCTGTTTTAATGTTTGCCTTTTTCCAAGATAGTGACTAGTATTTTTCTTACAGGTGTCTACTGACACTTCTAGCTGTATCATGTACGGGTCAAATAACATTTCTTCTTCTTCTTCTTCTTCTTCTTCTTCTTCTTCTTCTTCTTCTCCTTCTCCTTCTTCTTCTTCTTCTTCTTCTTCTTCCTTCTCCTTCTCCTTCTTCTTCTTCTTCTTCTTCTTCTTCTTCTTCTTCTTCTTCTTCTTCTTCTTCTTCTTCTTCTTCTTCTTCTTCTTCTTCTTCTTCTTCTTCTTCTTCTTCTTCTTCTTCTTCTTCTTCTTCTTCTTCTTCTTCTTCTTCTTTTTTTTTTTTCTTCTTTTTTTTTTTTTTTTTTTTTTTTTTTTTTTTTTTTTTTTTTTTTTTTTTTTTTTTTTTTTTTTTTTTTCTTCTTCTTCTTCTTCTTCTCTTCTTCCATCTTCATCTTCTTCTTCTTCTTCTTCTTCTTCTTCTTCATTACACAGAAATATCATAGAATAACTCATTATGATGTTCGTTTCGATCCAAAAGCTGACGATGCATTCGATACAAAATTATTCACCTGAAAACTGCGGCGGCAAAGCAGCTTCTTTCCAATAAAATTGGAATCGTGTGGAACCGTAAGATAATTGATTATTCTTCTATGGTAACTAGTCTTTGCATTACATCGGAATATTGCACAATAATTCATTCTTGCGCTCGTTACACGCCAAAAAGCTAACCTTATAAAACAATACTCTGGATACCTGAAAAGCGTGATTTTAGCAGACAAGGATGACGTCACGTCTCGGCATCTCGAAAGCGAAGCAAACATGCATATTCGAAAGAGCCGTATAGCTTAGTATAACAATTGGTGTTTCTAGTTCATTGAATGTGTGAGATTTTTGGGTTTGGGCATGTAATAAAATATGACATCATACGGTGTTTCAATTTCCTTTAAAGATAATAATCTATTGGGTAGGAAGCCAATGCAGGCATTTTGGAAGTGACACAGAAAGAGTAAAATATAGAAACATATAGTCACAAGCATTGCTAAGCAATTATGAACACTTTATAGGTTTGTGATAGTCCTAAGGACACTATTGAAAAGTACAATAGTCTAATCCACGAGTGGCTATCACCGCTGCGATCGTTGTTGCAACAGAAAGAGGCAAATGCCGACGAATACGTCGTAATTCACGAACATAAGAGTAATGCTTTACGATGAAAGCATTGCCATGTGTCACATAATGTACATAAATAATGTTCGCTTGCTTGTAATATCAGTACTTAATTTGACAACTTATTTTAAATAACATCGTAAACTGCTGTGGAGCCTGAACTGCAAAAACATAAAACATATTTGAGTGAGAAATTGGCATTCCATTTATTGAATACAGTCATCTTAGGCACGGAATGCCAAAGAGCCCCTACTTGGGCGTGACAATCACAAATAAGTGGGACAGTAGGTGCGTAATTTCGACGTCGATTAGCCATACACATACACATACATAACCTATACCAAAAGAAAGGCTGGGGTAAATACCGACAAATACGTTGTAAATTACGATTACGATTATGATAGTGAACATGAACTGACCAATTTGGACTCAGGAGCCTTAACTTATACAACACAGCACGTATCATGTCTTCAGCAAGGACATGTTAATTAATTGCCAATAGGATCTTCCTGATATCCTATTGATTACTGTAGAAGTTATTTAGGACTGACTCAAGGTGGCCTTATTTGAGAGGTGACCGAACCACTGAGGTGGACCAGTACCGAGGTTCCACAGTAAATGCAAACGGTTAGTTGTTATTAACTCTTTAAAATAATATACTTATAGTCACAAGAAGACGCATTCGTTTCCTTGTAATGAAAGCAATAGGGCACGCAAGGTATTTCTCGTTTCCGGTCTGTTTTGAGCGATATTTTGCGATAACACAACTGGTCCCCAACTCGGTGTTCGTAAGCGAATTCAAAGTTAAAGTTACTGCAATGTGCAAATGATTTCTGCAGTGGAAGACACGTCCGTACGCGAAAGAATACATAGCTCAGTTGAAGTCATTCAGGACCGGGTCGTGAGTGAAAAAAAAATATAAAAACCGACATGGCGACAAATGACACTTTCGTGCCCTTATTGCTACATCGTGTCAAATGGTCGTGGCATCTGTCGAAGGACTTCATCACTGGAGTTGCTGCCACGTGCGCTGGATAAGAGAGCTGTGCTGTTGACAGTAGTCTTTGTATTTCGTCATCAACTCCTCCTCCTTGTCCGCCAGGTGGCGCGGCCACTTAGGGAGGAACTTCTCCATCCGTTCCCAGTCGTATTTCTCTCCGTTCCTCTGCTGATCCCTCGCCAGTCTGTCGAGTGCCATCTCCATCACGTTATCGTCGCTCGGCACGTCTTTCGTGCGCTCGAAGTACGCCTCGTGGTGCGGCTCGGCGGTCACGTGCTCCCCGATGACGTCATCGATGACGTCGGCGACGAGCTCCTTCAGCTGCATGGAGAACGTGAGCACGGTGGCGACCATGTACCACGTGTCCTTGGTGTGGTCATGCGTCGACGGCTGACCGCTGGCCAGTTCGTGAGCGGTACGCACGCACGTCACGTGCTTCCGCTCAAGAGAGACGAGGCGCGCCAGTTGCGCCAGTTGACCGCCAGAGGCGCCACGGAGGCGATTGTCCCAGTAACAGTTAGCGGCGTCGCGACTGAGTCCCTTGGAATAGCGGACAAGTGTGGCCAGGTCTGTTGCATCATCGCCACCGTCAGCGCCACCTTGCGAATTGATGTTACTGGCGCCCGACGACATGTTTGATAACGGTATGAGTGTTGCCTGCAGGAACAATGGGCTATGTTTACGTAGATGGCCAACGGAGAACACATACTTGCATACAAACAGGTCAACATGTATTTTATTTTTTACATTTGTAATAACTAATTCCGATAATTAATGTAGTGATTTTGAAGAAATTTGGCCCCTGAATTCCAATCAAAAGTGCTTCAACATTAACATGGCGTGTTGTCTAAATCTAAAATACAAATGAATTAAATAAATAAGCTAAGATAAATATATAAAAAAAAAATAAGAGTATAATAATACAGAACAAACTTAAAAGCAATCAATGCTATAAAATGGAAACCAGTGTCATCGAGGCACGTAATGCAAGCGAATTAGATTAATTTTGAATTGTCTGCAGAAAGCTGCCATTGTTACAGCTGATCGCACACACTGTAACAAGCTATTCCACATAGCTGGGCCTGCCACTGCAAAGCTGCCCCTTCCGATTGTTTTAGCCGATTGCAATACACATATCGACGCGTTGCGAAACTATCGCACTGTTGAGGTAGTCCGGGGCTAAGAAATCGCGGTTGATGAGGCGAGCGGCCGAGTGATGTACTCGTTGAGGTCGGTTGGTCTGCTCATTGTTCATTCCACCGATTAGAGCATTGCAGTAGTCAAGGCGAATAAGCACAAGACAATGTACCGCAGCATGGCACGCATCTCACGCCAGCAGGAATTCTGCTGGTCACGTATAGATGGTAATATGCCGAAGAGCAATAGGCCACTCGTAGGGGAGCGGTGACTGCAGCACGATAAATTCAGTTTTCTCGTTTACCTTACATTAATCCATCAGCATCCATGCTCTTATTTCTGCGATGCACCGGCTGTGCAGTTTGCGTTTTCCGGCTCGTCTGACATCAGTGTATTATAGCTGATATATAGCTGGATGTCATCAGTAGTCGATAGGGAACAGCGTATGATGTTTCTTGCATAGTATTTCAACAATGTGTATCGTGTATGCGGTGAACATCACTGGTCCTCGTACAACGTGGTAGGTGGGGGGTTACGTTCGAAGAAGACGCGAACCAATTGGACACAGTTGAGATCTGCCAGTCAAGTATGATCAAAACCAGTCAAATGACGTGGCGCCGGTGCTGAGTCGTGAAAGCAGAGTGTTCTACAATATGTCAATGTTAATCGTGTGGGATGTTGCACTCGCGTCAAGGAGAACCAGCGTCAAGGTTGCGCAGGATGTCATGTTGTATTTTCATCAAATCTGTTACTGTCAAACGATTATGTCTGTACGCCGAGTGCATTTCACAATGCAGGTCATTCAAGCGTTTGAGAACAACCTGCTCGATCAACTTTCCTGTGGAGAAGGACGATAGTTCTCTAGTTCATTCTGGTCAAGTGAGATTTCTTCAGTATTGGTGTCACTAGGGTAGTTTTTAATTATCCGGAAGCATTCCTGTGTTTAGTAACGCATTTCTAATCTTGACAAGTGTGAGTAGATTAGCGGTTAAAGTAGTTTTAAGTAGCCATATCGGTAGTGTCTCAGCGTCAGTTGAACAAAACATGTTTAGACGTTGCAATACAGGTGAAACACCAGGCAGGAATGGTATCACCATATATTTATGTTGTCATTTGGCGTAATACCAAAGATGTTTTTCTTTTCTTCTAAGAACTCGGCGAGGGCATTACACATTGCTTCATCGTTCTTGCGATCAGGCAATTTCCAATCACTGCTTTTGGTTACTGAATATAACACTTGGAATGTTGTTTTTGCGTCAGCGTTGTTCAGTGCTATACCATAGTAAGCGATTGTTGCGTTTCGGATAATTATATTATTTGACGTCACTTATTTATGACAAGTAAACCTGCTTGATGATCGTTTGGTTTCGTTTTCTGACATTCCTTCCGTTTCGCTCTAATGAGCCTCCACTTCAACAGACTCTATCGGCAGCCCCAGAAGTCTTCAGTCTGTCTACGACGATCACGACCAATGAAAATATTGTGTAGGAAGAATGTTATCGAGCGAAAATAAAATGATCTAATATACAGACTATTTGGCGTAAAAAACAGTCGGCCGACTTCAGTCGGTAGGTGTGTGCTGAAATTTAGGCCGACGATTGGCCTTATTCCGCCGACTAGCGCCGATTCAAACGGCGCTAATCCGCAGTCGGCATTAGATAATAGCGTATCCGGTGTCAGCTGTGACGAAAGGGCGTATATCCGATGACGCGTCGGCTGGTGTGTGCTGGTTTTATTTTCATAACACGACGTTCGACGGTAACTTGGCCAATAGGAAGACAAAGCGCTAAGTTGATACACAATTTTTCGTTAGTTACTTTAATGTTTTGCTTTCACATTATAATCACAATCGTTATACTTATATAGCGCTGTTCCAACATTCGTTGATCACAGCACTGTACAAAAAAGTTCTTGAAAATATATAGGTATTTAGTTTTACTTTAAATGCATAGCGTTAGCGCATTCCACAGACGTGGGACTGCCCGGCTGAAAGCCCTGTCACCCCAGTGACGCTTTGTGCGTGGCACACACAATAAACTGTGTTCACCGGAGCGCAGCGACCTAACCAGCTGACGTCGGCCTAACCAGCTGACGTCGGCTTACATATTACACTAACAAGGCGTGTGACTAACATTTTTAGAAAGAGGTAAATTTTGTGAGTACTTAGTCATTGGACATCATCGTTTTTATCGCTTATTCTTAAAGATGGCGCCATATACAGATGTAATTTCCGTTATGCCTTATCTTATTTACGGCTTACGACGGGAATCGCCATGTTGTCTTATGAAAAACGCTACCGCTCGTAGCGCCGCTTTCGGCAATATATATATATATATATATATATATATATATATATATATATATATATATATATATATATATATATATATATATATATATATATATATATATATATATATATATATATATATATATATATATATATATATATATATATATATATATATATATATATATATATATATATTATAACAATCGCATAGCGGCGCTAGCGGTAAATCAACGTTTCGAAGAATTCATTGGGTGCGACTGATTCGACTTCAACAAAACGCGCGTTTAAATATAAGATTGTTTGTACTGATATAAAACACTGTTCGATGTTGTGCATTTCTTCGTTGGAAGATTAAATTTGGTTAAATGCGCGCAAGCCAAATCGTCGTGAAGGCTCACGACAAAGCTCCAACTTATTAGGGTAGGGTGGGGCAAGGAGCCCCTTAAGGCTTCAGGTAGTAAAATAAGTAGTCATTGCTGAAGTTGTAAATCCACGCAATACATAATGCCACATTTGTTTTCGTTGCGAAACATTTTCTAAAAAGTTGCCCAAAACGGCTGTCAGGAAAACGAAATTTGTTACATCGTAATAAGTCGGACTTCGCCATCAGCCTTCACGACGATATGGCTTGTGCATATTATATATATATATATATATATATATATATATATATATATATATATATATATATGTATTATGTATGCGCCCACTGTCACATACACCCTCCTATGCAAAGCAACAATGCGAGACCAATGTAGATTGAAATAGGCCAATTTAATTACATTTAGTTTTATTTATTTATACCTGATATAAACAACACAACAGGTATATCAATACATTGCTACTCAATACCTACATGACCTAGAAATATTAACAACCACAAACACTAACTATACCAATATACACTATATTTATAATTGACACCATATCGGTGGGGGTCACTATGCACTACTTTATTTACCGCACTAAAAACCCTGATAAGAGTAAGAGGAAAAAACCAGGGTAAAACCCAACCTCGTGTACTTACAAAAGGGAAAAGCGTCAAGAAATTGCAATGCACACAACACAACTAGTGTAGCACAGGGAGGTGGGTGGGTATATTTTTGTCCTAATAACAAGCAACACACTTATAAAATTGCATTGCAAAATACAGTCAAATAA
>JAODUO010000890.1:310000-312500 GCA_025642075.2 Ridgeia piscesae | reverse complement strand
CAAAGAACCCAGAGACCGCAACCAGAGACGTGGCCACGACCGGAAAACCGTCGAGTTTCATGACGAATCTTAGGCGATCATGATGTTAGAATCACTGTCAACAATGTCAACGACGATGACAAATGCCCCCGAGTGACAATACACTGCACCACTTGTGTCACACTGACACCACTGCACCGGCTAAAATAGCCGTACGTGTAGACGCAGTTATACAGTCAACTTATGAAATATGACTCATCAGCCTTCGACCTTCAAATGTAGCTCAGTAAGATACATGCCGAGCCTAAAATACCCGCGCTCCAATCATCTACTGCGGGATGGAACACTTGGGAAGTTCGTTCAGTGCGATGCCCCAGTAAATAGGCAGAGTAAATATTTGCATTGAAGTAGTCTTTATAAACACGCATTGTCTGCTGGCTCGGGTCACGTTGACTTCCTTTCTATGCAGTTGATTTGGCTTATGACACCCGAAGAAGAACAAACAAGTGGGCGACGTTCTCAAATCTTTTTAAGTTCTTCATACTCTACCAAAAAAAATCCATTACCCGTTGAAACACGCAAAAACCATATTTACGATCTCATAAAACAGCGAGCGTTGACTAACTAGAAGGTGAACACGCGAGCTAAGCGTCATCGAAACAGCGAATCGAAACTGGGTTTTTCTTGACCGCGCTCGTTTCACTGGTGAATATAATAATAACTATTATGAACTGTTAGCGCAGCGGTTCTGAAATGTTGGCTATGGTCCAAAGTGTCGTTGCAGTACACGCTTGTCCCCCAGTAGTTCAGTGAATAAAAAATATGGGGGTAATGCATGGCATGCATACATTTAACACTAACATGGCTGTATGTAAGATGCATATCAACACTCTCCAGAACTGCATGACATCACCACAGACATATTGTACAACTAAGACCTGACCGTCACTCGCTGACCTCTCCTATTGACCAGCATTGTCCCACTTCAGAGCGGTGGCAACTGCTTGGTCTTCGGTACTCCCGAGAGATAATGTTGTATTCACCGTTCGATACCAGTTATATTATAACAAATATTAGAAATCACGATACCTGCTGCCGTGGACTGGTGCTGGAGCGAGTGCGTGTTTGCGGAATAACGGGTTTGAACAACGGGCGTGTGTTTACGGTGTCCGGATGATATTCTATTGGAATAGGTGTCAATATAATGTCAAACATGTAGCGGCAGTGAGCCGATCAGGTGACAGCGGTAGCAAGATGTCAAGACGACTACAATGTGCGACAATGACCGAGCACGAACTTCCAATCGCAACCAGCCATCAGTTGTCAATTTTATGACTACTCAATCTTCTTCTTCTTCATGTGAGGTCGGCGAGATGGCTGTTGATTTTCTTTCTTCATGTCGCACTGTTTATTGCCTCAATTGCGTTGAGACCCACGGTGTTCAAGTCTCTTTACGGGCAACTTTACACCTGGTATTTATTCGTTCTTTCTTTCTTCTTCCTGGTATATCTGTCATCAGTACTCTTCACTACCTGCTCCTTCTCGGAACACGTCCAGACCATTTCAGTCGTTTCTTTGTTACCTTTTTGGATACTTGTCTTACTGTGGTTGTCCCTCTAATATATATTCGTTTTTGATCTTATCTTTCTTTTTTACCCAACACATCCATCTCAGTTTCGTGACCAGTCTATGTGTACAGCAATGGTTCTCCAATCAACATCGGCTGAATTGGTAATTATTCATAAGAAAATCGCGGCTTTTTTGTTGGAAATAATACAATTAAAAACAATCTCTGTCAGAAAGACGGGACAACGGGCGGCAATCCGCTAAACGTATCGTTGACTCGTCGGGAATCATTACTTGTAATTAATTGTCACGTGTGTGTGTGTGTGTGTGTGTGTGTGTGTGTGTGTGTGTGTGTGTGTGTGTGTGTGTGTGTGTGTGTGTGTGTGTGTGTGTGTGTGTGTGTGTGTGTGTGTGTGTGTGTGTGTGTGTGTGTGTGTGTGTGTGTTGTGTGTGTGTGTGTGTGTGTGTGTGTTGTGTGTGTGTGTGTGTGTGTGTGTGTGTGTGTGTGTGTGTGTGTGTGTGTGTGTGTGTGTGTGTGTGTGTGTGTGTGTGTGTGTGTGTGTGTGTGTGTGTGTGTGTGTGTGTGTGTGTGTGTGTGTGTGTGTGTGTGTGTGTGTGTGTGTGTGTGTGTGTGTGTGTGTGTGTGTGTGTGTGTGTGTGTGTGTGTGTGTGTGTGTGTGTGTGTGTGTGTGTGTGTGTGTGTGTGTGTGTGTGTGTGTGTGTGTGTGTGTGTGTGTGTGTGTGTGTGTGTGTGTGTGTGTGTGTGTGTGTGTGTGTGTGTGTGTGTGTGTGTGTGTGTGTGTGTGTGTGTGTGTGTGTGTGTGTGTGTGTGTGTGTGTGTGTGTGTGTGTGTGTGTGTGTGTGTGTGTGTGTGTGTGGTGTGTGTGTGTGTGTGTGTGTGTGTGTGTGTGTGTGTGTGTGTGTGTGTGTGTGTGTGTGTGTGTGTGGACTGTTC
>JAODUO010000890.1:292500-305000 GCA_025642075.2 Ridgeia piscesae | reverse complement strand
ATGATAATTGTACATATCTTGTACAAACATGTCTTTATATTACTTTGTTAGTAGACCAAATGGTATAAGTAAACTGATTCAGTTCGTGTTGGCAGTCACTGGCCGGTTAGCTCAGTTGGTTAGAGCGTCGTGCTAATAACGCGAATGTCGTGGGTTCGATCCCCATATCGGCCATAAAGACATATGTTTTCTTTCGTGTCACTGAAATGTTGTTTGTAGTTTTACAAATAAGTAACTTGTCACCAAACTTCTTTTTAACTGATGTGTTTTCATAAAAAAAATATTTCATTTTGAATCTTGCTATATTCTCCATTTTACTCTGATTCATACAAGTAAAATAAGTAGGCCGGGGTACAAATACTTTGAAATGTTTCCCACAAAATAGTTTGCAGTTGATTTTAAGACACAGGATTGCTTTCTACCACTGAGAATGTTTAATCTGTCGTGGTATTTTATTAGGTGTTAGGGGAATGTGGGGTAACTGGGTAAGACAAAAATCCAGTACAGGGATATAACATGGTACTTGTTTTACTCCATGTGACATATAGGGTCATTTTAAACCATTAACTAGTAACCAAAGTAACAAGAGTTGATGGTTTATTATAAATAATGTGGTATGTATATTACAATTCTTTTTGTACAATGTTCAAGTTTGTTTTTATGACTAGTTCAGTAATTATTGGGGGCCATCTTAGTGCATCACTGAGGCTGTTTTACAAATAACAGTTATAATATTTTATTATGTAATTTCTAGTGATAACTAAATAATAATGATCAACTAATTATTGTATGTTGCAAAAATGATATAATGCAAGAGAGCCTTTTTGCCCCATTTTCCACTACACTGTATATTCAAGATGAAAATGACTCTTGATAATAATCACTATACTGGCACCTAAAATAATGGGTATATTTACCTACATGTGTGCATGCATGCAGGTATGTAACTGTTTCTATGTATATAACTTGTATATGTGTATGTTTCTCTGTATACATGTGTGTGTGTGTGTGTGTGTGTGTGTGTGTGTGTGTGTGTGTGTGTGTGTGTGTGTGTGTGTGTGTGTGTGTGTGTGTGTGTGTGTGTGTGTGTGTGTGTGTGTGTGTGTGTGTGTGTGTGTGTGTGTGTGGTGTGCGTGCACGTGTGTGTGCGTGCGTGCGTATGCGTGTGTATGTGTTTAACTATGTACATATATATGCATATACATGTTTTTCTGGATGTATGTGTGTGCTGTGTGTATGTATGTATTTAATTATTGTATGATGTACTTATGTATGTAGGTATGTGAACTGACGCCTCTGTTAGGTGTATGCCAAATGTCAGCATTGTGTCGCTTCCTTGTATGTAAGGATCGTATTCTATATAGTTGTTTTCAGGCAGGGTTCTATACCAGTTTGTGGTTACACCATTATGATCTTATGAGGTCTCATTGAACTTGTCAGTCTTTTCACAACATTTACACCAAGCCGACCTTTCCATGCTGGTACTGAGGGTGGTCACTGTCAGGGTACTTGTCAACCTCAGTGGTTCTTTTACATTCCAAATTGAGTCGCCAGCATGCAGGGGGATGTGCTAACCACTACACCAACCGCATGTCTCATTACACCATCCGCATCTTTCTTATTTCTGGGACTCACAGTGGGAAAAGTAAAGAAAACGCAATATGATATACTGAATTATAATATAATCTTTATTCAAACAGAATAGTTGTAATTGAGTATTACAATGTGTTAAATATATACAAAACTGTACAAACAACAATATCCAAACATATCTGCACCTCAGGGTGTCATTTTAAAATATCGAGATAATAAAAATACATGTATGTACCAATGATATTTAAGTCATCAAGAACCTCATAAGAAGTCTCATTAAAACATTAGTTGAACGCAACTGGAAGTATGTGTAATAATAAATATTATATACATTTACAAAACAGCTATGTAGCATCTTATATTATCTAGAAACTTGTGGAAGATGAGTTTGCCTTGTAAAAACAGGCGTTCTTGCATGAATTAACAACTGTTTGGAACATGAATTCATCAAGAACTAACTGTTGTTATTCAGCGAGTAATAAACTGAGTGGAACATGGCGAATTCAAACTTTCTGTAGTTAATGTCTGCAAAAATGTCTATGCATTAAATGGCAAGACAGAATCAAATACATGGAACTGTGGGAAAGAAATGACCTAGACCCTGTCACCAACCACATAATGAGGAGAAAGTGGGGTTGGATTAACAAAGCCAATTACAAACTTCACGAGACAGTTGCGGACTTGGAATCAAGCAAGAAGACACAACTGCAGAAATAATGAGGGGTGATTACCCCTGGCGGGGTGCCAGAGGTTCACCATGGCTGGCCTATGCTCTTCATGCAGTGAGGGGCATAAGTGAGTGAGTGAGTAAGTATTGTAAGTAGCCTTTAAGTCACCTCTACAAGAATGGATGATAGCAACAATGGTTACCTGAATACCTGTCTAGTTCACATCATCTACAGTTCTGTACAGAAATAGGTCTCGTGTATAGTACAACATTTACAAAATATAACATTAATTAATGTTCTGCTATATACCACAGACATACCTGTGGTGCCTGATGTTGATGATAATCAACTTGGCACAATCGACACTCAGTCAACACCAATGTTGAGTGAGTGAGTGCAAATTCAGTCAACATTATCATCTTTGCAATCCTGGTTAAAGTAATGTCACACAAACTGCAAATTTACAACTGCACCCAATATTATTTTAAGCACAATATCTGGTGCACAGGTTTAATGCGTACTCATTGCAACTGCTCGCTCTGACCAATACACACAAAACAAGGTTCTTTTTTGTAATCGAAAATACACTGACTGTAGGGGTTTAGGCTTGTAATAATAATTAAACTGTCCGAAAGTACACAATGCAAAAATAATTACTTTGGGGATCTACCATTGGTAATAACAGTTATTCTGAATATATATATACCGGTATATATATATATATATATATATATAATATATATATATATAAATATTTATATATATAAATTATAATATATATATATATATAAATATATATATATATATATAATATATATATGCATTTATACAGCATATTTTCAGCCTAAGCTGCTCAAAGACTTTTACAAATTCATTAAAACAAGTGTCTACATTTCTATTAAAAAATATTAGGACACTTAAGAACTGTTGGTTTTCAAATATACACAATGCATCAAACTAATGTTTTTGGTCAAATATGTAGGAAGCCCCAGAAGACACAGTGTTGGACAAAACACAGAAAAAATACAACCATTACGGTATATTGCGACCATGTCGGCACCAAACATTACCTACAGATATGTAAAATAATGTCTAAAAGACACGCTCTGGATCAGGTTACTTCTTGGACAGCTTGCTCAAGGCATATTAATCCATGGCAATTCAATCAGTCAAACACGGTTACACCATTTCGACTTCTCTGGGAAGCATTCAACCTTGATGCAATTAATGCACAAAGCCTATTCATACACAAATATCCACCACGGTCAATAATGGAACAATGCTCACGCACAAGAACAGTCTCCTAGTTTGACTCGGAGAAATGGAGTGCTGAGTACATTTAGTAGCTATCAATATATGTACAATTATCTTCACTCAAAATTCAATAACAAAGACAATTCTATACGTGACTGGCATGGTAAAATCCCCCGCCTCCTTGAAGGTGAACGCTGCCCTCCTCAGGGAAATGTAGGTTTTCGTTTGGCACAAAGTGTCCATAGTCACCGTGGGCGGGCCGAGACTGTGTAGATGGTGGAGGGGGTGGGGGGCGTCGCGGCTTCTGGACACCAGGTGGCAGGTGTTGAGTGTGCACGCGGGCACTGCCCGACTGGGCTGAAGGTGGAGCATGCTGATTGTCACCTGGAAGAAGATAAAGTTTATTAAACATTTATCAATATTATACATGACAGACAAATTGTGACAATGTCATTGTCTCATTATTATTAATTTTACTTTTTACTATTTTTCATTATTTATTATTTAATTTTACTTTTAATTTTTTTACTTATTTATTACTATTATTATTATTAATTAGATAATCTATTTATTTGCATATTTATTTAATTTTACACTTTTATATTATATCAATATGTGTGTATTATGTATAAATGTGGTGCTATGTAAATCAATAAGCATTTACATATTATACAATGTTACTAGTTAATGACACATTTTCTTAAAGCGAGGTGCTAGCTCCTAGGTTTATTTCTTTCATTTAATTTTACATTCATATGTTGACAACATGCATGTTGAAGGTTTACTGCCTGCCAGTTTGTGTTTAGTTACTTTATTAAGCTCAGAACAATGTTCACAATTTAAAACATTCTGCCTGCAACACATCTAAATGGTAAACAAAACATCCAGTTTCAAAACAAAATTTATTGGCTGGCAATAATGCCGAGGCAAGCAGAGATAACCTGAATTCCCGTTGTTTAACTTAGGAAATACTGTTTGACTTCTCAGAGGGGTATGCTTAGAATTATTGGGATGTTTAAAGCAGATAATTTGCGAGATATGCAATTGGTGGTATCAAAGGGGTGCAGTTGGAATATCTTTGATAACCTGTAATCAAAGAAACGACAGAAAGCACAAGGATACCCTCAAAACTCAACTACACTACAGGCCCACGGTATAGTCTTACCTGCTGAACGCCGTTGGTTCTGATGCTTCATTTCCATGCTGACGTCCTCGTTGGAGCCTCGGCCACTGTCAGTGATGTTGTCCGCGGAACACCCACTGTCAGAGTCTCTCCCTCCCGGGGAGGCCGGAACGTGGCGCATTGATCCTGGGTTCTACAACGAAGGAGACTTGCTGGACACTGCTACAGACGTAAGGATGAATTTAAATGGCAGCTAAGACGATCTTGTGACAACTGACACATGGAGGAACCAAACAGGACCAGAGGCAAGTTACACTGATTGCCTAAAGAAAGATGTTGGTCTAGAGATGGAGAAAACTTAAGATGCTACATGTAATTTATAACATAACCCGGTGCAATCTATGTTACTTCTAGGGAAGAATTATTTCTACAACATCTGTTGCAGATATAGATTTTATGGGTGAGTGGGTGGATGGGTGGGTGGGTGGGTGGATGGGTGCGTGGGTGCGTGGGTGGGTCGTGGGTGGGTGGGTGGGTGGATGGGTGATGGGATGGGATGGATGGATGGATGGATGGATGGATGGATGGATGGATGGATGGATGGATGGATGGATGGATGGATGGATGGATGGATGGATGGATGGATGGATGGAGAGTTAAGGGTGTGAGGGATGAATGATTGATTAAAAAAAGAATAGCTAAAAATAACCACTATAGATAAGATGACTATGCTGATCACTCGTAACAATAAAAAGTACTTTTGTAGTACTCCAATTAGCTAACTTATTGGACGTTAGGTGGCACCACTGTATCAAACATTATTATCAATAGTTATCTATAATAGTTACTGTTCACCAGGTGGCACTACTGTCAACCAGTGTTGGTTAAACCAGAATAAACCTAATAATGATATTGGTTGGTACTGAGAGCATTATTTTATATATGAAAGACTTCAGGTGAAAAATGCTATCTACAATCTTACATTGAGAATACCAAAAGCAATTTCTAGCAGGAGCCAACTTATGTGTGCATTGAAATGATTAAAGTATGCCTAGTGAGACGTACATTTGTCATTTTGTGTTTACAGGTAAGCAAGTTTAAAACTACCCAAGACAAGCAGCACAGGCGTAGATTTCAAGCAGTGAAGCAACAGACTTGTTCCATTTTTGTTTCTCACCTTTGTTTTGTCGTTGTGTGTCTGTGAGAACCAGCGAGATGACGAAGGCTTCCTGCTCAAATCTGTTCGTAGTGATCTGCCTTCTTGCCCACCTCCTGCTACTGGCCTGTCCATCTGGATCTGAAAAACATGGCACCATTTGTAGGGATTTATAAATAGAGTAAACCAGTTTTATAGCATTCCTGGGTTCAAGCCTCCAATGTGTTTACATTTTACTCCCTGGCAGACCTGTTCAATCGACTTCCTTTGAAAACATTCAGCCACATTGCAATTAATAAAAAAATATACATAAATATTCACCACTGCATATATATTAGAGCAACGTATAATATAGTGAATGAACATGCCCAAAGTTCCACATAGCTCTGTAGGATTTGATTGATTAGCTGTTATAACCTATATACAGTCACAGGAAATTCCACGTTTTTATTTTGCATATCTGGATACTTCAAAAGATCAGTGTTAATTTGTCAACCACAAGTTGTAGAAAATTTGTGTTTTGCTAAATTTATCAAATCAACTTTCCTTAGTTATAAGTAGTAACATGATTCAGACTACAATCAAAGGAATGTCCCCAATGTCTCTTGCACTGTCTAAGATGTGTCACATCTATCACAAAGGTTGGCAGGTCAACATGAAAATGACACTAACAATTTTACGAACAAAGCCACGACTTGATTATAACCTCATCTTGTGCTTTACCACCTGACAAGCGACATCACTCCACACCCAGACAACTGACTCTCCTGTCTGGAGGAGATTAATTGTATCTGAACAGAAGTTCTCACTTTAATTACCAGCAATACCCACACGCTGGGCACAAGACAAACGGTCAGGATTCTACCTGGGTGTTTCAGTGGAGGAAGAGTCAGATTTCGTGAGTTCTGATTGAAAGACCTCACGAAAGGTATGAAGGATGGGATGACCATAGACCCAGCTGACAAGATACTCATTATTATCCCCCTATGGGGTCACAAACCCTCCTATTGTTCACCCCTGGCATGTGACAGTATGCTGCCCGAGTTATTCATGACCCAGACACACAATACCACTTCACAGACAGGAGTGATTTGCCACCTAGCTTTCTGTCAACATCTACACAGGCGACAACCTGATTGCATTACCCAAATAAAGGAATCTATGATGTCGGATACTTTTGTGAATGTATATTTTATAAATTTATTTATTGAATTACTTTGTATTTTATAACTTTATTTATTTAAATTGTATTTGATAAAAATACTTAATTCTTTTATTATTATTTTTCAAAAAAAATTATCTAATTTTTAATATATCATAACTATATATGTAAGTATGTTAATATTTTATAAATGTATCTTAATTCCATTAAATGTTGTTAATATCATGTTTACCAAGATATATATTTTTAAACTTTTCTTATGATTCCAGTTATGTTTTATAATGTGGGTTCATGCCTGTTAGTGAAACTAAAATTCCATTCATGGTTGAAAAAACTCAGGAAACTAAATTGCATTTTCAGACAAGGGACTAAATTTATTTACGCTGATTTATCATTCGTGTGAGAGGTATGTTTATGTGTCATAATCTGTAAAGACAAACAATATGTCTATCATTTAGAGGCACCATTCCGTCTACCTGCGACACATAATTGTATCTCCATCATTTATGTCACAGTCTGCATCTGTCACACAGTCACGCTTGAGTTGTTTCACACTCAATCTGTCACCAGAGGTCCTTGTCATATTATAACAATGCAACCCTGTACCTGAGTAAAGTTCACATAAGTGGAAAATAAAAAGGTAACATTCCTGCAATAGCAGACAAGATATTTTGTTGCTGTTCAAAGTGTGAACTGAATAATCCATAATTCTGGTTAATCACATTAGACCCTATGGCATTCTGATAAACTGTTACCATTAAGGTCTATAGATATACTTATATACTGCACACTGTGTGTTCCTTTGAGATATCTAGGGTCAAATACACATCTAGTTCTTGTTCGTTACTACAAACTCAATTTGTGGCCGTTACATCAACAAGCTGTCATAATGCCCCCCACCCCGTCTGTCAAATCATCACCAATAATTGTCTCTGATAATTGCTTCGAATGAGAGGAGTAAATTAATTTGGACAGGACTGTCGGCTTGATCACCTGTGATAACCAGACGGAAGACATGACCACACCTGTAATCTTTACAGTGGAACTCCAATTAATTATACTGTATCAATCAGCTGGACAGAAAGAGAAGCTTGTTTAATCAATGAGAACATGCTGTTATTGTGTAATGTCTACAGGCAGGGTGTCACTGCTGGTAGAGGATGACACAAAGGCTTGAAAGAAGAAAGGTAATGTTAATTAGAGAACTTGTTTAATGAGAGTGACTTCAGAGTAGGTGAGTTTGCATGTGTGTTTGTGTGCATATGCATGTGTGTGTGTGCATTCGTGTGCGTGCATGCATGCGTGCGTGTGGAGGGGTTGTGCGTGCATGAGTGAGGGAGTGAGTGGGTGAGTGAGTGAGTGAGTGAGTGAGTGAGTGAGTGAGTGATGAATGAGTGGGTGAGAGAGAGAGAGAGAGTGATTGAGTGAGTGAGTGAGTGAGTGTGTGAGTGAGTGAGTGGGTGAGAGAGAGTGAGTGAGTGAGTGAGTGAGTGAGTGATGAGTGAGAGGGTGAGAGAGAGTGAGTGAGTGAGTGAGTGATGAGTGAGTGAGTGGGTGAAAGAGAGTGAGTGAGTGAGTGAGTGAATGAGTGAATAAGTGCATCCATGCGTGAATACATGCCTGTAAACATGCATGCATGAGTGAATGAGCATGCGAGGGAGAGAGTGACCAACACTCTACATGTGATATTGCCTATCAACCTATTCCAGCAGTAGACCCTACTTGGTTCCCACATAAACACACCAAAACTGACCACCGCAACCAGGCAACAAAATATTCACTGACATCCATCTATGGCCACTTAATAGTGACTGTGTCAGACAAATTACACACTACGGGTTACCTGTGAGGAATATCACACACTGAGACTGTCACTGCAGCTCTTCAGCTGGACAGAGTAGGCATTGGACACAGCAATTAGATCCCTGCTGGTCAACATAGTCCTGCACTGATTACCTTCACTGTGCATGCTTGACCACAGGTCAAGACCCTGGACATCCGGCTGGAGTCTGCCAGGTAGAACCTCGTTGACAGACTGTGTCATTACTAGATATGACGACAGGTGAAATAAAGTCACCGTTTGAGTGAGAAATGTCTCAAGGTATAATACTTGGGCATGGTTGAGTGGTTTTGTGTAGTATGAGAAGGTTGTTTAGGAGAAGAAAAAATCTGCAAATGATTACGATGATTATAAAAACAAGTTCCATGAGTCTAACCAAATGTCTTATGACCAATTGTCATGTGACCAAATGTCTGCCCCCACCAAGGATTGTGACTCATTTTGATCCAGGAAAACTGTGGATGACCACAACTGGACTAAACAGGCATTGGTAGAAGCAGCAATGTCCAGATTCATGTGATATGTTATTGTTGTTGCTATCTGTGAATTCCTTTCGACAGGAACCTGAGTAGATCTTTATATGGTCTGGTAGCTCATTCCCAGATGTGATAATTACCCACTGGTTATGTAGACTAAAAGAGCAATCCATCACATGGCACTCTGCTACTGTCAAAACATGATCTATCACCTGAGACACAGAGCCACGAAGCCACCACCCAAGGTTTAGTGTTCACCAGACCAGGTAGAAAGAGTGTAACGCTTTGCCATATATAACACAACACCATTTCCTATGACGCACCTGTAGAGAAAGGGAATGGTTTGTGACTGTTCTGTGGACTTTCAATACTGTTAAGGAAAAGCACTGTCAGATTAGGAAGTTTTAAAACCACTTTCAGCTGTCAATGTGACAAAGGCATAGTTAAAAGGTGCTGCTCTTGTGAGGTCCTGTGTAAACTGTGCATCTAAAATATATGGAATATTACCCAGAGTTCAAACTGCTACAGTAAATAAATTAATAAATTAATGGGAACACAGACCACACATTCATTTAGGTGTTTATAGTTGAAGGTATATGTATATATATATATATATATATATATATATATATATATATATATATATATATACATACACATACACATACACATACACATACACATACACATACACATACACATACACATACACATACACATACACATACACATACACATACACATACACATACACATACATATACATATATATAGGCTTAAACACAGCATACGGGAGACCAGTTATGCATATAGCACCGCGTACGGAAGACCGCTGTTTTAAGGAGACCGGAGCCGGTCTCCTTAAAGTTTTTATGTGTGATTGCATAACTAATGCATTTTATTTAATGATTATCCTTGTTAGTGGAGTTAGTTTAGATATAAAGGAATTAACTAATGCAATTATTATAAACGTTTGCATATATTTATGTGCATAAGTCGCCGCGTACGGGACCCCGGCAGAGAAGTGCTTATAATTTAAATGTTTTGCTATATTTTGATTGAGGGGTTAGCATTCCGTGCTCTGTACTATATGCTTGATTGATATGTATTAATTTTAATAAATATATACACACATTAATAAAACAAATATTTGACAGATCTCCTAGCCATATGTTGTACATTTGTTAAATGTGGCGTTGTCAATTTGTGTATCTGCATATATATTAACGTTGTTATTGTTATCAGTGTATTGGGTTTTGGATATACCAGGTCGGCGTTAATTATATACTACTGCAAATAAGTATAACTAATAACTAACTTCAGATTACACACCTGTCTCCCGTACGCAGCATCTAAGCATTTAGGTTTTAACAATTAGATTATAACAATATTGTAGTATGTGGTGTGTATATGTATTACAGACAATGTTCCAATTATACATAATTGGAAAATCAGTTACATAAAAATATACGGCCGGTCTCCAGTAGGCGGTCGTATATGCACTGGTCTCCTTATGCAGCATTTACCCTTATATATATATATATATATATATATATATATATATATTACAATGTTGTATACATTAACATTACTATCACATTATGCAAATTGTTAATAGTTTACTACTTATTTTCTGATGTTATTACATGCCAAACTGCAGAACTGTCCTGCCTATATGACAATCTAATGAGCCATTAAACTAACAATGCCGCTTAATTACAAGACAAACAAAACAAACAACATAACAGTTTCAACAGTCTGGCCAGAGACTAGTTAACTCACCCCTCAGTGCTTCAGTTAATTGCTTTGATCTTGTTAAAGCAACTACATACAATGTTGCACCACAGGTCTTAATGACCCCCTGGGGGTATCCGTCCCCCCTCACAGTTCCCACTCTGTGCCATTGTTACTAGTGCACACAGGTGAGAACTGCTCAAAGCCATTGTTGCGCACACCTGAGTCTGTCCACTACTGCCAATGACCATCATGTCTTGACCACCATTGTACACTCACACTCAATAGAGCACCTTACAATTTTAAAATTTCTTTGACCTTCGCTACATGACATACGCTAGGTGACGTTACCCAACAAAGGTCGAATGAATCAGCAGAAATTGTCCGAATGAATACCAACAGTTTGTTGTGAGAGAATAACCTACTGATTGTGAATACGCTACAAGCGTGACTGCTTAAAAAAACTGCGATTATCTCTGAAAATTAAACATGTTGGACTTCGACGCAAACATGTTGGAGTCTTGATAAGCCAAAGGCTTCCTTGTCCTTTACTATCTGGGGTTGTTATTCAGGGTGGTAATCTCGACAGTCATGTCATGTGTAATGTAAAAAAAATTCTATGTCTACTATGACTTAATTTGCCAAATTGTATGCCATTTTATTCCAGCACTATACCAATATGTATAAAATAAATTAATACATGATCATTGCATTAAATAGGAACGTTGGCATTGAAAATAAAATAAAATGATACATGATCATTACATTAGGAATGTTACATTTAAATGTATTTTCTATGCTAACATACATTATGTATGTTAGCATAGAAAATAAATTTAAACAGAATTTACTTTTGAGAGATACAATTTCTCAAAACTCGCAAACATACTTTGACAAAAATCACCAGACTTAGAAGACAAACAAACTATAAAACATAGTAAATATAGACACCCCAAGAATTGATTCAATCTACTTTGTGGGGAGTTCAGCACCAAAATGCCTGTGGCATATTGGAATTAGCACAGTTTAACACGCAGTTAAAACACTTCAATGTCTTCGCCCGCATTCGTATTCAATTGAGCCAATACGATGGTAAACTCCCCGCAATCTGAGCTGTATGGATGTGAAGTCTATATCTGCGCATTTCAGAAAATTTATGTTCAATTAAACACGAGCATTAGTCAAACATGTTGATCTGAATGCTGTGGGTGGTGGGGTGTTCATGGCACCAATCAACAAAGGTGGGAGTGAACAGTCAGAGACACAAGACAAATGTCTCAGAGGGGACATGAACAACTGTTCTTGGACATGGCGTTATTGTGGAACTCTGACTAATGTTGGGACTCACATCCGAAATAGATCTGTATTCAGTTTCTCTAAATAACTTTGACAGTTACCAGTTACCAGTTACCAAACTATCCATGATTTTAAAATAAAATACATAACAAAGTTTCACCCCTACCATCCTGTACAGTTATTCTTCCACGGACTTAT
>JAODUO010000890.1:215000-287500 GCA_025642075.2 Ridgeia piscesae | reverse complement strand
TGTTTTATACCATTTAAATTTGGGGAAATATTTTAAACACATGGCTATAACTTGCTTTCTATCAGTAGAGAAATGAAAACAGTGAAAATATCACATTAGATAGAAATATATTTCCATGCAGATCCATTGTGTTACCATATCATATAATAATGATGAAGCATGCAATCTAATCGATATCACACGTGTAGGTAACTAGGTATGCTGTTGCTCAGGGTAGAGCTTTGGATTCTCGACTAAGAGAACCTGAATTCTAATATTGTGCTCTGGTGGGCACGTTTTTTCACTCTACATTGCTCCATTTCCCTCAGCTGTATGAATGAGTACCTGGCTATATACAGTGATGAATATTTGTACCAGCAGCCTTTGTGCATTAAGTGAAGCATGATTGAATGCTTCCCAGAGAAGTCGACATGTCTGATTGAAATAAAGTGTAAAGCGCTTTGAGGATTGGATATATACTGGACAGATTATATTTAAGAACGACCTTTTTTCTTTTTTATGCTAACTCCAACAGTAAATACAAATATGGTGTCTATTTCACATAAATTTTCCTAAGATATGCCAGCAAAATAGATTAACTAAAATCAGACGATAGATGTGGAAGGGCCTTATGGGTAAATATGGCGGAAAGAACAGCGCAAAAATAACCAAGCCAACTCCTTGACGAAAAAGAACGAAGAAATTGTACACATGGGTAATTGCTGCTGAAGCAGAGGTCAACAAAAGCGGATGGAGGTCATGGATACCAACAAAGGGCACAGCTAGATATTATACATGTAACATGTCAGATCTGTGCACCGAGTATAAATAAAAGAAACATAACTCACCTGCAGAGATGAACAATCGATCGGGTTTTCACGAGAGTGCATTGAAAATGGCTGTTCAGACCCGTACGAATCGTTCGAATCTGGCGCATCACATTTGTTGTATTGACTTGTTCCGTTGAGGTATGCAGCGCCATCTATGGACGACGTTCCACCAGTGAGTGCCTTGCGATCATTGACCTGTGTGTGACACTTGTACTTGTCGTTCCAGTTTCGTCCGCCATGTCGTCTCACGATGATCAAGATGGCCGCCAGTAGAATGGCGGTGAGGACGGCGGTGATGGCCGCAATGCACACCACGATTGTCAGGTTCTGATTGGATATCTCACGTGTGTTACTTAAAGGTCCGTATACTACCGAGTCGTTGACAATGATATTAACATTACACTCTGTCGCAAGCCTTGGTGTGCCTCCATCACTGACAGAGATGACCAATTGAAATTTCTCATGGTCAAGTTCATCTAAGACAGCCGCGACAGTCAATACTCCAGAAGATCTGCCAATTTGAAATATGTTGCCATGGTTACCAGATGTTATCTTGAAGTTCAACCGTGCATTTAGACCAATATCGTCATCGTGAGCCATCACATGATAAATCATGTGACCTACGGGAAACTTTGGCGACACATAAACTGTGTTGTTGTATATAGCATTTGGATAGTCAATGATTGGTTCATTGTCATTCCTGTCGCTTAGCAACACAGATACGGATACATTCGTTGACACCGCCCGCAAGCCAGAACTCGTTGCCAGGACGACAAAGTTGTAGACGGCTTTTGTTTCTCTATCCATTTGCTTTGTGGTGAATATCTTCCCGTTGTCAGGGTCGATGCCAAAGCTATTCCCTGCATTCATATCTGGGCGGATGGAAAAGAAGAAATTGTTGAACAGCGAGGAGTCAGCATCAACGGCCGACACTGTGCCAACTTCAGCTCCAAGTGCGACATTTTCATACAAGGGAAACTCATAGTGTGTTTTAGAAAACACCGGCTTCTCATCATCAACGTCTATGATGGTGATGATCACTTTGGCAATGTTAGTTAACGACGGCTCCCCGTGATCTGTGGCAATGACATTGAATTCAATCGTGTGACTCTGCTCATAATCCAAGGCTGACACCGCTGTAATATTCCCAGAAGTAGCATCAATGTTGATGCGATTCCCCACTTCGTCCTTGACACTGTAGCTGACTTCACCGTTCTTGTTCGCATCAGCATCATGTGCGGTTACCTGGATAATGAATGCTCCCGGAGCGTTATTTTCCAGTACACTTGTGACATATGTCGCCTGTGTAAACTTTGGGGCGTTATCGTTTTTATCAATGACGTGAATGAGGAGTGTTTTTGATGATGAACGAGGGGTGGCGCCACTGTCTATACACACCACAGTGATGTCATGTTTAGACATTTCCTCCCGATCAAGTTCAGCTGCTGTCTCGATCTTAAATCCAGTTTTGTGCAGTTGTTTAATAGCAAAATGGTTACTGTTTAATGAGCAGGTGAAGTTCCCGTTTGCTCCACTATCCTGATCTCGAACTGTTAAATATACAACGTACGTTCCGATCGATGTGCCCTCTAGCACTTCCAATTGACCACTAGAGGGCAGGGTGTTCACCTTGATGAATGGTGAATTGTCGTTCAAGTCATGTATATTAACTGTTACCTTTGTGGTGACGACCAGCGATTTTGGGTCTTTGTTTCGAGCAGTGACGGTCAATACACAACTTTTTTGCTGCTCATAATCAATATTTCCGATTACAACCACATCTCCTGTGCCAGTATCAATTGTGAACAGTTCGCCAAACACATCAGCAGTTTCTTCAGAAAATCCATAGATAACTTCTCCATTGACACCAGTGTCCACATCACTTGCTGTGACACGGATTATCGTTGTCTCCAACGGTAAATTCTCATCAACTGTGATTTCATAGGACCCACTCTCAAATCGTGGTTTATTATCGTTGGCATCTAACACCAATACATCGATCTGCAGATGTCCTGATTTCGGTGGAGAGCCGCCGTCGTAGGCAACTAACGTGATGGAGTATGAATCTCTGTTCTCATAATCTAGAGTTGTCTTCAGCAAGAGTTGAATATCATCAGTTCCTTCTGTTTTCAGTTCGAAGGTGTCCGCCCCACCGATTAACTCGTAACGTTGGACACTGAACTTCGGACTGTCAGGATCATTAGCTCTGGGGAGCGACAGGACAACTCCAAGAGGTGACGTCTCCAAAAGTGACAGTGTCTTTGTGTCGGCTGCAAACACAGGCGCGTTATCATTCACATCGATGATTGTCACAGCTATCTGTAATATGCGGACGTGTTCAATAGGCTGCACTTGCAGGACGAGTTTCACTACACACGTGCTCTGACCAGCACACAACACATCCCTGTCCATGGTCTTAGCCACAGTCAGACGTCCAGTGTCGTAGTCCACTGCCAGTAGATCGCCTGATGGAACCTGCTCCAGCACAGAGAAGCGAAGCTGCTTCAGATCGTCGCTGCTGTAGATTTTGTCGAGTCCAGCAGACTCCACCAGGTTTCCAATTTCCGTTCCGATGGCGCGTTCTTCCGTGACATCAAACCGGATGAATTCATCACTGGTAGCCATGCTTGCACAGGCTAGCAGGCACAGGAGTAGAGATGTCACACACTGCATCATGTCTGGTGTCAATCTGCAGAAAGAACAATAATGACTTTCATTAACACATCAACCAATCTTCACAATTTTCCATCTCAAAATTTTGTGTTCTTGAAACAAAGCTTAACATGGCAAACTGACAAAATGTGGAATGAACTTCGACGTCATTTCTTAAACGTGCAAGCAAAATTGTGACAAAACACCAGTGGCTACCACTGGTGAGATTACCAGGTACTTATTGTTTCTACGATTCTCTGACAGGGAAAAAGCATGTAATCAAAAACACATTTCAGTCAATAATCTTAAATATCTTAAATAACTACATTTGTGATTTTTAATATACTACCAACTGACAGATTACAAGTTAATGCTCCCCAAAATTACACACAAAAATCAGTCTAATACTCCTACTAAATACATTGAGACAATTATCAGTAATATTTAATATTTAAATAGATATTATTTGGAAGTACAACATTTCAGCTGGTACAATGGAATTGTGTGAGAAAAACATCAGCAAAAATGCTATTACAACAAAGACTATTCATTAAAACACTGCGTCTAGCACAAATATTAGCGAGTTGCCCATCAGATCTAATGAACACTGTCATGATTGATCATGTGACTAATAACAAGTTACACCATCAAATTCATTGCAGGACATTGCATCCTGGTGACAAATAAGCGGATACTGTGTCTTTATCCCTGTCACTGTCCACTAATTAACGGTCATCTAGCACAGCATTATAGACTGCTGGTCAGCTTCAATGTCTTTGTGGCATGTGTCTATCCTGGCAGCTGCTTGACCAGTCACTCGATTGACCATGTGGTGCAGTCTTAAGTGGTTGCAAAACAAAGACTTTCCTTTGCTTCTGTTCAAGAGTCAGATTTCAACCGGTGTTTTATTCCATGTAATTTTTTGGCTTCAAATACATTGATAACTTTCTACTTTTTACTGTTTTAGTAATGCTTTCATCGAATTGTTCCGAGAAGACTATTCCATCTGTGGCAGTACAAGAATTAATTAGGTAGAATTAATTAGACCGATGAATTCCACAGATAATTTTTCTAATAAATGTTAGAAAATACTGCATGATTGCGAATGGATTTGTTACTCGAGAGAATCTTTATTTTAAAGAATAAGTGTGATTTAGAGCTTGCTTTTTTATAATAGTGAAACTACAGTTTATAAATTACAGTATGTAGTTATTTTCTGAGCCAAAGGTAGTTAGAGGAACAGTGAGGCTGAGATTATGTGTCACTGCCTCGGATCCAATTATGAAATAATATTTAGGACCTTCCTAAGTCAAGCAGAATGTGGCTAAATGTATGTTCGTATTTAAATAAATCTACACCGGTTTTACATATATGAAATCTTATTATCTTTCTCCAGAGTTCCATTTGTCTAGAATATATTTACACTCAATTAATTAAATTGTATACTAAAATGTATTTGAAATTTGTAAATGCAACAGACACAGTTCCATTTGACCCACCCCTCCCAGAGGCAGCAAATGGAAGGATGAGGAAAATCAGACAATATAAGCTGCCCAGCATTTTAACATTGCCAGGGGTAACTGTAAAGAACACAGAGGGAAGGAGATCGAGCACAGCTATAAGCAGAGACTCATCCACCCGCCATGTGGACGGGTAATCTCAGTGGTCGGGTAAAAAATGAAGGAGTAATACACCGGACCAAGTCTTCCAAAATTATAGTTATGTATGCTTCGAAAATAAATAGGTGTAAATGGACGTCACACATGTGTTTGTGGGTTATTTCAGGTCATGAAACACATCTCAACTGACTTGTGTGTTACTGTATACCAGCTACTTAACATACATGTGTCTAGTCTATTGTCTGCCAAAAAGGTATGACTGGCAAAGGTTTTATCCGGCATAAAGCCCTGAAGGGCAAATGAGGGGAGACGATGGAAATCGAGAACCAGTGTCGAAGTCCTATCCCAGGACAGGGAAAGAAGAAGAGAACATAAAATATCTGAATGGACACTGTGGCTGTAGAGCCTGAAGGAGACATTGCAAAGAAGAGACTGGAAACAGAAGAGACTGTAGACCAAGAGACTGCATACAGAAGAGACTGCAGACAACAGAGACTGCAGATAGCAGAGACTGCAGATAGCAGAGACTGCAGACTGAAGAGATTGCAGACAGATGGTTGGAACCAATGGGTGATAAAAAGCATTTCATTGAAAGTTCAAACCCTCACTAAACTATGAAGATTGCCATATATGTGGATGCATTTCAGGTATACAGTAGTTGGACAGGTCATACCTCATATTTGATACATTCTATGCCATGTCTAATAATAGATTCAGACTGAAAATATCCAAATTGTGTAGTATTGATTTTTTTTATCAAACAACTGATCTATATCAAGCATTTATGGTTCTCTCTTTGTCATAAATATTACCATCTAGTTAGTTTAAAAAAAATATTGCACATTTTCCCTACAAAGACAAATTGTCTGGTTAGAAAGCAGCTCACATGTTCCAAAATCACTATCACATATTCACATTTTGATATGACTGAAAACAGCTATTAAAACATCATATGAGCTATTAGCTTTTATTCATTTGATAGAATATAATTTTTTTAATTACATGAGTTATTGATTGATTGGAAAAGGTTCAAATCCTCAATGATATTGAATTACATGTTTATATCTGAGAAACATGCACTAAACTTTGCCGGGCAACACAATAGAAATTGTGTTTGAAAACGATAACAATATATTTTTAGCAATATAAAGGAATAACCAGAGTCACCAGGCAGATGTCTTTTGTTCAAGAACTCATATAGGCGATTGTGTGCTTATAAACTCACTATCAGTAACTTGACTCCTTACAACACGACACTGCACAGAGTACAATAAAACTGACTAAGTCCTTTGAAGCCAGTTATCCTCTCATCACAAAGATGATATCTGATTTGTACAAAGCAGAGAACACTTCCGTCCCCAAAGGCAGCTTAAAGGCACAGTCAGGACTGAAAGGCAACACAGTCATTTATTTATTAAGACCTGTGGCCCAAACTACCAGACAATTTAACTGGGAGGCTTAAGCCCTTCTGAAGAGTCTTCTTCTCCATTGCAGGAATTGCACCAGCAGGACACCACGCAATCCTCTTACCTGTGGGTGTTAACTAAGCCAGGTCTGACCAGAAGAGTCAGATAGCCTGGCTTGGCCAGAGTGAGAGGGATACTGACCAGTGGTCAATGCTTTGCGCTGTGATGCAACATTGTTATGTCTAGGTTATGTAACTTGTTAGAGGGAGGAATTAGACACGCTTATTAGAGTATGGAGAGGTGTGGAGTAGTTGCCAGATGGTGTCTGCTCAAGGCTGATATGGTCAGCTACAGGCTGGTTCTAATTATGTTGTGTCATGTTTGTTTAGTGGATTATGTGAGTATACTGAGTATATAAATTATACTGAGTATATAAATTATGTGTTTGAAATGTAATTGATATGTGAAAATACAGCTTATTGCAAGATTGTCTAAATGGCAGTATGTACTATTATTATGTATTGACAGCAAACGTGTTGTTACAAAGGAATGTGCAACTGTTATTTACACAGTTAACAACAGCTGTGTTATATAAATGATGGATTATCCAGGCAATCGTGAAAATTAGCAAATTATTTACCTATTTTTAGCAGTATATACACTTGCAAATTTCACTACTTTGCTCAAATTAAAATATCATAATATGTTAGTTTAATTTCCCTGTAAAACATAAATAATCTGTACCCTATCAAGCGTAAATTATCACATATCTATTATATATTTCGGATAATAAAAAATAACCATACTACTTATGATGTTAGAATGATAATAATTTTGTTGATTGAAATTATTGCGCCCTAATTAACTGACTTGATCTCATTGGTATATGATTGACTGAGAAAGTTATTTCTTAAAAAAACAAAGCTTTAGTCTTTTAATTGTTCTACCTGTGTAGGCCATTTCAGTTTATTAGATTTTAACATGTTTTTCTGCCTACAATGAAACTTACCCTATCATGTAATTGCTGAAGGCAATCAAATAAATGCAGATATTAAACACACTTCATTGCACAAACTTTTCATATTAATTATTAATAATTAGGGCGTATTGCATGGTCATCACATAATTGAGACTTTCATTCATTCAACCTGTACATCTGTAATTTAGATAATTGATATATGCTGGATCCTTCATTCAGACAACCGACCACTGCATTAATACAGATTATGACAGGTTATAAACCAGAGAAAATTACAAAGAGCTAAACTTTTCAAAATTCTAAATTGGTCAGTTTACAGAACATAGCTTTTGTTCTGTTCTACTTTCCAGACTTGTTTATTTATTGTATATTAGATGCACAATTCATAATATTTATGAAAATCCAAGAAAGAGTGCAGATAAACGACGTATGCGTAGTCAAAATTACTTTATAAGGTACTTGTAACTAAGTATTTATGTAGAACATGCATATCACCAGTATTATTTCCATAAAGAAGTGTTCAACTGTACCAATATGTATATTAATTTGTAGCCAACACCCTGCCTTGGTGCACAATGTAACAATAAGTATTTATTGTATTTTTTACTGTTATGTTAATGTAATAAATCTTGTTACATCTACCAGGTGAACACAACATGACGGCTGTCTACTTCTGAATACAAATGGTCAGTTCATGCATGTAGCAATATTAAACTCTTCTAATTAGTCTTCTACCAAATAACATCATAAAACAATCCCAAAACATTGAAAATATGAATGATTACCAAATGGTTTGCACATCCCAAATTATGATGCAAATGAACAGCTTACCTTCAGAGGTAAATCTCAGCAACACTTGTGACATGCCATCAATAAATCCCCAACGTGTCCGATACACGTCCAGTGCTTCCAAGATCTGAGAAAGGTGAATATCCGTGATGTACAGTGTGGAGACACAAGCTGTCAGAGGTCTGAAGTGTCCAGTCAATGAGTGGACCACACTACACAGAGAGAGAGAGCCCAATACACTGTCACTGCCACTGCAGTCTTCAATACACTGAGTAGTCCACTCACATGCACCACGAGATCACTTATCCATGTTACAGGGCACCGGTCACATGACTGACATCAACCAATGGCCTGTGCTGAACCGCTTGACTGACTCTGCATGACAGCACAAGTTGGCAGCTTGGGCTGGGGTGGTTAGGAGGGGTGTTTTCGCCTCATAAAGCACTGTGGTCAGGGCTTTCACTGCTATTATGCTGTCAGGTGGTGATCTGAGTTCATTATGAGCCATTAGTGCTGTCTTATAGCTCTTAGTTAGCCCAGTTTAACGCAGCCGTGACTGGCCATTCTGTGCAGGAGTGTTTTTATAGATGCAGTGCTATAGAAACAGTGCAGCCAAAATAAACAAAACTAACGTATTAGCTTTCAACAAAGAATAGAATCCATTTGTAGATTGGCATTCCCATCTGTTACGTGTTTGTTTAATGAACATTTGGCAAAAATACGCACCAGGAGTAAGTCATTAGCTACTACAAAATACCTTTCTTAATTAAAAAATAGTAGAATATATTTTCTTTAAATAAGTTAAGAATTACCATATTATACACTCTTCTATGTTGTTACATTGTTACTTATGAAAGTCACTCTGGCCAGGTTGAAACCTGTAGAGGCAAGTTATAATATGTATGTGAAACATCACTAATATCACACTGACAGTCACAAATACATTATAGTGGTTAACTACCAGTATATTCTTAATTTGCTATGCTATCACTTAATTATTACAAAAATGCAATTGTAAATGTTCAGTTGTTGTAGAAGACTAACAAATCATCAAATAGTATTAAACAATTGATCTACCGGTACTTCATACATGGTAAAACTAAATTATACTGAATAATGTTAACACTGTTTATTTCTTGTTATAATGTTTTATATTAGGTTTCCTTTCCATTTACTTTCAGAAAATACCTCTGTTCTTAGCACGTTGTTTCAAATTACTCTCAGTCCTGACTTCCTACAACTACAATTGTTCATTTCAAATGGTACTTTCCATATCTGTCTGTCTTCTTCAGCTCAATTAAATGTCTCAATTATGACAACTCCTGCCAGTTTTACAGCCCCAATAAAGATAAACAAACCAAGCAGACATACCCAACATTCAGAGATTTCTATGTGGAACAAAACACCTCCCAGATTGGCATCAGGCGCAATTTCAATAATGCACCTTTTACCCTGAGGGCTCTCAATTTGGGTGACAAAGTGCTAATGCTGGAGGAACCCTGACATCCTATTTGTCTTCTCCCACTGGGCAAGTGTCCCTTTCGCATCCCTGGATACACTTGCCAGTGGCAATGGGAAGGCTCCCATCTGGGAAAGTTTGGTATACAAAGAAATGTTTTAGTGACAGCATCTTCATGTTCAATGGGTTCCCCAGGGAACGTTATTACTGAAGATGGTTCTCTCCTAGTGCTTTCTTTGTACACTCAATACCAGCGAGATTGTGATGATGTTGTGAATATATATTTACTATTTTTATAACTGATACAAGTTATTAATTTATTAATTTTAACTAGTAATTTTTATTTTAAATATGTGTGCATGCATGTACATATATATATATATATATATATATATATATATATTTATATATATATACATATATACATACATACATATATTACCCACTTATCAATTGTACAATCAGTTGTACTACTCATTATCATTATCAGTTATACTACGGTTTTACATTATCTAACTTATAACCTTACTTTTCCATTATCTACTCATATTTGTGCCATATATACTTTTTAAAGGCTATATGTGTGTATGTACATCAACTATGTTTTTTTACCTTGATAAAATGTATCCGTATTATTTCTTGGGTGTATAGGTAGGGGGACACCCATTAGTGCATAATAATTTATATTACATGTGTGAAAAACTAAGTATTAAAATGTGTGTGTGCATACATGCTTTATGTGAATGTGTGTGCAGTGTGTCTCTGTGTGTGTGTGTGTGTGTGTGTGTGTGTGTGTGTGTGTGTGGCGTGCGTGTGTGTGCGTGCGTGTTGCATGTGTGTGTGTGTGTGTGTGTGCATGTGTGGCGTGTGCGTGCTTGCATGTGTGCGTGTGTGTGTGCATGCGTGCATGTGCACATGTGTGTGTGTGTGTGTGTTCATGTGTCATCTCTGTGTGTCTGTCTGTGTGTGCATGCATGCGTGCATGCGTGCATGTGTACATATGTTTGCGCGTGTGTGGATATGGACTGTGGAGGATTTTGTTTGGCATGTGAGATACCATCAAATAGGGATTTTATCCTACATTGCAGATTAGCATTACTGGCCTGGTAAATCTATTCACACAGCCACAGTGACAGTTATCGTGGCAGGGAATCCTAGAAGATTTAACATTCTTTAGAATTAATTCATGTGGCTTTTTATCATTTCCTTTAAACTAGTTCTATTGTCTATGCAACCACTTCTTATATCACTGCGGCGCAGATTGGCGTCCATAGCTAACTTCCATCAAGACTAAGTGTTTTCATGTCTCGTGGCTCCCTCTGTGACAGTTGGCCAGATAACACAACAGACCCAGGGACAAGCCATTATGACAAAGACACCAATCACTTTGAGTATTTATCATTGTCAAAAGTCTCTCAACTATTTCATTAAACACCGATTAAACCACATAGCTTTCTACTAATACAAACAATGAATAACCCTTCAAATAATGGATTGTAAAAAACTCGGAAGTAATTCTGTCATAGCTTAAGAGGCATAGTTGTTTGAATACAAACCTGATGCCAATGTTTGTGTGACTGTTCACAGTTTCAGCCAATATATTTTGATGTACACAGACTACACACACATGCATGTACACAGATCACACACATGAATGTACACACACACACACACATGCACGCGCGCGCGCACGTGCACACACACACACACACACACACTCACACACTCACTCACACACACACACACACACACGCGCGCGCATGTACAAAGGCATGCATGCATTTATGACAATTTGTGAAGGTGGCTTTACATGTATAAGGAACTGAGATGGCACATCTGCAATTTTGCAATGCTACATTTTCATTCTAAGAAGCCAATACAAAACTAAATCTGATGGAAAACAAAATCTTATAGCCTGTAGTCATCATTATTTAAATACTGTTCAAGTCATGCTAAAGGTATTATTCTGACAATATAATAGTTCCTTGGTACCCTCAAACTAAAAAACACATTTCCATTCACTTGTTTTATTTTATACAGAATTTATATGTGTAAAAATACATCTCAATATAAATACACATTTCTATCAATAAACAACTGAATAACAATGCACATATAAAACAATAGTTTCTCTTCTTTATTTCCACTATGTCTTATAAAGTTCAATATTGTTCATCATCTTCCAAATAACAAAAAGAGAACATTCAGAAATTAATGCTACTCATATTAATGGATGACTTCTCATATCAATGGATGACTTGGCGAAATTTTCGTATAAATCTACCTCATACCATCAGCAAAGTCCAGTCTACGGATGTTTCAACACCATCGCTCTGCATAATTATACAAGAGTTCAACTTAATTACAGAAATTAGCATTACTGCATTAACTACCTGGGAAAAGTGCTTCACCTGTCACACCTGTACACACCTGTAGAGACAACTCTATAGGTGGAAAGTGTTGATGACACCGAGAACGCTTTAATTCTGATTATTCCTTTGTAAGAGGTTTCTTATGAGCATTTAATTCTATGACATTCGCAGCGAGTCAAATTGATTCAGGAAATTAGGTGCTGGGGACCTGTTTGCAAAACAGTGATGTTAACAAATTTGTGTAGTTCACAGTTTGTCACATTAGTCCAATGTGAAGAAAGATTCCTCCATGTTTAGATCTTAATTGGTTCGTAGCTATTCAGCTGGGAGTTATTCAGGTAGACAGGTGATGAATATAAATTATCCCAACTTTCCAGTAATTAGTCGTCAGTGTTTATTTACTGTTTACATGTTTTCCTCTGGTAGACATTTTGAGTCTGCAGATTTTGTAAAGTTGAACAATTATAATATGTTAGCTGATTTGTACAAATTATGTTGTTATATTTTTTAGTAACTGAACAAGAGTAAAATAGGTTTATAAGATCCAGTCATAATTTCAACAAAATTGAAAAAGTGGCTCTACCAAAGATAGTTAATTTTAGAAGACAAATTAACATATTCTCCACCAGCGCATTTCCAAAACAAATTACGTCATATTTTAGATATTAATTTTTTACTGGCATATGTGACAGTTTAGTCATTAGTTTTGTCATGTCTGAATTTCTCTATAAGACTCCAAATAAAAGTAGGAAGAAATGTTCCCACAGCAAAACTAAGTTGCTGTCTACAATGAATTAAACAGTTCTATCAGTGCATTACCTACACAACAAAATCATTAAAAATACCAAATATTTACCAAGCTGTGTACTACAAGTCTGAGCTTTCCTCCCAGAAGGAAATAATCAGACAACCCCAGCGGGCAGAAATTACTCAGGCATTCATTTCCTTGCTGACCGGCTTAGGCACTTGATTAACAACATGTTCGGCCATGCATGACCTGCAGTAATGACTCATAATGTGTGGAAACTAATGGCAGATTATAGCCTGAATGACATCCTGATAACTTCCCACAACCAACCCACCCCCGCCTTCCGATTCATCCACACGCTGTGAGGCTGAAATACTCCAAGTCTGTGCTGCATTCCATGGTTACTCACAATAACGGATCCAGTCAATTCTTGAGACAATGTGCAGTGAACCGTGTCTAATGCTGCAGTTTTTCACAGCAGGAGGGCCGCTGTAGTTCTCAATGTCATGTATAGTGACTAATTATTTCATAGGCTTTATAACAATGACATACATGTTTTCTAAAGTATCTGAAAATGCAATTCAATGGGTTTAGGAATGGCTGTATTGACTGAATAATCTACACAACATGATATGTTGCACCTTGTTAATACAGGCTTTGGTACAACACAGTCAAACCCAACCTGCCATTACATGTACAATATTTAAATCTACACGATTTCTATTTGCAAGATAATTCCACCTCAGTTATTTCGTGCACCCTTACCTCTCTCCCTTTGTCTTCCTTCACCATCTTTTCATGCCCTCATTCTCTCCTTCGACTTATAGCCCTCTCCCTCCATACTGATCCCCTCCTCTCTCACCTTCCTTCACCTTCTCCCCCTCCCTTTCTCCCTCCCTCTCCTCCTGTTCCTCAATTCACTTTCATCAATAACTCTGACTAGCTCTCACTTTCAGACATATTTACAGGATATCTTTTCAATGCCAAACAATAATACATCTATATAAGCAACCACTCACATATACATATGACACAATGTTAAACACACACATACACACACATAGACACACACACAAAACATACACACACCACACACACATACACACACACTCAACAAACACCACACACACACACACACACACACACACACACACACACACACACACACACACACACACACACACACACACACACACACACACACACACAACACACAACACACACACACACACACACACACACACACACACACACACACACACACACACACACACACACACACACACACACACACACACACACACACACACACACACACACACACACACACACACACACCACACACACACACACACACACACACACACACACACACACACACACACACACACACACACACACACACACACACACACACACACACACACACACACACACACACACACACACACACACACACACACACACACACACACACACACACACACACACACACACACACACACACACACACACACACACACACACACACACACACACACACACACACACACACACACACACACACACACACACACACACACACACACACACACACACACACACACACACACAAAATCAGCCACAAAACAACTGCAGTGAAGACAAATGACCAACTGACCTGTGTGAGTGATCCAGGAAATGAAGCCACCCACCTCCAACTCTGTCTTGTTCACTTGTTGACCAAGGCTAGACCCTGGTGGTCAGTTCCTAGAATATACCCTCAAGCTCCATGTTATTCTGGTGCTGGACCGGCCATTCCAGAAGCCTCCTAGTCATTGCAATGTCATTCATCTAACTGACAGTTGTCCTACATTTTCTAGCAAGTATAGATTATGTACACATGCGTACATACTTTGTGTGCGCTTGAATATGTTGACTGAACACTTCTTTATTAACCAAATTAAGAGTTAATATAAAATAAAGTGATCTAAAGAATTCCAGAGAGCACAATCCATTGAAGCTGAGATAAATTTGTAGCATGGAGCTGGGTCAAAATGAACACCAAGGATGGATTAAAAGTTGTAATTTATCAATTTTAAGAATGTTTTAAAAAAGTATTTAATTTGACTAGTGTCATATGTACTATAAATGATAATATCATTAAAATGTTCAAATGATTCTGCTCCAAAATACTATTTCTCATGCAGACTACCCGGGTAAGTAAAATATAAAATGCATAAAGAATAGCAAAATTACACCTACCTGGGTAATTACACTGCAAATGGGTATTCAATAAAATGCATATTTGTACATCTTATGCTTATATAGTAAACACAAACCATTGCAAAATATACATGTCTAACATATAAAGTAAATAACTGGCAATAAAGCAAATATTATTATTAAAATAACGAAGCAAAATAACATTGTAATAACATCCGAGTGTACAAAGAAATGGTACTGTTCTCATGATTTATATCCTGTGGAAAAACCACAGTCCAAATTTTATAAAGATTCAGAGATGTTACTTTACTTAAATGTCCCCCTTCAGCACTTAGGTCAACAGCTGGACTAGAGCAGTACTTGTCCCCTCATCCTGTCATTAATCTGACCTGTCATCTTGGTCACCAACTCAAGAGGTCACTGTCATTTGCTCAACTTTGAACTTTGATGTTCTGTCACTGGCAAAGCAGCTACTAGTGTTCGGACTGCTTCACCACTTAGGGTTTATGACCCTCTTTGAGGCAGATGATTACCCTGTATAGGTCTATGAGCAGTCAGAAACTGTACGTTTTACATCTGAATGAGAGTAAGGTTATCTGTTCCATTAGCCTGGGTAGTGATTATTAGCAGGAAGTGAACTAATCAATGGTTTTGAACAAGGGAACAGTGTAAACCCACCGAACATAAAAAGGAACTGCAGTTATGTTGAAATAACATCAATAGAATGTGCATAATATCAGATTGTTTTTATAAAATGTCAACATAGAAATAGTGAAAGGTTTTCAGATTTGTAAACAAAATTGAATTATAAATGTTATATGATAAAATGAGTTAAAATGGCCTGGTTTTAATTAGTCTGCTCAACTGTTGTATATTTGTTAATGTCTCTCAGTCTGTCAATAAATGTGTTAATAAGTGAATTAATTAATTAATTAATTAATTATTGATATAATATAACTACTGGAGATACTGGATAACACACATACATAATACAACTATATAATACACACATTGATATATATATATATATATATATATATATATATATATATATATATATATATATATATATATACAAGGGAATAGCTACTGGATAGCTACTAGGTAACTATATTTGTAAAGTTTACTTCACTTATAAAATATATTTATCCCTTATTTCCATGCATAAAATTAGGCAATTATAAACAAAATATTAACTTTCTCTGTACACATAAAAATTTGTTATTAATGCTACCGTTATGAAGAGAATTATTTGATGTTGCACATTTCTACATTATGACGACATATCTGTTCCAAATGCAAGATGCCAAGCCTTGTTATTGGTGAGAATGTGGCTGGACAACTTGGTCTGTATATTCTGTAATCCCCACTCAAGCCCTGCTAATGCTTGGCTGGGACTTAAAATAATCACAACCATTGAAGGAAACAGTTGAATACGTCCAGAGTGCATTAGACACAATGCTACAAGTGTTGTCGGTGGTTGTCTGCAAGATCTCGAGCACAAGAACAGAGACTCACCTCCAAACAGTCAAGCTGATTATAACTATTTAATTAAATGTGTGAAAGACTCATGCTAAGTTCTATTGACATTACGGATATACATAGCACGGTCTCGGCAGGGTTAAGCACCAACGTACAGAAGCGCACGGATTATGGTGCGTTATTCATCGGAGGATTTAAGAAACAAGACCTAGTTCTTGGATCCATTAGTGCCATTACTGACTTCGGTTGCGGTGTCAATAAATTTGTTATTGTGGTTATTGTGGCTAACAACACAAATCAGATATGGGCAGTGTCTGACATATTAATATACTATTAACTATATACATGATTGAGACTTACGCAATGGTCTGGCAAAAAGTACCAACCACAAGCTACAGTGAAACAGCACCAAACTGGCTACTGTATCTTAAGATGATGAAAGAAAATCCATCATAAAATTTTAAATGCCTTTAAATTTAAGAAATGTTGGTTGGAAAGCGGTTTACCAATATTACCAAGGATATTAGTTCCATGACACACTGGCGAGATTGTTCTGCTGTTGATAATTGTTGGTATATAATATCACTCGCAAAGAGTGAAATAAATTTTAAAGAGCAAAATTAAGCCTATCAACTCCTAGGAATGCTGGTGATATTGTATTCTGGCATCTAGCCAAAATCACAATCAAACTCTGTTTATAATGAATGCAAATTTATTGAAGTGATGATTACATCTAAGCAAAATTTGGGTTGAAATATCTCCCTAAACACACAGTTTCCAATAACAATTATATCTACAACTGTACAATGAAATATAAAACTGTTAAGCACAATTATGGGTAATCATTAACAGATCAAGTTTACTACAAGTATTTAATTCAAAAGACCAGAATACACATTATTAAAATGTAATATAAAGTAAACAGACACAAACAAGAACCATTATTGAAAATAAGGTGTGATCGTTTACATAGCTTCTTCTTCTGGTGCCAGATTAATGCCAGTAAATTTCACAAGTTACTCCCTCTAACATCATAATATATCACCTGTGACTAATTACAGCATTTACATCAAGTCATTGTCACAAAGCTTGGCTTCGATATGTCTTTATAATGACGATAATTAAACTGGACGATGGTTATTCTAAGGTAACACGTCTACCCTATCTGTCTTTGTAGTGAAAAAGATTACAACAGAAACTGACGTCTGTTTAGCCCTTATCAGCCCATTACCTCCATGTAAATGTTGATGGTAAACACACACCCGTATATAGAAGTAACAAATTAGCTGTGATCTATCGGGAACAATTACCTGGCCAGGTACACTAAGGCGGGTATTCGAAACAAATTAAGGGTGATTAAACTATCATACATCATCTGACTTCTCTCTCCTGGAGACGGGAATGATACCTGCATTTGTGTACATCTTCCTTTATTTTAAACTCTCTAATCAGTAATACTTAGATCCATATCATAATTTATTACCACACATTTAATCAATAGTAATGTTTCCTATTTACCCTTAGCCACTCAACTTTAACATACACCTGCAATGTCATATTTAAAATATTTATCTTTGATTTTCATTCCCTAGGGAAAATATCAACTGGATGTTATTAGACATGTGTTTGATGAAATTTCAGTGATTAATTAATTTCATTGGCATAGAGCAGTTAAGATATTGTTTAATATTAAACACACTAGTTAATTAATCTCTTAATCACTAATGAGCAAGGGTAAACATGTGATTTTGCTAAATTATTCCCTAATAATATAATATTGTAATATAATATTTATTCAACCTACATCTTAATTTATTCTTCAAATGTATCACATCTTATTTATTTAAGTACTTTAATTAGTATTAAGGCAGCAGTGCATGAAGAAAGCAGAGGTGGTCTATCTCAAAATCATTATTATTAATGTTTTCTTAACTTTGAACATCTTCTATGACTAAAATTATTAGTGATGTATGTAACAGAAATAGCAAAATACCAAAACATACAATACAATAGCTTTATTGTCTCTTGAGTTACAAATTTGTTTATTTTTTCTAATGCGATTTGTAGTAATCATAACATTACATTAATAATAGAATTTTTTTACAGTGTCACATGCAATGCACTACAACCAGCACAAACTGAAACTGAAAGTAACGGCAGAGCTGTAATTGTGTATGTCTCTACACTGTACTAACTGTTTAAAAAACTTATACCATTCAATACAGTGACTGCTACACCATCATCATCATTATTTAGTTATTCCTCTTCTTAGGAGGTCACACATAAAGTCTACATCATCATTATCACTTATCATAAGTTATTTAATAAATTATCTTGATAATGAAATGTAAGGTTTACCTATAGGTAGACAGTCAATACTGTACTTCTGTTTGAGTATCCAGCCAGCTGTCAGACACAATGATACTGCTATCTCACTAGCCTAAGGCTGTTGTCCATTCCTGGACGGCAAGGCAGGAACACAGAGATAGCCAAATCATCCACAATTGCCAATTTATGTCGTATCAAGAAGATAACCACACCCACAGTTGTAACAGATTTGATAATTTATTGCTTCAGAATTTATCACACACACCTAATAGTTAAAATGTACATATCTCCTGAGGTACCACAATGACATTCATTAAAAAAATGTTTTGTGGTATAGAAAACAAATATGTTTTTATGCTCAGATATGCCATTTAAAAAAATCAATATTTATGACTACCGGTAGAAATTCCCTCTAAAGCTGTGTACAGAAATTCATTGCTTGAATGGATGTTAGAATTCCAATGCCTAGTATAACCAACTTTGAGGTAATAAAATATGTCCTCAGCAAAGACAAATGTTGTCCAAAACATGAGTTGCATCATTGCAAATTCATTTAACAGCAACTTACCATTTACCATTTACCATTTTGCAATTCAATTTGTTAATACAAAATATTGTACATTTGAATAATATCTCATAGTATTTTAACATCTCTTCATGTCAACTTTTTTCCAAACCTTGCTGAAATCCAACTTAATCCCAGATCCTGAGTCATTTCACCACAAACAGATAACCCTTCACCCAATATGACAAATGAGACTTTTTTATTAATTACCTGTCATGTCAGATAAGCGCTAACTCTCAGCCAGAGGGAAAGGTTAGCACAAACGCTCAGTTTAGACAGAGTAATTAACCTACGAACAACACTTTTTACAGAATAAAATTAATCAGCACTTTCCACTGCAAGACAGTCACATGACGTTTTTGCGTAAAGTTTCATCACTGCGCTGTACAAACACATTTCATGTATTCTGAAGCTAGTTGCAGTATGTTAGTGTTGTTTTAGAAATTAAACTATTTTCCTATAATTTATGAATACACAGTTTATAAATGTCATATAAATTAATAACATAAATATGACTGTGGAAGCAGAAACCTTATTTCTTAAGCTTCATTGAATATATTTACTATGTATAACATATTTTAGTTGTAAAAGGTATTAATCTTCACAAATTTCCTGAGATATATCATATGTATGTGTATAGCCAGACTTATTAATAAGTCACATTATCTCAAAATAAACCAGCCATCCAGAACAAAAGTCCCAGAGAGCAAATGGACAAGACAGCCTTTTGCCTATCAAGAGTCAAACGTTTTTGTTTATTGTAATCTGTTTCTAAGATATATAAATGTTTTCACTACTGACATTTATGCAATGAGTAATTATGTTGTCTAGTTTGGATCTGCTATGTTATTAACAATTGTGTTCAATGTTAGAATTCATGTATTGAATGTTGTTAGTTGTGTTTGATAAACTTTGGTTTCACAATCCAAGCTTTCTTATTCCGTCTTTCTGGCTTCTTGCACTAATGAAATTCACACCCAAATTACCCTATAATAATCGCAATAATAGTAAAGGTCGAACATTTAACCATATCAACATTTCTTGCATTGTTCTTCTGTTTGTGTGGTCATTATGCAATCAACTTGACATCATTCAATTAGATCACACATGAATGCTTTCAGTCATACATCTGCTCTTGATTTGTTCACAGATTGGTGTACTAAAAAATAAAAGAATTACTTGGGACAGCCTCAGATATGCTGGTATACTAACATGTGTCTAAACCCACCCATTTACCATTGCACACATCTACCCACCAACTTTCCCACATATGTTGTATATATAATTGTTATACACATTTATGTATTACGGACACGGCCATGAAAATACTTATATATTTTGACCAATGTAATGTAATGTCTACAGAAATGTTATGACCATGGTTATAACAATTCACACATCATACTCTCTGTAAACAAATAAACTCACACAATTTAGTGAACTTATTTCATATTGGAGACTCCAGTGCATTCCTATGACATAGTGATGTTTCCACACTACATATTAGACCAATAGCAGAATCAATATTAAAATTTTCAATATATGTGTGACAACTTTTAATCCATTATATTTAAGTCATCTGACTTGTGATATATTTTCCAAAACTTTTACATCTGCAATTGTAAAACATGCGTATGCATAATAGATGTTGCCTGGAATACTTGATAAATATTATGTGGTTTTCATGTAATTATCGTGCTATTGTTTTTATAAGTATATTATTTTCAACAATATTGTATTTAATTGAATCAACTTGTGATTTAAACCTTTTAGACCTACAATGTTGAAACATTTATATTTATAACAGATGATGACTGATATATTTGATATTGTGTGGTTTTTATGTATATATATCTTTATTGTTTTGTTATCTTGCTGTTTCATTATGTATACGTATTGCTCTGTTATCCTTCCTATTATTGGAACTCTGGGCCAGTTGGTTTGGAAATAAATACAATAAATATATGTAAATCTATGAACTTAACACAGGTCGATATGTCACCAGAATATTTTAACAATGGTGCTTTAAAGAAGACATTCTGGGGAAGAGAAAATCCCTGAAACCGCAGTAGGTATCTGAGGGAAATCAGTACCTCTGAGATACAACCTAAAGTGTTGTGTATAATCATCCCACCGCACGCAGAAGGGCCACTTACTCAGCTAAAGGTGTGAACACACACACACACACACACACACACGCACGCACGCACGCACGCACGCACACACACACGCACGCACACACACACACACATTCCAGCTACCAGATGTGTTTGGCTTTGATCCATGGCTGAGGCGACATATCATTAGTCATTGTTATCAGGCGGCCTGGCCTGAGACATGTCATTAGTTACACAAGGAACACGTGTTAGTGTTCACTGCCCACGCAGGTCTTTCCTGGAATGAACACAGCAGCCCTGTGAGCATCCTAATACAGATGATCGGCTTCTGTATCCATCTGTATCACAGATAACTCTGTGATCTGTATCTGTATGGTACGGAGGCTGATCAATTTTGATCATTAAACAATGGTTGGTTTATTGTTTGAAGAAACCGAAAAACAAAACAGAAGTAAAACTAATAATAAAATAAATACAAATAAATATAAATAATATAATTAAATATAAATAATATAAATAAATATAAATAAATAAAATGGTCTGAATGGTCTTGCTGCAATTTTTAATGTTTGAGAAAAAAATTCACTCCACATCGCATCAGTTCAATCAGCTGTATCTCAATATATGCAGCGATGGATCAATATGTGACAAAAACTTATGATTTGTACAGTAATTACAGCATAGCTAAATGCTTCCTATACAAGTCATGAACAGATTTGAGTGGGGAAAGTGTAAGATGCTTGGGCAGTCATGAAGACTGGTTATGCCATATATAATCCTACCTTTACCTTTCAATACTTTTTTTTTGCTTTTTACATTTACAGGTGTACCTATTAATACCTATTAATCCTTAACTGCCAATTGTCAAACAACATGTATGGTGACCCTTTGCCATGTTGCTGGGTAGTTATGGCTTATGTGCTCTACCCCCTGGCAGACCTGCTCAATCAAACACCATCTTTGCTTCTCTGGGAAGCATTCAGCCATGTGGTCATTAATTCACAAAAACTACTTGTACACATATATTCACCACTGTCTATAGCCATGTACTCATTCCTACAGCTGAGTGAATTGGCGCAGTGTAGAGTGAAAAAACTTGCCCAAGGTTTTACACGGCAGCACAGGATTCGAACCCAAGTGCTCTTAGTCGAGAGTCTGATGCTCTACCCCTGAGCCACTGCGTAATGACCGTCAGGTGCATATGTAGTAGATATAGACAATGTTATATGGTAAATAATGTAAAATATAATGTGTCATGTTCCTAAGACGGACAGTATTTTTGTTGCCTACATTGCTGGCTATAATGCTAAATCTTGGAATCATCCTTAGATTTTGCCTCCGAAAGTACTTCCTTTCAGAATCCACTCACAAAAATGTTACACAATTAACACAGGCCCTTATGGGCATAGCTTTATGCAGAGACCCATCCATCCGTTATTTGGATGGCTAAAACCCATTGTGGATGGGTAGAAATATGGGTGGACGGGTGGAGGATGGGCAAAAAAATAAAGGAGTAAAAAAGTCTTTAAAACCATAGATAATTATTGTTAGCTTTGCCTCAAAAGTGAGTGTAAATGGTGTCACATGTGTGTTTGTAGTCCATTTCAGGTCATCAGACAGGCTTAATAGTTAACATCCATTAATGTCCACCAAAACATGTGTGACTGGCAAAGGTTTGGTCCTGCATACAGCCCTGCGTATGGGTTCGGTATTTCATAGGGAATCACTACCCCAGGTCATATCCCTACCATCCTTATTTTCCTAACACATAGAGGGAGGAAAGAGGCGTGTTTACAGGTAAGCGAATAGGTGATTTGCATACCGTGATCATTTTGAGGCGACATCAAAGATAGTTGACCGTAACCTTATAAGACACAGACAACCATAATGGGCTGCAGATGGTCTGTTAAGGATAAAGGTGTGAGTCGTTATGTGTGTAGATGAGTTCGCCTCCTGCTGCGGGGACGTCCACTTACGTCACACACGCTACTTTCTCTCTGCAGTTTAGCTTCAGGCAAAATTGAGCAGAGGAGTTTAATAAGACTGTGTCTAAGCAAAATGGCATCAGGAAGTTAGCGGTTGACTGAGAATATGACAATGTTTATTTTGGTGCCAGAATTGTTTTTATTTTGTTTTGCATGTTGATACCTGCATTCTGTTTGTAAATTGGTTGAGATATGAATATATCAGTACAAATGTGTTATGACGGATTCAAGCTGTGCAGTGCGAAATCGCTTTGTTTGCTGCATTGACAAGTATCAGACGTTGTCAGTCCTTAGACACTATGATTTTATTTATTTACTGTCTGATGTTGATTACTCAATACAATAATAAAGTTTATTTCTCTTTGACAACCATAGCGGCTGAAAACTACAATAAGAGCATACTGATAAAACAATTAATTAAAGTCTATTAGTATATATATATATACATATATATATATATATACATATGACATTATAACTATATATGAAATTATAACTAATTATGAAGTTTGGCAAAATTATACAACAATAAAATAAAGTAGGATAATATAACTGTAATTAGACTAATCTGAATATATAAAATAAAAGTGTGAGATGGAAAATTATAAAACATTTAACAAAGTAGGTTATTAAAATTTGTAAAGGTATAGAATACAACCTGATGAAGAGAAATTATAACTAAAGAGAATACCTAATTGTGTAAAGTCGAAGATAAAATCATAGTGTTGCATGACTGTACAGTAGTCAACAGACACTCCTGCGTCCAAGCAACCGTGTCCATATATTGACAGTGTCCCCTCATCGGAAAACACGCAAGACAATACCCAGCCAGAAATAAAACTAATTATCCACAGCCAATTGGTTAATTGTTTTTTAATTTGTTTGCTTGGGTTATACAGGAAGTTTAGCCGTTTTTTTGCCATGTTTTCGTTTATTGTCCATTTTAGGAGGGACATATTATATATTATAACCAAAATATCCTGTCCACTGGCCACGTCCACGCGGTGTCCCCTCATCAGGGAAATATTAACATGGTAAAACAGTCCATACATTGATAAACTGTCTCGACATGTATAGGAGGTGTCCATTCATCAGATATTCATTTTACCTTACTTTACCTAGATATTTCTACCATTTTAACTTCATTTAATAGTAAATAACTGTTCTTCTTTATGTTTGTATGGTTAACTCCAGAAGTCTTGGTACACAGCAAACCTGACGCCTGACCAGTGGCAAATGTGAATCACTCTCAAGAATGTTAAGACTCACAAAAACGTGAACCTACTTAGACAGCGTTGAATGTCAACCACCACAAAAACATCTGTCACATTAAAAAACACAGCAGAGTCTTAACTTAAAGGTGAGACACATAGAAGATGCACACAACTAACAAAATGACACACGTACACAAAAGCACAACAATTTACAGCAACATATATCTGAGACACTGGCTTATTCAGCATCTTGATTTGAAAGGGGGGTCAGGAAGATGGGTCATAATCACTTCCTTTGCATTGTGCTGTGTTCTAACACCTTTAGTCTTGACAGTTAAACATTAAGATACAGGCTGTACCATTAAATTTATGAACTGCATCTGAAATGTAATATGTTCTGTACACGAATAGGCAATTGTTGGCAACTGTAAATTATTGTGATTATGATTGTGAATGCAGAGAAGGCTAGGTTTTGTTCAGTTAAATTTACATTTTATTAACCATTGTATGTATTCTCTAATTACAACAGTGCTGTTCTTGTCTGTAAAGTGCTGGTCTCCAAGAGCAATCGTTACATATGCCTATACTATTGCATACTGTATTATTACGATCTGAGATAAATAAAATATCTTTTCTTGTTAGAATTAAATAACACATATGGTTACTATACTATAACTACTTTTTTAATATAATACATAAAAATAAAAACAAACAGCCAAAATATAAAGGCCTCTGCCCCACCCCAGGTGTGTTGCATTTTTCCTAACTACAGCAGTTACTACAAGACCAAGAAAAAAATCAGTTTCAGCCTGACATCAAATTCCGTCACTTCTGGGACACCAATGCAGGTACACAAAGTGAGTGACAAACTAAACAAGCTTATTCCACCCCTGGATCCAATCGCCTCCTTCATTATCTCTCGCCCAGCGCCAAGACGCCCTCACCTGTGTCACTGAAGGTATAATATTCTCGATGCAATCAGCGAACACAAATGTCGGCAGGGCCCCACTGGGGTGCTTATCTGAAGAGCTAATGAAATCTATGAAAGGGGAAAGATGTTTCAATTGACAACTTTGTGGAGACATCTTTCAGTGCTACAAGCAGTCTTGGGGGGTCCCGTCTCTAACTGGTCCAGTTCTGCTCCTGTTAGCTTTACGCAAGGAGAAGTATGCCTCCTTCAAGTCCAATCACAAACACCATCTGCCACATTAAGACAGTGTTGATAATTGCAATAACAAGGTCATGTGAAAGAACTATAAGTTTACTTTGACCCTATAATAAAATAACAATTAATAAACACATGATAGACAACAGGTATACGCAGTTACACGCACGCACGCACGCAAGCACGCATGCACGCACACACGCACACACACACACACACACACACACAAACACATGTACATATATCATAATGTACGGATGTGTAAACCACAGAATAACATTTAGAATTGTTGGCTTGCTTTACATGGAAATATATAGCAGGATGTAATATATTATGAAATCAAGCAAGATGTGTGTTACTTCCTCTAGGTAAAAGAAAAAGACTTTGACTTAACAAAAATATCTACCACCTACTCGTGGAAGATAATTCCTCCACAAAATATTGATGCCAGGAAAGTTGTCAGTGAAAATTAAACACCACAAATTAAAGCAGCCATTCATCTAACAGAGACCACTACATATGCCTGTAAAAACAGATTCTTCTTGTCAGAAAAAACAGGTTCTATTATGCATGACAGGTCCATTTACCATTTCGCTTACTTGATAAATATTCCCAAACAGGTCGGCACTATCGATAAGATGTGCACTTTATTTATGCCAAAATGTAAATGCATCTTGGTGTTTTTTTGCTTATCGCATGAACTTGCGCAACATCTAAATAGAAAATACTTTCCTCCATTTTCAAGCACCCATGTGTTTAAAATCATCAGACATCCACAGTAAATGACTTTGTCCAACAAACTGAAGCCAACATATCTTTTTTCCAAATAGCACCCAACGTGTTTCTGTGGCACTTATAATAAGATAAAACTTTCTCTGCAAAGATAAAACAGTGCATAGCTTGCATCAAACCCATCATATTAACATTTTCTTTCAGAACACATGACAAATGACATCGGTTACACAAGAATGCATGCGCAATTAAATTTCACAGGGGTAAACAATGTTTAAAAATGCATCCTGTGCACAATTTTCACACGCTAGAAATCGCTATCAATCAATATCAGATATTTTCAAAATTAACTGCTAAAAACAAAAACAAAATCACTGTTGCAATCTGTGTTTCTGATCCTGAAAGTTAAATGACCTACACTTCCTGACTAGAGGTCACACACCTGTTCCTATGCAAATTTAATTAGTTAAAACAATAAATTAAATACAACTTTTCAATAGACTGCTTCACCAGATTTTCCCAAATAGATATAAGTATTGCATAAAATAATCAATTACCTTGTTTGTGGCTTAATTAATTTCAATTGCTTTGAAATAGTAAATGGCCCAATGTGGATTAGCTGGGCCAATTCGTTGTACACAGTAAATCTGTAAGATAGTCATCATGTCTCGCATATAACTTTATTATTATTTATTTATTATTATATATATTTTTAAAGTCAGTAAGTTGTTTATATAATTTACTTTTCAAACGGTGTTTATTTACATGAATTAATTGCATATTTATTATACAATCACATCGTGTATATTGCTCATTATTTTATCTGTTTTTCTACAATTTTACATTTATCTAACTTATAACCTTATTTATTTTTATCTATTCATTTATTAACATATTTGATCTTTTATAGGCTACCGACGGTACTTAGATGTGCTAATGTATGTACCAATTGTATATGGGTTCTTACCTGAAATAAATGTATTCGTATTCGTAACGTGTTTGTGGTGAAATTAAAATTATCAACATTTCTCACAGTTGTCCAGCAAAAATGTAATGAAAAATATTCAACACTACAGCAAACAACTAAAATTTCAACCACCTCATCATCATAAATCACCACCTTCATAAAAATACTGACTGAATCATGTTTTCAAGTACTGAGAAAAACACACAAAACTAACTAATTTTTACATAATGTTTAAAAGATATTTCATTTCTAAACACTAAAATGTAACAGAAATGCAAGTAAATATGTTAGCAGATTTACCAAAGCCTTACAAATTATTTATGTAATTATTCTATGAGGCTGAAAAATGTAACATTTCCTTACCTACATACAGTGTATATTACTATGGTGTAAATTTATTAAAATAAATCACCGCTAATCAATCAGAAGGAGTTTGCAAGTTAGGTTTCTGCACCGATCGACCCAATGCTCAGTTTCTTGCCTTCACCCGGAGAGAATTTGGATAATAAATAAAGCAGACAATTTATCGCATGTGGTGTTGAAAAAGTGAAGCTATGATAAATGTTATCCACATGTTGAGAGTATGGTCATTACGGCAAGCCTCACAATTTAGTGGGTGGGTCTGTTTATCTTGCTGTGAGAAATGAATTGTCATGATGGTCGATGGTGTGATGCAGTGAAGCAAACGGCTGTAGTCTCCTCACTCTCTCTGGCTCTCTCTCTCTCTCTCTCTCTCTCTCTCTCTCTCTCTCTCTCTCTCTCTCTCTCTCTCTCTCTCTCTCTCTCTCTTCATCTTCTTCTCCTCTCTCTCCATCTCTCTCCTTTCTCTCTCCTTTCTCTCTCTCTCACTCTCTCCTCTCTCTCTCACTACTCTCCCTCTCTCTCTCCCTCTATATCTTTCCTCTCTCTCTCTCTCTCTTCTCTCTCTCTCTCTCTCTCTCTCTCTCTCTCTATATATATATATATATATATATATATATATATAATCTTTCCACTATCTCTCTCTCTCTTTCTCTCCCCAACTCTCTCTCTCCCTCTCTCTCCTCTCTCTCCCTCTCCTCCTCTCTCTCTCTCTCTCTCTCTCTCGTTCTCTCTCTCTCTCTCTCTTCTCTCTCACTGTCTCTCCCTCTCTCTCCCTCTCTCTCTCTCTCTCCATCCCCCCCTCTCCCTCTCTCTATGTCTCTCTCTTCCTCCTCTGTCTCTCCCTCTTTCCCTCTCTGGCCCTCTCTCTCTTCCCTCTGTCTCCCTCCCTCCCTCTCTTTCTCTCTCTCTCCCTCTCCCTCCCCCTCTCTCTCCCCCTCTCTCTCCCCCCTCTCTCTCTCTCTTTCTCTCTTTCCTCTTTCTCTCCGCTCCCTCCTGAAACGTATGTGTACACAACTATGTACCAATCTACAGTCAAGTACTCATTCTCTCCCTCCCCTGCTAAAATACAGAAGCACTGTAATCAGACTATATCAATTTCAAAACTGTGCAGTAGATCACCCAGACGCACAGAAAAGCATTGATATTTCTAGACGACAACACAACAAACCAATTTAACAGAAAACCTGTGGGAGAATTTCAGCAAAGATCCCAGTAACAATTTTGGTTCACCTCTCTCTCCACCACACCCACACCACACACCTTCCCCATCCCTATCAACAGCATGACCAACAGCTGGACAGGGTGACAAATGAATTGTCTCCCCTTATCTGACCAGTCTGTTCCCACCCTGGTACCAGTTATAAATTGCCCTGCACCACCAGGAATGATTCACACAGCCGCAGGACTGACCAGGACATTTATCTCCAGGTCTGTCATAACCACACACATCCGCACAGGAGGATTATGTCAAATTCCTGAGTGTTTAGAAAAGGTGGGAACCCTTTGGAAGCCGCTGACAGTTCATTAATTACACAGGCTGCGTAATTAAGACAGTGTCCAATTAATCATCGACCAGAGACGTTTTGTTTTCAACTGAGAGCATTTGCTGCTGGCACGGTCATCTATATCTATCAGGAGGCTTGGATTAACTACATCCAGACTAGACTGTTTGACTGATATAATTATTGTATAATTCAGCCTAGGTTTGGATAAATTGTGTGGTAATATAAGCAGGCCACCCAGAGATGAAAAACGCCACGGGGGAGGAGAATCGCCTGGGAGAAACCCACTCATACACACCAGATCTGTGAATATTTATACTGTAGTAATAAAGCGTGAGATGATTTCTAGAGAAATATGTAGCTTTATTTGTCACAAAGGTGAATAAACTAATGTTGCTAAATTATAGTAAATTACAACCGGGATATGAGATTTATTTTGTGAGTGAGTGCGTGCGTGCGTGTGCGGTGTGTGTGTGGTGTGTGTGTGATGTATGGTGTGTGTGTGGTGTGTGTGTCATGTGTGTGTGTGACGTATGGTGTGTGTGTGTTCTGTGTGTGGTGTGTGTGGTGTGTGTGGCGTGTGATGTATGGTGTGTGTGTGGTGCGTGTGTGTGTATATGTGTGTGGTGTGTGTGTGTGGTATGTGTGTGGTGTGTGTGTGGTGTGTGTGTGTGTGTGTGTGTGTGTGTGTGTGTATGTGTGCGGTGTGTGTACGGTATGTGTGGTGTGTTTGGTGTATGTGTGGTGTGTATGTTGTGTGTGTGTTGGTGTGTGTGTGTGTGTGGTGTGTGTGTGGTGTGTGTGGTGTGTGTGTGTGGTGTGTATGTGTATGTGAGTGTGTGTGATGTGTGTGTGCAGTGTGTGTGTGTGTGTTGTGTGGTGTGTATGTGTGTGTGGTGTGTGTGTGTGTGCGGTGTGTATAATGTGTGTGCGATGTGTGTGGTGTGTGTGTGAGTGTGTGATGTGTGTGTGCAGTGTGTGTGTTGTGTGCGGTGTGTGTGATGTGTGTGGTGTATGTGCAGTCTGTGTGTGGTGTGTGTGATGTGTGGTGTGTGTGTGGTATGTGCGTGGTGTGTGTGTGTGGTGTGTGTGTGATGTATGGTGTGTGTGTGTGGTGTGTGGTGTGTGTGGCGTGTGATGTATGGTGTGTGTGTGTGGTGTGTGCATGTGTATATGTGTGTGTATGTGTGTGGTGTGTGTGTGGTGTGTGATGTGTGTGTGTGGTATATGTGTGTGTGTGTGGTGTGTGTGTGGTGTGTGTGTGTGTGTGTGGTGTGTGTGGTGTGTGTGTGTGTGTGTGTGTGTGTGTGTGTGTGTGTGTGTGTGTGTGATGTGTGTGTATGTGTGCGGTGTGTGTGTGGTATGTGTGGTGTGTTTGGTGTATGTGTGGTGTGGGTGTGTGGTGTGTATGTTGTGTGTGTGTGTGTGTATGGTGTGTGTGTGTGTGGTGTGTGTGTGTGTGTGTGGTGTATGTGGTGAGTGTGTGGTGTGTGTGTGTGTGTGTGTGTGTGTGTGTGTGTGTGTGTGGTGTGTGAGTGTGTGATGTGTGTGTGTGCAGTGTGTGTGCGGTGTGTGCGTTGTGTGCAGTGTGTGTGGTGTGTGTGATGTGTGTGGTGTGTGTGTTGTGTGTGTGTGTGTGGTGTGTGGTGTGTGGTGTGTGGTGTGTGTGGTGTGTGTGCGGTGTGTGCGGTATGTATGTGTGTGTGTGTGTGTGTGTGTGTGTGTGTGTGTGTGTGTGTGTGTGTGTGTGTGTGTGTGTGTGTGTGTGCGGTGTGTGCAATGTGTGTGGTGTGTGTGTGGCGTGACTGTGTGTGGTGTGTGTGTTGTGTGCGGTGTGTGTGGTGTGTGTGGTGTGTGTGTGGTGTGTGTGGTGTATGTGTGGTGTGTGTGATGTGTGTGTGTGGTGTGTGTGCGGTGTGTGTGTGTGTGCTGTGTGGTGTATGGTGTGTGCGATGTGTGTGGTGTGTGCGATGTGTGTGGTGTATGCAAAATCCTATGCATACATATGCATGCATGCGAGTGTCATTATGTTTCTTTATTCAAACTTCAAAGAACAATCTCACAAATGTAAAATAGCTCAGACAAAATGCCATATTATTCCTCATATAACTAATACTTATCAGTCTGCACCCTACTGATTAACAACTCAATAATAAATACACACGTGTAATTATCCAACCACACTCAATGGATCTATCCTCGACCAAATCCGACTTTACACAGACCATGTCTTAGGGAATAAATTCACCACATTTGCTGGGTATTACTGGGGGACATAGGAACACAGCTCATCCCAAATCAAGGTGGTTTGACAACATTAAAAAAAGAAATGAGCTTGACATTACAACTGTGTCAGATCAGATGACATCACGCCAATAGATGAGAATGAACAAGATCATGCTGGAGTGACACCAAAAGTTGGATCCGACTTGGCGAGTTGGTGACACACAGTGACAAGGTAACTGCTTGACAACAGATAACATTTCACTTTTGGGAATTTCAGTGGCAGTGCCTGTAGAATTAGATTAACACGGCCAATAAATGCTTTGTACTTCACGTATAGAGCAGGTATTACATATCAGACCAGAGGTTTGATGGCGTCCTCACACAAAAGACGTCACAACAGGCAGATGAGTGAGTAAACTGCTCAAGGGAGAATCAGCTCCAAGACAGATCTTATCAAAGACGCTTTCGCCGTTTCTTCAAATCTGAGACACTCGATACAATAACATTGTAAGTTTACTGAACACTGGCCTGTAATTACATGTTGTGATGACAAACAGAGGGCGAGGACCACCCAAAGCTAATATTATCTGTCTGCTTTGTGTTCAGCATCTCGACAGTGGCTTCCTTATCTATACCTGGTTGTGTGTTCCACACTCCACAACTCGGCACAGGTGATAACAGGGTAAAAGTGGTAACTTGGATATTTCTATGACTACTATATAACTGATATCTCTATATTAGGACCCTTTGATCATATGTTTCCAAACAACTTTTTGTTCTTAAATCTAAGCTCAAAATTGGCAAACATGCATATCTGTATAACAATTAAATCTTCTGAAACTGTAGCCATTTTTCATAATGAAACGAAAAACATATTTGTTTGTAATTGCTTTTCCACCATAAATTTTTGGAGGGTTGACATGTTCCAAAGATGATTTTTGCCTATATCTGTTTATCAGTTGCCAAACGGTTCTGTATGTTGCACCTCTGAGCTTTATTTGTCAAGGATATAAACATTGTAGAAGTGTTACAATTAGTATTAGCTGTACAGAAGATTACATTTACTGAAAACAATTAGAACAATATTTTGCATTGCAAAAAACAGTTCACATATTACTATGACCCAGTTTAACAAGATTTATATAAATAATACTTGTTATTTTTTTATTTTTTATTTAAATGTTTAATGTTGTGAGTTTACCTTGAGGATGGAATGCAAACATTTATCAAGTCACCATGAAATGTATGCAGCGTTGGCAGCTTGATTTGGTAAATGAAACCTGATATTTGAAGTGTGACGCCCTTAGGCTAATAATGTGCATTTATATCAGCAGTGGAATCTGACTGGGCCCCTGTAAACATCCAACTACAATAACACTGTGTTTGTTGAGGTGAGAAAGTGCTGACTACCTATGTAGCATTACGAGGTAAACAATATATTGAATTCTATTAAATTAGTTTCCTATCACAAACTTAATAAAATATTCATCTCAAATTTAAATGGCAAATAGACAAAGCACTGAATGAAACAGAAAGACTGGTGGAGACATAGTAGTATTGATGAAGAAAAAGGTAGTATGAATATCATAAAGAACAAAGGCTTTATGCAGAATAAATGTTTGCCAATCACACATTTTTTTTAGTGGACAGTGAATTTTAGCTGATGTACATACATATATGCTAGTTGAAATATGTTTCATTTCCTAAAATAAGTTAAAAACACATATTTACACCCATATTTCAAGGCATCACTGACAATATCTATGAATTTTGAAAACCTTTTATAGCTGCTTAATTTTTTACCCATCCACCACGCATCCAGTAATATTTCTGCCCACCCACAATGGGTTTTACCCGTCCAAATTATGCATGGACAGATCTCGGCATAAAGCTATGGAAAGAAGTCATTCTCACAGTGGAATATGAAGCTAAATAGGAATGCGTTTATTTGTTTTGACAGATAAGTACCAGTATGTGGCGTACATACATTATATTGCAAATTAAAATTACATTTAAAATAAAATTAGTAAAAGTTCGTCAGCTGCTTGTGGATCCTAGCTGCTTGAAAATAATAAAAAATAGAATTCGGTAAAATATCTCAGGAAGGTAGCTCTCAAAAAGATGGTCTAGGTCCATTTTAGCTACTTCCTGTTATAGCTACATTTTTTCCAGTTATCATAAGCTACTTGTTAAGTTTGGCTGGAAAACTAGTCCCGTTATAGCTACTTATTTAATTACACAATTCAGAGGTGACAGCAAGAGGGAGCATTAACTATTTTAGATTGCTGAAACATTTAATATGAAATGTTCAAGCAGGCTGACAGATGTTGGGTAGTCATTGAACATGGCAGACCTGTCCCAGACAAGAAACAAAATACAAAACAACTCAGATAAACCTTCATTATTTCACAGGAACAACATATAAGAAATAATGACTACATTATAAAGTGTGTAGACCAGCAAGTGACATAATTTCTCGTGTCAAATGTCACCTGGTCTATGTCACAAGGCAGTCTGTGCATGTGTGACTGACCAGGTAAATGGTCTTTATTGTTTGTTTCTACTAACAAACCACCAAACATTAACCCCCTCCTAAAAACAAATCACCTGTTTGTGTGTGTGACTGCGTGTGTGTGTGTGCGTGCGTGTGTGTGTGTGTGTGTGTGTGTGCGTGCGTGCATGCATGTGTGTGTGTGTTTGTGTGTGTGTGTGTGTTTGTGTGTGTGTGTGTATGTGTGTATTTTTGTGGATGCATACATGTATGGTGTTCACATATGTGTGTATGTATCTATAATGTGTGTGTATGTGTGTGTGTGTGTGTGTGTGTGTGCGTGCGTGCGTGTATGTGTGTATTTTTGTGGATGCATACATGTATGGTGTTCACATATGTGTGTATGTATCTATAATGTGTGTGTATGTGTGAGTGTGCATCTGTATGTTCGTGTCAGTATGTATTTGTGTGTATCTCTATGTGTGTGCACATGTCGCTTGCATGCAACATGCACACAGAGACAAAAAATATGCAATCTCAAATGTCACCTACATCCCTCCCCACCTTTTTTCTGCATCCGAAGCTCAATTTATCGCCGAGATCTCGCCTTTACTCTTTCATTTAAGTCATTTCTCCATAGCTGATTATCAACTGCGGGTCATCCCACCTGACACAAGCTACCTGAGATAACACCCAGGTGCTCGGTAACCCGATTTCAATCAAAAGTGAATACTTATTGAGATCCACGCTTTGATGAATAATTTCTCTTTGAAGTATATCACTGGGGTTAACTGGAGTCAACCACCGTGATTTAAACACTCGGGCTTTGATAAGATCTACCAGGCAACTTTTTCTGGCGCAAGCGTGTGTCGCGGGCCACAAGCCACATGAATGAACCGTCTTCAAGGATTGTGCAGCGGAGCGCGACACGTAATGGGCTGGTTCTTAAACACCCTCTGCACGCCCTCATATCCGCTGACACAGATAGGGTGTTACGCATCGACAAAGCGCGGGATATCCTGTTTTGTTGAGTGCCTCACCCCATATAGATTCTTGTGCCGACACTTTGATACAGTATGTCTTTTATTTAATTGTGCTATAATGGGGTGGTAAAGAAATGCGTTGTGACAGTGGGGTGTATCGGAGTGTGTGTCAGGTGTATTTTATGATGACACAGTGGGTGGTTCTATGTCACACACACAAATGGCTTTACTACATTGCATAATTACAGTTCAGTAAAACTATTAAATTTTACATTTCTGTAATAAACTGTGGGGGTCCATGAAATTGGGCGGGTGGTGGCGTATGTCTCCCAGTGGTGTCTACATTTAGTGTTTCCTGCCATATCGCCTCCATTTTCAGGTCAGTGTGAATTCTGAACATCATTTTAAGTTTAAAACATTTGCTAATATATTGTGTTATTAGTACGTTTTCTTAATCTTCTCAAAAATGTCAGTGCGATATAATTCCATATACATGTAACAATTTTATAATCCTACAGATAATAATTCTCTCTCTGGGTCTGTCTGTCTGTCTCGTCTTGTCTTGTCTGTCTCGTCTGTCTCGTCTGTCTCGTCTGTCTCGTCTGTCTCGTCTGTCTCGTCTGTCTCGTCTGTCTCTTCTCTCTCTCTCTCTCTCTCCCTCTCTCTTCTCTCTTCTCTCTCTCTCTCTCTCCACACTCTCTCTCTCTCCACACTCTCTCTCTTCTCTCTCTCCCTCTCTCCCTCTCTCTCCCCCTCTCTCTCTCTTCTCTCTCTCTCTCTCCCCACTCTCTCTCTCTTCTCTCTCTCTTCTCTCTCTCTCTCCCCCCTCTCTCTCTCTCTTCTCTCTCTCTCTCTCTCTCTCCCCATTCTCTCTCTCTTCTCTCTTCTCTCTCTCTCTCTCTCTCCCCCACTCTCTCTTCTCTCTCTCCCTCTATTCTCTCCCCTCTCTCTCTCTTCTCTCTCTCTCCCTCTCCTCTCCCTCTCCCTCTCCTCTCTCTCTCTCCCTCTCCCTCTCCCTCTCTCTCCTCTCTCCTCTGTCTGGTTTTTTTTTTTTTTTTTTCTTGTCGTGATGTGTGTGTGTAGTGTGTGTGTGTGTGTGTTGTGTGTGTTTTGTGTGTGTGTGCGTGTTGTGTGTGGTGTAGTGTTGTGTGTTGTGAGTGGTGTGTGTGTGTGTGTGTGTGTGTGTGTGTGTTTTGTTGTTTGTGTGTGTTTTGTGTTTGTGTGTGTTGTGTGTGTGTGTGTCGAGTGTGTGTGTGTGTGTGGTGAGTGTTTTTGTGTGTGTTTTTTTTTTTCTTCTTTTTGTGTCTTTGTTTTGTTGTCTTTCTGTTGTTTCGTCTTGATTTTCTTTTTTTCGTTGTGTGTTCTATGCTATTGTCTTTGTTCTAGTCTTGTTCTTGTGTGTGTGTGTGTTTGTGTGTGTGTGTGTGTGTGTTGTGTGTGTGTGTGTGTGTGTGTGTGTGTGTGTGAGTTGGTGTGAGTGTGTGTGTGTGTGTGTGTGTGTGTGTGTGTGTGTGTGTGTGTGTGTTGTGTGTGTGTGTGTGTGTGTGTGTGTTTGTGTGTGTGTGTAGTGTGTGTGTGTGTTGTGTGTGGTGTGTGTGTGTGAGTGTGTGTGTGTGTGGTGTTGTGTGTGTGTGTGTGTGTGTGTGTGTGTGTGTGTGTGTGTGTTGTGTGTGTTGTGTGTTTGTGTGTGTGTGTGTGTGTGTGTGTGTGTGTGTGTGTGTGTGTGTGTGTGTGTGTGTGTGTGTGTGTGTGTGTGTGTGTGTGTTTGTGTGTGTTGTGTGTGTGTGTGTGTGTGTGTGTGTGGTGTGTGTGGTGTGTGTGTGTGTGTGTGTGTGTGTGTGTGTGTGTGTGTGTGTGTGTGTGTGTGTGTGTGTGTGTGTGTGTGTGTGTGTGTGTGTGTGTGTGTGTGTGTGTGTGTGTGTGTGTGTGTGTGTGTGTGTGTGTGTGTGTGTGTGTGTGTGTGTGTGTGCATGTTGTGTTATATGAACACTGAGAACATATTTTTCTGGAAAGAACATAGAAACTTCAGAGTTAATTGGCGAATTTCTAACTTCAAAGCTGAGGACATTTTCAAGAGAAAAGATGGCAAACACCATTTGGAAAGTAAGCGATAGATCGACTAAACATGACAATTAAATGGTTGACATTTAAAAGTTAATCAAGCCCAGTCACAATGAAACCGACTTGTACCATTAGAAACTGGCCACCTTGTCAGCTGAACTACAAGATCAGTGACAAAGTCACAGTGTAATAAATGTGTAGCAGTGATTGGTTTAAAATAATGGGGCATGTTTCAAAAACCCATACATCACTGATTAAAGGGGTCGACTCAGCAGGGGATCTTGTCAATTTCCAGCAGGGCGCAGCACAACAAAGATGGTTGCTGTGGGGCAAAGAGGGGTAAATTAGCATTTGAACAAACATGTGAAATTGATGGCTGCCCTGGAGGTCAAATACGACTGCTCTCTGTATGGTTCGCAGAAAGAATGTACAAAAGCTGCCCGTGACATCAAAGTAGCTCAAGTGATCACCGTATGGAACACTTTATTGAGAACTGTTTGCCTCTTAGATGTGCCGATGTCACATTACTGGTACATACAAATATTCTGCATTCTTTTTTCTATCAAAACGCAAATAGTTACAATTATAATATACTTTCACCAGGTGAAAATGTAGCGACACGCTGGAGCAGTAATTTATTTGGTGGATCTTTCATTAACTATGAAACTGCGTGGCCTTTTAAATGTATACTAATTTATGAAAAACATGCCAGTATATAAGTCTGTAGGGTAATATGTACCTAGAATAATTACTTTTAGTTACCAAAATACAACATTTCTCAGACAAATTTGGCATCAAAATAAAACTGACAAAACAAGAAACTGTTTTTTAAATAAAACCAAAATCTAATTTTAATAACTAAAGAAAATGGAGGCAAGCAATGGTGCATTTGTTTATTTTTCTGGTCTCTAAATAATCAATTTCTGGCCAGGGCTTACCATCTGATTTCTCCAGTTCGGCTTAGATTGATAGGAAATACTGAACTAAGCTGAGGGAAGGAAATTACTCCAGGTGTCAAGTTAATTATGAAGGCTTTGTTACACACGACAAGCTCGCTGCAGATTTCTAGAGTCAAGCAGTTCAGATGCAGGTCGATGGTTAGTTGGCCAGGGTAATTATACGCTCTGAGTGCAATAAGGAAGCAGGGTAAATTAGAATGTAAATCATTACGGTGTCTGATTGGTGACGACAAGGATGATGTGTGATTATGGGCTTATGTTCAACTGAAGCTGACGCTGTGAGATTAGTGTGATATGATTATGATCTTTTGTTATTTGTTTCAGTGGTGGTAATGTTGTTAGCACAGACCTTAGTATGATCTGAATCAAGTGGTGTTGATCTTTAGTTACTTACGATTGTTGTTGTGATGACGGTGGTTTTGTTTATCTATCTGAAATGTCTTGATGATGGTGTCATAGTTTGTCCTGTTGAGTATAACGGTACTACTTTAAGAAAAGTGAAATTTACCCCTAACACGTTCTCACAGTTTGCTAAAAAAACAATTTTTTCACATAAACAAAACAATTTGTTCGCATTATATTGAAGTTGGCTATTGGTGAAATGAAAAATTAAGCAATTTGTGCTGGCTTAGATATGCATTGGCTAAACATTTGTTGGTTAACTGACAAATGCTACATGTTTGTTGGTAAAATGTCTGTTCGACTAAAGTGTCCCTTGCTTAAATGTCCACTGCCAAATATCCACTGGCTAAATATATGTTGGCTAATTACACATTGGCTAAAATATCCAATGGATAAATGGTTTTTGGTTAAATATCTGCTAGATAACTAAAACATTGGTAAAATATATGTTGGCAAGATATCCACTGGCTAAATATCTGTTGACTACATATCCATCGGCTAATATATCCATTGGATAAACATTCATTGGCTAAATGTCCTTTGGCAAAACATATCTTATAAAATATCTATAGCAAATTGCGTAAAAATCTGTTGCCGAAATGTCTGTTGTCAATACATCTGTTGGCTAAGTCTGCTGGTGATACAGTGTATGACCACTGGACCAGATATAATGAGAAAATGACCAGAAACGATGGATGTGGAATTTACTGATTTGAGCGGGATCACTGTCATTGCCTGTGTGAGAGGTTTGAGTGAGAGATAGACACTGCAGTGTCAGTCAATACAGATGAGTCAATCTATATACAGCGTACATCCATTTTGACCTGGGGGCAGCTGCAAAAACAGAAATGAAAACACAAGCTGCCTGCAAAACTGTCACTGTGCCACAAATGACAGATGTACAATGTCCCTAGCACATGTAGTAAGTACTGTAACTGAGAGCTGCTAAATGAAATATGACAATGTCATCTCATGTACAATCATGTAGCAGACTGACAGAAACACAATGACTTGTGTAGCTTACATAAGATGACGCTTGTGGACGATTCATGCTGCATCAGCCATACAACGGACACTGGATATAAGTCACACCCTACTCATTGTTCGAGTCAGTTTGCTGTGGTACGTCAGGCCACTAGCCAGTGAGAGTCATATCCAGGAATTTTCTTTGGTGGGGCAGATTTGTTTCACAAATGCGAAGTGGCTCTGGCCAGCGTGCAGCATTTATTTGTTATTTATTTTATTTGTTTTATTTATTTTTGCTGCAATATGTAAATTATATTCCTAACAATTGTTTTATCTATTGTATTTTTAATCATGCATCATTCTTAGAACTTGTTTTACTGTACATCATATTTTATTAATGTTTATCTCTCAAACTCACAAGATAATTATTTCCCCATGAGGGACAAATAAAGGTATTTTGATTTAATTTGAAAGCTACTACCATTTGAGGAGCCACTAGCTGTATCCATTGGGGGAGGTGATCATCCCTTTACCATCTCCAACACTATCTGTGCCTGTAGCAAGACACATTTAGGGGATGCATATTTTCTTCAGCAAATGCTGCTGCCCAAAGAAATCCAGTTAGCACCTCAACTGCACCCCATGAGACCTAAAAATGCACCCCATGAGACCACAAAATGCACCCCATGAGACCTTAAAATGCACCACATGAAGCCTCGAAATGCACTCCATGAGACTTCCAAATGTATCCCATGAAACCTCCAAATGCACCCCACGAGACCTACAAATGCACCTGATGAATCCATAATATATATATATATATATATATATATATATATATATATATATATATATATATATATATATGTATACATATATACATATATAATATATACATATATATATATATATATATATATATATATATATATATATATATATATATATTTAATATGTGCTTTGGTCATTGGGGGTCTCATTGTGGGGTGCATTTACTTTTCCATTTTTTGCACGGAGAGATCTTGTTAGCGAACACCATTGTATACCACCGGCATGTGGTTTCTTTCTTGGGATCAGCTGACATATGGTTGATAACCCAAGAAGTGACCTCACAGATGGGGTTACCGATAACAGCAATCAGTGCTAGTTGTTTGTAAGATCACAGAGTCTAGAACAAAACAAACGGACAGGATGTGAACAATACTCACAGACGCCTGTAGACAGATTTCACAGACGGCGGAGGAAACAAGCTGATCTATCGATACAGACAATCTAACAAGCTCAGCGTCTTGATGGCGGAAATCCCGCCTTCAGGCAATACATGCAACACATCCGCCCCTTTCATTGGCTAGGTGTCGAAGGAGACACGGGGGTAAATTAAACGGGATGTGGATACTGAAACCCTGCAAACATTACAGACAAATTTCATGTAATCGCCCCGTGTAAAGCAGGCTGACAGTGGCAGGGGTTATACCCCGCTGCGACTGCCCATCTGAAACCCTGGGGGTGCTGAACATTAAAAAGGCGTGAAGTCTATGTGTGCCCTGACACCTCTTTATGTATGTAAGGTGTGCAGCCAGGGTAATAAATAACATCACCTGCCTGTGTTGTGGGGTGGCGTAAGTGAAGAAGCAATGGCACCAGAATTTAGGCAAACAATGACCTGGTGACAACATGTCATATTAGACGGATGGTCTGCCAGGGGACTGACGGAGTGAACAGCTGGAAATCTGGTAAAAACAAAATGAGGCGCAGGACAGGTGTAACATTTTGACGCCGTGGGCATTACACCTGAGAAATACGCCGATGTATAATGTAGTCAGTGCAAATGATGGAACCCTGGGAATACATTCACAGATAAGGAGTGTTGTACTGTGTCTAATAAACCAGAGCAGATGTCCAGAAGATGTCAACAATTACACTTTTGCAACACTAAAACAACAGTGCTACATTGTTGCAAATGGACTCACAGAGGGTCACAGTTTAGACTTCAATAACACCAAAACACTGCTACATTGTTCAACAAAATGTTTAAAAATAAAGTATTGAGCACTATATAGACATCTATTGTGTGCACCTCCAACTGTAAACAGAAACCTGCTGACAAGTATTTGCAAAATAGAACATTTTTAGGAACACACAGAATGATGTATTTATCAACTGGTACAGAAGAAACTGTGGATGAATGCCTGAGATTTACAACAAAGTATGGAATTCATTTAGCGACAACTCTAAACTATATGGAGACACATTTCCACTTAGAACTTACACATTAAGCGACGTTGAAAACAACGTTTTAAGGATTGTAACTCTACAGTTTTGTTTTGGATAAACTCAGCCACTGAAAAATGAAGAAACTGATTTTTTTAAACCATACCTTTTAATAATTTCAATATATCTGTGTTAAATTACATGCGTCATGCATTACATGTGAAACAAACACATTACCTGCACAGCTGCAAGTACTTTAAAGATCACCAACCCATGCCACATATAAACCAAATAAACCCTAGACAGTCCTCTGAGAACAGCGGAGTTCAAGTAGACGCTAACACTACTGATATAATTAACACTTTTGACACTCGTCTGGCTAATTAAACCTCAACAATGTTCTGCACAGCATCAGGCAAGATTCAACAACAACAGAATGACCAATATTTACCCATCTATGACACCCTCCAGACTCTTGTGTGCCAATCATGTGTGCCCATGGACAGAGCTGTGACCACTTGAGGAGGGGTACTGTAGGGTTATTTTCATAGCTTAGTGGTTCAGAGGTAAGGGGGAGGGGTATTCATCAGGTATTTCTCCAATGTCCTTCCCCAGTCAGAGGCACGTACAGGGCATAACAATTAGTGACGGGAATAATCTGATTCTCATAAGATAACCAATCATTGGTTCTGCCAAATACATCAGTGATAATGATACCTATATTTTATTAATTGCCACATAACTAGGTTTATTTTTAATATATCACAAGGCTGAGTAATATACACTGAGAGATACCCACTGGATTCTATCTGAGCAAATTGCTTTCCCGTCATTGTCAACAAGAACACAATCAAAGTAGACGCCGCTTTTAATTGCTATGAAATGGTCAGAGAAACAGTCACAGCCTTGTTTTATCTGAAGACTCGAAGATAATTCATCCTTACATCTTGCCTACATTATAATTAATATCCTCTGAAATATATGATTCACATTTTCTTAAAGCTCATCATCGTGGTTGTAGCATCATCACAAAAACAAAATGGTGTCATAATGTGGCTTTATACTTACTTTATTATCATGATGCTGGAGACACAGATATTTAATATTCAACAGTCCGTGACATCTGGAAAGGCTGACGATTTTAATCATGTCTCTATACTTGGAGCCTGCATCTGCTACCTAAACTATGCAAGTTGATCACACCGCCAAATACAAAAACCACTCATCAATACCCCGCCCTCCAGTTAAATGTATTCCCATATAATTAAATCAACATATGCATTCACCCATTTGCTCCCAAACAGTGCAATCATCTGGGAAACTACAGTCTATCCACTGTCTTGAGATAAGGCAAACCCAGGAGCGTCACGCTTGACTGCACTGTGCAAACATCTGTCTACAGCCCGTGTTATTTCAAATGTTACTTCATTGATTGATTCCGTGCTCCCTCAATGGCGGACGTAATGAGGTCCCATATCTGCCGCCTCAGTGAGCCCTAGATTATTAATTTAATCTGGCATGCTGTCGATGATATAATACATATTGACAATAAATGTGATGCTTGTAATCGACACAAATTCTGTGACTTATCTTAATATATGCTGGAGACAACAAGTAAGTGGGAAGCTAAACATAACTGTTAAAATAGCTTGTGATATTAAAGGGGGACTGAAATGCTTGAGGAATTTAAGAAAGTAAGTTTTGAGACACCAATAAATATTATATATTCTGGTATACTCTATATTTTGGTATACTCTATATTCTGGTATACTCTATACTCTCTTCTTGTATCCTGGCAACAACATTCAATACAAGGAATACATTGGAGTAACTGTGTATGATAAATATCTATATGCTGATATACCCCAGGTCCCCAACCTATGCAACATACCTACTGTAATTCCCCTTGAGAGTTAGTCCCATTCAGAACTTAGAAGATTTTAGCCTAAATGAAAAGAATACAAAATGAATACACTTTTAAGATGAAATTACATAACAATATGATCTGCATCATATTAATCAAATATGATACATCTTACAAATACTACATTTTAATGGTGTTCTTTTGGCATACCTTAATTTACCACATTAAATACACAAATGTTGGACTATTTAGTAGGGATTGGATGGCTGTGATGTTTTCAATACAATAAGTTAGTATGTAACATGGTGTACAAACTTGGATCTGCAGAATATTTTTCTTCCTCACAAATCTGTTTATCTGTTCATACTTCAAACATATCTACTTCTTTGGGGAGAATTAAGCATGCATTTACAATGTAGGCACATATCCACTAATATCTGTAGTCGGGTACTCGTTTATACAGCTGATTATGAACTCCTAGTGCAGCGAGAAGTGTGCAAAATCTATTAGATCTACCGGTAGCCACTAGCACTCACTCTAGCATTGTTTAAACAATTCAGCTATAGAACTGCTTAATATTGTCTGATAAAGATTACCGAACAATAACTATTAATTAATAATGTACGCCACTATTCACTATAGTTGTGTATGTTGATTCTTCAGATATGTAGCATTATTACCAATTATTATTATGAACAGGTAGATTATTCATTACTGTAAGATTTGTTGATTTTACAGATGGATAGTGAAGTGGATATGGTTTTATCCTTTGTTCATAGCACTATGCTGAGTGACAATCTCAGGTGTAATAAAACTCATTGCTGCACCTGAGTGTGGGGAACAACGAGGACACTGAATCAACAGTACTATCTTTACAAATGGTGCAGCTCTAAAGGGATAGTTAATATTCAATGGGTGTGAATTAAACAAAATCGGCCAACCGTGAAAAAGCTCTATATGGCTATTATTCTAAATACTTAAGTTAATAACCACAAATCATTGTAGTAGTGTGGACTGCACTCAGGATTGGTGGCATTGATATGACGTAATAAAATAAACACTTTCAAAGTTAAATCAGTTCTGTGTTATATTCAATAATTATGTCACAAGTGTCGACAAAGGGGAAGAGTAACATTATAAGTAGTTTTATTTAACTACATGTTAATCCCTTGATAAATATTATCAAATGCTTTTAATATTTAACATGTTCTTCAATTAACACATACTTTAAAGTGTTGACTAAATAGGATAGTGTATTGGTACCAACGACTACTAATAACACATCATCACACTGTTATAATCTTAATGTTCATACTACAGCAATGTACTGGTAGTTCTATGCATTGTTACTCCCATCAGGGGCATTACTCAGGGGGATATGTTGTTGCCTTCAAATCCCATTTTCGATGGTAGTAGTGGTGTACAGTATTACTGTGATACCCATTAGATTTAACAAGATTTAACAAGATTGCCACCTAGAGATTCAACTCTAGATGGCAGGTGGACTAGGAAGCCATTTGGCTTATCGAGAGTCCAACCTATCTATCTAAGTACAACCCGCCCGTCTTAGGTATATGTCGATTTTATTTTTAAATATATTAATACTACTAGCACCTACACAATCAGCTGATAATCTGTTCCATTCGTTTACTGTTCTTTGTGAAAATGAAAATTTTCTAATATCTAGTCTACACTGCTTCTTTGCTAATGTAACTCCATGTCCTCTAGTCCTTCTCTCTTCCTTGACTGTGAAAAAAATATTTCTGTCAATATTTTCATATCCATTCAATATTTTAAACACCTCAATCTGATCTCCTCTCAATCTTCTGGTTTCTAGTGTTGTTAAACCACATTCTTTTAGACGCATTTCATAACTAATATTCCTGAGTTTTGGTATCATTTTGGTTGCTCTCCTTTGTACTCTTTCTAGCATATCAATATCCTTCTTGCGATGTGGCCTCCATGCTTGTATACAATATTCCAAGTGAGGCCTAACTATTGTTTTATACAGCGGTATTATTAGTTCTTTTTCTTTGTACATTATATTTCGCCTAATTAATCCAAGAATTTGGTTTCCCTTCGCTGCTGCAATTCCACACTGCTCTGATACCTTCATGTCAGCACTAATAGTTAACCCTAAGTCCTTTTCCTTTAAGGTAGTATTTAGTACAGTACCACCCATTGTATATTGTGCATCTTCATTCCCATGTCCTGTGTGAAGGCACTTACACTTTCCAAAATTAAATTAGGAAACCCTCAGAATATTAATCCTGTGATACGCATGCCCATACCTGAAAACTCCACGCGTTGATTAATTGTTGTGCTGCCAACTAGTGAACATTAGTTCAATTATTACACCAACAAAGGTGCTGCCACCTGGCGTTCCAACACTCGTCAATCATTACGAACCCAGTTTCTCATTTTCATATTGCATAATTATCACTTGCATATAAAGAATGTACCTGCACATAGTATCCTTCACGCGTAGTGTCGACTTTGGGGCAAGTCTGCTCGAGCGATCTTGCTGAACAATCGCAGCAAAATTATTTAATACGACTATTCAATGCGTAATAATATTATTATATAACTACTGTAGAATTCTCGTGAGGTGTGGAGCAGTCCTGCCACCTACCGGGTTGTCGTTACCGCAAGAAAGTAATACGTGGTGCCACCTGGTATCGGTACAGTTGTCACAAGCCAGAGAAACTTTACACAGGCAAAAACATAACAGGGCGATACAAACAACGGGAGATGGTTGTTGTTTGTCATTTTCAGCACCATTATGTGTGTATCAACTTCAAGATGAGGACATCTTTTGTCAGTATCAGTGAATGAAAACGATCTGCGTTATAATCTTCGAGGGCCAGGGGATGTCATGAAAAAGCGGGTATCTGTATTAACGGTGTAAACCGGGCTGAAAACTACTGCTGTCGCGAAGCCATAAGATGCACAACGCTCTAAGACAAGGATATTCAGAAAAAAACCTGTTGATAAATAATTACAAGTAACGCTAATGGTGAGGTTTTATTATAATTTATTAATAATAATTACAAGAAAGTAAGCGCATCAATAAATCTTTAAGTAAACTGTAATATGCATGGGTCACGCATAGTTTCGGCAGCCCCAGTGCTGGTCAGGACGTTAGTTAGCCTAAACAACACTCAAAACTAGGTGGGACGAGGTCCAGATTTGTAAACACTGGACCGAAAGTACGCGCTAATCTTTGACGTGTCATGTGCAATATGCATAAACCGATGATAAACGGAAGTAGAACGACGTTGTGGACCGTTTGACGTTCTAGACTGTCACACCGGCCTACTAACAGTACCCATAGCATATCCTTGTGCAAAATTCCTCTTTTAACCACAGACAATGAAATCGCTCATGAGGAGCGTGGACAGCCTCTGTGATAAATCAGCCACACGCTATTCGTGTTGCATGCAATGTTTTGGGTGGGAGAATGTGCCTCTAAAGGGATTCCCTCCAGTCGGGTATCCGTTTTCAAATTGGAGCGGGTATTTGCACTTTTCCCACGGCTGATGCTGTAGCGACTGGCTAAGTCAAATGCTATATGTTTTAAATTTTACTCTGTTCACTTCGGCTGTTTGCGGAGAAGGTCAGCCAATTGTACTGTAGCGCAGCGCAATGACCCCTGACTTGCGAGGTGCATAGTATTTCAAGTTATGGTTACTGCATAGGTAACCATAACTAGATCTATATGTGCAACTACGCAAGACGCCTGTATACACGCACCACCGGTGTAACACTACGAAGTGATGGAAATATAACTAATTGTAGGAACACCTCTATTTCAATGTTAATGACATTATAAAAAAGGCTAAAGCTGTTCAGCACTGAGTTTACCTACTTACAGATAAATTACGTCAAATATCGACAAGTGCATTTTCACAATATTGGCCAACAGAATGAAAATCATTGTCAATTCACACTACGAATAAGATCCGGTTGCTTAAATAGTTTAGATTTAATCTGGTAATAAATTAGGTAATTTACATCGTTACGTATTTCAATAAGCATCCGATGTGTGTGAATAAATACTAAAATGTGTTATTTCCAGATAACAGAGTGTTGTTGAATGCGATCATTCTCACCAATTACAGCAACATAAGGTTCAATATATATATATATATATATATATATATATATATATATATATATAGAGAGAGAGAGAGAGAGAGAGAGAGAGAGAGAAGAAGAGAGAGAGAATTTCATCCCCGTTAACTTTTAAACAGTAACTGAGTAAATTATAGTAACATTGACATTCTTGACATCGATGTTCTTGACATCGACTTTCTTGACATCGATATTTTTAACATTGACATTCTTGCCATCGACGTGCTTGACATCGATATTCTTGACGTCGATGTTCTTGACATTGATGTTTTTGACATCAACATTGTTAACATTGCCATTCTTGCCATTGACGATCTTGACATGGGCATGAGTTGCCAGAAACAATCCTTTCAGTTTTGACGGCGGTCGTGCTGGGACGACCCATGTAAACCCGAAGGAAGAGAGCAAACAGGAACGGACACAACTAAATCTAACCTTTTAGTCAATTACAACGAGGCTGAGTACCCTAGTTCCTGCCCTATGTGCCAATGAGCATTAAGAGATCGACCAAGTAAGGTAAACAAGGATCCGTGATTTATCATGTTCTGTAAGTGAATTCACGAGTTCAACTGTCTCAATTCAAATGTTTCCGTACGTGAATTAACCGGATTCTGTGAACAAATTTGGCGTATCGACATGTTTACCGTGACATCACGAATTTTTTACGTGATGACACGTACCTACCAGTGATTCGGTGCCAGTTCTGATCCAGTATGACTCGTGTCAAACTCGTCCAACTCGAACAAAATGCAGAACACGTGTATTCACGTGAATACACACGAAAACATGCACGTTCTGGTGGAGCGGTACCAATTATGAACTACTGGTGGAGCGGTACCAATTATGAACCAGTATGATACGTGCCAACTGGTTCAGAAATGGTTCCTTGTTTGCTGGGTATGTGACACCATGTGTGTGTGTGTGTGTGTGTGTGTGTGTGTGTGTGTGTGTGTGCGTGCGTGCGTGCGTGCGAGCGAGCGAGCGAGCGAGCGAGCGAGCGAGCGAGCGGCGTGCGTGCGTGCGTGCGTGCGTGCGTGCGTGCGTGCGTGCGTGCGTGCGTGCGTGCGTGCGTGCGTGCGTGCGTGCGTGCGTGTGACCAGTCGTAGCAAAATGAGTCCGATGTACAATTTTGTCGAACGTCAGAAAATGCTAAAATGTGTTGCAACCGGAAAATTTACGATTGTGCGATTTTTCAATAAACTTGATCCTTAATATGTATATTATCGACTCGCATCGTCATTTTTGTAAAAATTGAGTTTATTTGCTGTTTGTGTAGTACCTTTGTAATAGCTGTGTAAAATTTCACCGATGAATTCGCTAAAACAAACCCGGAAACGCTATATTTTTGACGCAGTTTTTCGCGTAAATTGGGGACGGTCCCTAAACATTTTGATACCGCCAGAAAGGTCAGGATGTAGTCTTTCCAAATATGGAGCGGTCGCGGTCACATGCTTTTGAATTTAGCCGATGGCTTGACGGATGCCCCTAGACGTAAACATTCGACGCGTTGTTGCTATGCATATGGTAATTCAAGGGCTGTCATTTTTGTTGCGCTGCTGGCGGGCATGCGCTTTGCAGCTAACTTTGCCCGTCCCTTTAAAATTGGCGCTCGAGCTAGCGAGGTTGATCAATTGCTAGATTGATAGAGAAAACATAGCTAGATTGTTAGAAGAGTATAATAATTATTATGTGTGGCGGCGGCGATGAGTCAGACACGGAGGAATGTAACGGTAGGTCACCCGACGAGGATGAATTGTTTGACGACGCCAGAAATGATTTCGACGATGGCAATGCCATATATGATATGCCATATGATATAATGGTTGTGGCTGCCGAATCCGACGACATCGACACAAGTTACACATTTTCGGTATGTCTGATTATTATCTACGACTGTTATATGCGTTATTGAAGTATGTGTATCATATTCAATGTAAGCGTAATATTTGAATGTTGTGTCACTGTCTGTGGCTGTGGTTCGTTTGGGTCCCGGATGTTTCGGCCCAAAACAGTTTCGGCCCACCGCGACGGATGTTTCGGCCCAGGATGTTTTGGCCCAATCCGACCTACTCAGACGGATGATTCGGCCCACCTCGTTAAAACTCGGGTGTGCCGTGACGGATGATTCGGCACACTGTACACGAGCAGTGGAAATTTAAGGACGGACGATTCGTTTGCTTCATTGTGACAACTGCGCAAGGCAAAACAAGAACCGTTTTGTCCTGTGGTATTTGGAGGGTCGCCGTTTGTCTCCACCAGTCCATCACACTCAAATTTCTAGTTGCGGGACACATAAAGTTTGCCCCTAACGCTTGCTTTGGGCTTCTCAAGCGGGCCTTCAAACGCCACGCAGTATCATCACTGTCGGAGCTCGAGTCTATGGTGAACGGGAGCGCGTGCCTGAACTCGTCCCAGTTGATAGGCAGAGAAGATGACTCATCAGACACTGCCAGGCATCAAGAAGTACTTCCACTTCAGATACGCTCATTGCTATATATGTATATGTACCAATATATCCACAGTAACAGTAATTTAATAATAATAACATCTATGATTTTTTATACGGCCAGATCCAATGATGGTTATGGTTTGTGGCACTTTACAGCATGCAGGACACTGTATGGAACTAAAACATATTTAATCACAATAAATTATTAAAGGAAATCAATATGAATGCTCAATAAATTTTACATAAATGTTTCTTGTCATAGTTTTTTTTATAGTTACTGTTTTACATGATTACATTATGTGTATTGTGTGACCCGTTTTCAGCATAACTTGCATGGCTTACACATTGATGTTTTGCGTAACTCTGGTTGTGTCTGTGCAACATATTTAGTGCCTACACGCAATGAAAAAACAGCATTTAAAATGTGTTAAATTGTTCACAGGTTTGGTGCAGCTAGCCTCAGGGTGGTATTCGCAAAGACGACTAGCGGCAGCCCCGAGGAACACTTCGAGCTGTTGGTGGACTGTGGTGCCTCGCTGCCGTCGACACCACCAGTCGCCATCGAGCCACCCGGCCTGCGTCACGACCGGCAGAAGTATCTGCAAGACCACATCCGTCCTGCAAGGTTGTGCAGTGTCCTCGCCCCTCTGACAGGGAGGATTCCCCTGTGACAGGGCCATCATCTGCCCCCCGGGGCGGGTCCATCAACTGCCCCCGAGCGCAGAGGAGGAGAGCGTGGCCGAGGTCGCCGTCCTCGTCAACCATCGCCTTCCCCAACCCTATCACCAAGGAAGAGTGTTTGTGGCAGGGGACGAAGGCGTAAGATGAACAATGCTCTGAGACAAGGATATTCAGGGAAAAAATGTTTATAAATAATTACAAGCAACGGTAATGATAAGGTTTTGTTATGTTTATTAATAATAATTACAAGAAAGTAAGCGCTTCAATAAATCACTAACATAAACTATAATACGCATGGGACACGCATAGCTTCAGCAGCCACGGTGTTTAAGCTGGTCAGGACGTTAACCTTTGACATACATGTACATAAACAACACTCAAAACTAGGTGGGACGACATCCTGGACCGGATATACATTCCAGGCTGGCAAGCTCCGGGCCGAAAGTACGCGGTAACCTTTGACATGTACGAGCGCACCCAACCGTGACCGTTTGACACCACCGGTTAACGTTCCAGACGTCACACCGTCCTACTGACGGTACCCATAGCACATCCTTTTGCAAAATTTCTCTTTTAACCACAGACAATGGAATCGCTCATGAGGGGCGTGGTCGGCCACACGCTATTCGTATTATATGCAATGGTTTGGGTGGGAGAATGTGCCTCCGTCAGGATTCCTTCCAGTCGGGTATCCGTTTTCAAATTGGAGCGGGTATTTGCGCTGTTCGCACGACTGGCTAAGACAAATGCTATATTTTTTAGTTTGACTCTGTTCACTTCAGCGGTTTGCGGAGAAGATCAGCCAATGGTACTGTAGCGCAGAGCAATGAACCCTGACTTGCGAGGAGCATAGTATTTCCAGTTATGGTTACTGCATAGGTAACCATAACTAGATCTATACGTGCAACTGCGCGAGACGCCTGTGTGTACGCACCACCGGTGTAACACTACGAAGTGATGGGAAATATAAATAGTTGCAGGAATACCTCTATTTCGATGACATTATAACAAATATTATGGCTAAAGCTATTCAGCACTGTGTCTACCTACTTACAGTCAAATATATACACGTGCATTTTCACAATATTGGGCAACAGAATAAAAATCATTGTCAAGTCACACTACGAATAAGATCCGATTATTTAAATAGTTTAGATTTAATCTGGTAATAAAAATACGTAATTTGCGTGTGTGTGTGTGCGTGTGTGCGTGCGTGGGTGTGTGCGTGCGTGGGTGCGTGCGTGCGTGCGTGCGTGCGTGTGTGCGTGTGTGCGTGTGTGTTATGACAACAAAACAACTCTGAAAATGTAAGGGGTATTATTCTGCTGTTGTACCAGTGTTTATATGGGGTGAGTCCCTCGAGGTAATTAAACACCATGTAAATTTTATGTGCTATCGATATCATAATAAAATTATAATTTCTTGTTCATCCTGTGTCAGTGTATTATGTCAAACGACATTCCTGCGGCGTGCAAGTTTCCTTCGCTTAGTCTAGATGTGTATTTCAGTATGCATCCGATATATGTGTATAAATACTAAAATGCGCTATTTCCAGATAACAGAATGTTGCATGCGATCATTTTCACCAATCAGCAGTTGAATATATATATATATATATATATATATATATATATATATATATATATATATATATATATATATATATATATATATTCAACTGCAAAGACAAACAATAAAAATGATAGCATGCAACATTCTGTTATCTGGAAATAGCGCATTTTAGTATTTATACACATATATCGATGATACTAAATATATATATATTATATATATATATATATATATATATATATATATATATATATATATATATATATATAAAGATAGATAGATAGATAGATATATATATGATAGATAGATGATAGATAGATAGATGATAGATAGATAGATAGATAGATAATTTGATACCCATAAACTTTTAAACAGCGACTGAGTAAATTATAGTAACATTGACATTCTTGACATCAACATGCTTGACATTGACGTTCTTGACATCGATGTTTTGACATCGACATTCTTAACATTGACATACTTGCCATCGATGTGCTTGGCATCGACGTCATTGTTATTGTCCAATAATGGTGCACTATATAAATTAAATTTGTTGTATCGTAACGACATACGAACCAGTTTTAGTTGGTGAACTGTTATGCTTCATGACGAATCAGTTGTTTTACCTCAGAAGAATCGTCAGCGTGAACGGCAAAAACCACATTGACTGCGTAGTGTTAACATGTGTAGCTCCGCCCCATTGGGTAAAGACCATCTTGGGAATTATCCGAGCTCGCTATTCAGAAATTTGAGTGACAACGCGGCGATGTGAATAAATAATGTACCATCTGTCATTTTTATTTTGAATGCTACATTTTAATGTACTGTATACTTGTTATTCCATACACTTATTCTATTTATTTATTTAATCTTATTTTAGTAAATATTATAAATGTTATCATGTTGTGTCTTATCAAAGAACCTTTTAAGAACTATTACCTGCTTACTTATTAATTAAATTACTTATTTATATACTTAATTTATTTACTTTACCCATTTTAGTGCTGATTAGTATTATCATTTTAATATGTCTTGTCAACCGTATATAGATCACCAATCTTATTACTATAACTGAAGAAAAAATTAAGTTTTTAATGTGATGTTTTAAACGGACAATAAGGTCTTTTGAATCTGTTCAACATTGACCGCTTAAATTCTAAAGTAGGTTCTGTTTCATTGAAACATATTTTGGTTTTCAGTACCTAATACCAGATGTAATATGTACTGTATCGCACAACTGCACAATACAAAAAATGAAAACAGGAGGCGCACTCCCTTAACATTGATAATATTTGATAATATTTAAGAAATACATATTTATTTGTTTTATATTACTTACCCGTGTGCAAAATATTTGCCCCATATGAGGATCGACCCAGCAACATGAAAGACCCCGCAGTTACCATCTAGTAATTGAACTACTGGGATCGTACGAATTATTCTCTCTGATTTTAGTTATTATTTTAAATGGTAAACCTGTCTTTGGTATAATAAATATTATTGTAATAATATGCATTATACAACATTTCCTTCTGAAACTGAATTAAGTATGTGTTTGCTGTGTTGGCTTACCTGTGGAGTTTATGTACAGTGGGTTCTATTCGACACAATTACTCTGAAAAAGGGAGAATCTGCGAAGTTCCGCGAAAGTGCCAAAACCATAGCACTTGTTTAGCTTAATTTGTATAACAACATTGGATTCGTGTGGATCCGTAAGGTACTTGTTTGTTCCCCGATGATGACTAGTTGTTTGCATTGCATCGGAATATCACAAAATAACTCATTACGACGCTCGTTTCAGCATACAAGCGAACTTTGTAAACGTGCTCTGGATGGATGATTCAATAGAAAGCTATGTTATGCGTGATTCGTTCAGACAACAGTGAAGTCATTTCTTGGCAAAAATATACATTTTCATAAAAGCGAATTACTTAGCATAACATGTGGCATTTATAATTCATAAATGTTTGTGTGACTTGTTGGCTATGTGGACATGGAAATATATAGAAGGATGCAATATAATATGAATTCAAGCAAAAGGTCTTTTACTTCCTTTAAACAAAATCATGTTGCAAGGGTGTACTGTTATACAAACAAACAGTGATCATGTATCGTCATTGTTGTAACACAGTAAGTGTTGCAACACAGTCAATGTTGTAACACAGTCAATGTTGTAACACCGTCAATGTTGCAACACAGTCAGTGTTGCAACACAGTCAATGTTGTAACATAGTCAATGTTCTAACACAATAAACCGATATAAAACATTATAGTATATTAGATATGTAAACTATACAGAAAGCAATAGAAATACAGGAGGTAGTCAATACATGCGGATTAGTGCATAAATGACCCGTCAGACAGAGCGTTTTATTTCTTCTCTCCTTCGTAATCATCGTCGACACAACACCAAGACAACCTGAGTCAATTGAACTTGTTATCCTACTTCCGTGTCTTCTGTTTCTTCTTTGTATATCAATTCTCTTTGCTATTCAAAAGTCAAACGGTGACGCAATAAACGACACGACTGAATCCATCCATGACGGTTCTTCTTCTTCTTCTACCACGCTACAAGAGAACGGTGGTTATTAATGGGATACATCCTTTCGTTTGTAGACATGAAATTCAAGAACAGGTTGCAAATTGACCCTGGTCTTTATTGTATATGTAATATCGAAAACAGATGCACAAACATATTCAGTGTATACATCATTGATCAATCCAAGTAGAATGTCTGAATGTTGCAACCCATTAGATGCTGATGAGGTGAATTTCGGGAGACAAGTTTACCTGCTTTAGACCGTTATGGAGGAGCACACCAAACTTATTACATATATGGATTCATGTACTTGTGTTGAAACATAAACACAGAAGTGTTAGCTTAAGATACACATACTCCCCATCATTTAACGACACTCGGTTCGCCGTGAAATGAGTGTATGTCAAACAACACTTATCGTATCTTAGCAAAATAGGTGTGAATCGGGGTCAGTGCGGTCACTTTGCCATTATCAATGTTAACTCATAGCGTATTCTTTCTACTCAACAGCAGACATACTTAATTTATCTAGGATCCTTAGATCATCAGTTTACACAAAACGTTTTGTTCACCAGTAGATATAATATACTTAGATTAAAAAAAGCCTTTCACAAAGTGCCACATGAAAGATTACTTCTTAAACTAAAGGCCCATGGTATGATTAACTGGATAGAAAAATGACTTTTTGATAGAAGACAAAGAGTAGTGGTTGATGGGGAGGTTTCAAACTGGAAATCGGTTTTGAGTGGAGAACCACAGGGATCAGTATTGGAATCATATTTATATTTATATATATATATATATATATATATATATATATATATATATATATATATATATATATATATATATATATATATATCAATGATTTGGTGATGATGTAACAATCAAGGTGTCGAAGTTTGCGGACGATACAAAATTGTTTAGAAAAATTAAATCTGATGCAGATAAACAGCAATTACAAGATGATCTGAATAAGTTGACCGAATGGTCTGAGAAGTGGCAAATGCTGTTTAATTTGGGGAAGTGTAAGTGCCACCACACAGGACATGGGAATGAAAACGCACAATATACAATGGGTGATACTGTACTAAATACTACCGTAAATGAAAAGGACTTAGGGTTAACTATTAATGCTGATATGAAGGTATCAGAGCAGTGCGGAATTGCAGCAGCGAAGGGAAACAAAATGTTTGAATTAGTTAGGCGAAATTTAGTGTATAAGGAAAAGAACTAATAATAACGCTGTACAAAACAATAGTTAGGCCTCATTTAAAATATTGCATACAGGCATGGAGACCATATCCCAAGAAGGATATTGGTTTACTAGAAAGAGTACAAAGGAGAGCAACCAAAATGATACCAAAATTCAGGAATACTAGTTATGAAATGCGTCTAAAAGAATTTGGATTAACAACACAAGAAACCAGGAGACTGAGAGGAGATCAGTCAGAAGTGTTTAAAATATTGAATGGGTATGAAAATATTGACATAAATATTTTTTTCTCGCTTAAGGAAGAGAAATGACTAGATGACATGGAATTACATTAGCAAAGAAGCAGTGTAGAATAGATATGAGAAAATTCTCATTTTACAAAGAAAAGTAAATGAATGGAACACATTATCAGCTGATTGTAGGTACTAGTAGTGTTAATATGTTTAAAAATAAAATTGACATATACCTAAGAAGGGCGAGGTACATTTAGATAGATAGGTTGGACTCTCGATAATCCAAAGGGCTTCCTTGTCCACCTGCCATCTAGAGTTGATTCTCTGGGTGGTAATCATGTTAAATCCTGTTAAATAATGATTGAGGAAAACTGGTACAAGAGCGAATCTGCTGAACCGTTATGTTCTGAGTCATGAGTGACATGGCCACGTGAACCCTCCGTCGTGTCATGAAGATAATAATATATTACATTTGCATGTGTTCTAATACAAAAATAAGTAAAAGGCAAAGTTATTGTAGCTCTTAGTGTTTGGCCTCTTTAAGATGTACAACATTATCATCCTAACGACTTAGCCCCTTAGCCTGGCCAGCATTGACACAGTACACTGAGTTGGATATAAATTAGTTGCTATTGCAATGTTGATTAACCGATTTTATGTGCCATTAAAAGAGTATGCACTTTTAAAGTTGTGGTAAAATAAATATTCACTCAGTGGAAACTCTATCAAATGCTTCTATCAACAATAGCCAACATTTTCAAGCAATAATACTAAAATGGTGTATATCACATTTTATTAAGCAATACAATAGTAACACTAGTAACACACATACACCCAGAAAAGATAAATACACTTTATTATTACCATATACAATTATAACAAAAATACCAAACATGAAACATGTTAATAAGCATTACGATACATTCACTGGTTATTGAAAACATCATCTTTTATGGGTCAATATTTTTCAGATGCAAAGATTGCATTGCATTTGTGTGGCAAGATGACATAGACATCAACGTTAACCATGGAAAGTGGTATGAGAGGAAATTGAAAGAGCTGTTCCAGCATAGAGGTCATGCTGCTAAGCCAGAAGACAAAGGGGCAACCGTCTGTACGGAGAATCAGTTCTGATGAAACATTCAGCAATACTGTTATGCAGGCAAACCTTAAACTATGGATACATGTTGTTGAACCAGAAATGTTTGAAATGAGAATACCGAGAACGTTAAAACCACTTGTAATCTAGTAATATCAATAGTAATGATAAATATATTACCTGTGTTAGCTATACATGATATTGTACATATAACATTCAATCTCAGTGTTATACAGCAGAACAAAATTTAGCACTTCATATTTCTGTCTTCAACATGGAAGACTATGTTGCCAGTTGGTTTTGACAATTCCTCAGGCAACAAGTATCTAACACTCCTTGAGTGTCTAGAGTTGTCACACTCAGAAACGTATTACCAAATATTAATCGTAACTTCTTAATTGTTTCATTGTACCTTTCCATGTGAATCCTTGCTTTTGCCATTTTTCGAGTGACCAATTCCCCCGTGGTGTTGATTCGTCCAGTTTACCTGTCTGAAAAGGTGGTATATTTAAGAGAACCTGTCAAGGCATCAGCAGAGCTTCAAAGGTGCAACCACGATCTACTAGAAGTACGTCCCAAGGTTGTAAGTGGTCTAAGATTCCATATTGTGACTAAAACATTTTGCGACCACTGATTGCAACTTCAAATAATTCGGATACAAAGCAGCAGCTCCCTTGGGGGCCACAGCAATTATGTGTGATGGTGTTTGTAACTCGATATTTCTGGACACTTCAACCAAAAATCCTGTGCTGGCATCTGTGCATATATCATTTCGGAATCGTTCGAAAGGTTTTGGCATGAAATTTTAAAAAACAGACCTTGCTGAAAACAATCATACTCTCACTGAAATGAGAGTAAAGCAACTCTTGCCAGGTTGTGACGATTGATCAAGTCCAAGATTCTGATAATCTAAACAGAAAAGCAATAGCGTAAAAACAGTATCCTCTACGCAGCGATGAACAGTTGATCGACTGGTCTGGTTCGGGGCTTCGTCTTCCTGGTTTGCTCTTTTGGCATGTTCCAGTATTTCAAATTATTCACTATTGATCTTCAACATTCCAACAATGTCAAAAAGTGGAGGTATCTTAGACTTGTGAACAATGTAATTTAAATTTTAGCATCGTCTTTGATGGCATCGAAATCTAGAGGTGATTTGTTTTCTTTGCTCCCTACTGTAGGTTATGTGCAGCGTTCAGTTCATTACGGATTGTCATGGTTTCTACCTTGGTTTGCAGCCCACACTTGTCATACGTTGTCTGTTGTCAGCATCTGCCTTGTCAACTTGACGAGCGAAGACAACTGGCTTAGTCTGTGTATCAATGCTGTGGCCTGTAATGCGAAACATTTGCGGGCTTTATATATATTAATTTATTTCCTAATAATACTGTTCATAAAATAATTGTATTTCTAAGTGGTTCAGTGAATTTCAAATTTTCAAGTGGTTCAGACACTTCATATATCTATATACCTACAATATGTAATACTAACATGTCGTTATTGTAGTAATATATTTGTAGTAATGGTAGATTCGGTATGCAGTGTATTATAATAGTTGCTAATAAAGCAATGAACATGAAACTGTTACCATAGTAATTGGTATGAACTGTTTAATGTTGTACCTTTGAGGACTCTTGTATAATCTAAGCTTCCAGCTCGTCCAGTTTATCGTCAAGTATTTTCCTCTTTGTTTACACAGGGGATCGCTAAATCATTCTCCCTCTTGCAAAATAATATTGTAAGACGGAGATAAAGTTCTGTGATACGAAGCTGTGTGCATGTAGCCTAGTCATTTACTTACTTATCCAGAGGCAAAGGAGGCCTTCTAAACTGTTGTATTATTGTTTCTTTTAAGTCAGATATTGATCAGAAGATTTCCACCAGTGTGACTGTCTAAGTTAGTCAAAAGAAGTAACGCTTTTTAACCCAAAGCCAACGATTAAGAGAATATTAAGTTCACCATACAAAATAACACGCAGTCGGCTCGGGTTTGGCGTTACTGTATCAGTAACTCTCACCTGTTACTTGTACTTACTTCTTCGGGGCAAGCTGTAGCTGGAATGGGATCTGGATGATCGGTAGTTGGTCACTTTTCACCAACAAAATGCTGGTTGCTGATGGATGTCATTTTCTTCTCAAGGACAACGTTAAACAATACTCTTGACCGTCCGCAACGCCGAATCCATTCTCGCGTTAAATGGTCGGTTTCGTATAAATATATATATATATATATATATATATATATATATATATATATATATATATATATATATATATATATATATATATTACGAGAATACATATACTATATATATACGTCCTTTTGTTCGATGTGGTCGATATATATATATATATATATATATATATATATATATATATATATATATATATATATATATATATATATATATATATATTGATTTTAGGCTCGTTAAAGATTTGCCAGCGCGAGGTAGTATATATATTTATTTAGTTTCTATATATATATATATATATATATATATATATATATATATATATATATATATCAAACTAAATATGTATTTAATATGAGATTCAGCGGGAAGCGCTAACGTCCGGTATGGTAACTACTAACGATTGACTCGCGCATGGGAAGAAACGTTACCTGGATAGTTGATAACGCCCGGAAAAATATAAATGCTACAGCGTGTCACGACCATCCTCGCACACCAGGGGTCATTGCATTGCGGTACAGCAGCCGAGGCTGATCGAGTCCGCAATTCGTGAAAGTGAGCGGAGTCGAACTATAACAACATTATAGCAATAGTTATAGTCGCCAGTCGCTCCTGCGTCATCAAGGGAACGGCGAAAATTTGAAGACGGATGTACACGACCCAATATAATGACCCATTCGCATCCTAAACACTGCAAGTAACACGCTGAAATCACCCAAAACTATATGACATCTCCGAAGTCCGGTCGCACTCTTCGTGGGCGATTTAATTGGCTGACGTTAAAAGAGGTTTTTTAAAAGCCATCTGGGTGTGCAGGCGTACTGAAAGATGGTACTGAAGAAATCAGCCGCAGCGACCCCTGGTGCTGGAGGATGGTTAGAAGTATCTTGACTGTTCACAAGTGTCGTCCACTTACGGTTCTGTACATGATGATACGCCCTTCATTCTCAACACAATGATCGCAATGATGATGCAGGCGACGGCGGCAATGCTAGCGAACGTAGATCCGATTATTATAGCTAACCTATTTGTCGAGGATTCGCACCGGACACCCGTTGCATAAGGGGTACACGTGCATTTGACTCCCCATCTTGTTTTGAGACACGTCCCTCCGTTTTGACACAGTTGGTCATAGCAAGTTAGTTGTTCACAAAACCAGCCAGACGAGACTATAGCACAAATACATTTTATTCCCACATCCTGTCCTGCAACAAGCCGCGCACAAGTCGCGCCGTTTCGGCACATTCGATCATTGCATTTGAAATACTTTGGGCATCGAAAGCGTACAGTGTAGGATGTAATTTCAGTAGTACCCGGATGCGAAACCAACGTCGTTATTATATCGGTCCATAAACATTGAGTTCCACGATGTCGAGCATGAATACATGTTATCGTTTCTAAGCACCTTTGCTTGCACTGTGCAGATGTGAACGTACCTTTGGTGAATTCCTTTAGTCTTGAACCATAAAAAGTTGTATTTTGTTTCATCTCAACGATATCTTCACACTTAGTTTGATTTCTGTGATCGGTACTGTTCTTCTTCGCGGTGATTTCTGTAAGTTGAGCGCACAAAAGCAATATTACGGTGGAGTCGATTATACAACCATGACCCATTTCAATATCAATCGGTTCCGGTTGTCGGGAGGTTCACTGATTGAGTAACGCCTTTTTGCTACAGTAATAACGTCTTCCCGTTTAAAGGAGTATTTTAAATTACGTCATAATTCCGTCGACGTGCCGAATCAGTGAGAAAGCGTCTAATTCTACTTGCACATTTCGGTTGTCTTGATATAAAGTTGCTGCAGTTATTGTGTCGTCAGTCAGATGAAAAAATGGACTGGATCATCTATTTACATAATATATTCCCACAGTCTTCTAAACAGATGCTCTCTTCCGGTCGCGTGCTCCTCCGTAATATGCGTCTGCCACGGCTGGCTTGTTTATGTCGCTTCCCAGCGGGCACAAAGACGTTGTATCGACCTTGTTTCGATATCGGCTACTAGTAATTATTGATGATATAATATATATGATATATATATATATCATATATATATATATATATATATATATATATATATATATATATATATATATATATATATATATATATATATATATATATATATCTCATATATTATATAATATTATTTTATGATATTATGATATATATATTATATATATATATATATATATATATATATATATATATATATTAGTTCAGATCCCGTGACTGAATCCTGATTATGGCTACAATTTTATTGTTATATAATACTTACAGTCTATAATCGTTTTGACTATTCATTTTGTTGATGTTGTTAATATATATATATATATATATATATATATATATATATATATATATATATATATATTATATATATATATATATATAACTAACAATCAACATATAAATATGTAATTTTTATATTATATTTTATAATATATATATATATATATATATATATATATATATATATGTTAATATAATACAAAATGTTTATATATATATATATATATATATATATATATATATTAATATATGAAATCGTATAAAAATATATAGTTCATATAACGTATTATAACTACAAAGTGATAGTAAACAATAATTGATTGCCTAATGCAGGATTACAGGTGTCAGGTGGTGCGAACTAAAATGGAAATATTAACTGTTCGTAATTTCGTTTAAAAAATACTGTTGCACGTACTCCCGTATTGATTGCAAAGGAAGAAGCACACACAGCCAAATAATCGTGACATCAATAGACACCGCTGTAAATTTCATTGTTTCGAAGTTTCGTAAAACAAATCTAAATATATTGATTACTAGATAACAGTATAGGAAATATTTGATCATAACTGTCTAACATTTAACTGGTATTCTTAAAATACAAAGTTCATATTCATACCTTATGAATCTAAGATCCTACTTTCAATGGTAACTCCTATGCGCACACACGCACGCACGCACGCACGCATGCACGCACGCACGCACGCACGCACACACACACATATATACATATACATATACATATACATATACATATACATATACATATACATATACACACACACACACACACACACACACACACACAACAACACACACACACACACACACACACACACACACACACACACACACACACACACACACACACACACACACACATATATACACATACATATACATACACATACACATACACATACACATACACATACACATACACATACACACACACACACACACACTATATATATATATATATATATATATATATATATATATATATATATATATATATATATATATATATACATACTTACACTGGAATGCGTTACGTGTTCGCCTCGACTACCCAGACGCCGTGAGGTGGCAGCACATTTTAACCCCTGTTGTGGAGAGTTGCTTAAAATGTCATTCAATACATTAAAACATTGCATTTATATAAATCACTGTCATGGATTACGGCGCACTGGTAACTAATGACAACAACCGACTTACTGAACCGGTCCGACATGGCGGTGTCGTCGTCAACAATCTTCATCCCAAATTGCAAGACGAATGACGGAATCGCCACTTGGAAGATCGTAGCCGTAGGACAGGCTATAGACTAGTCGTGTAAGTCTCCATGCGATATAGAACTCGTAGTCCACATCTCGATGTCATCGTGGCCGTTTACTACAACAAGATTGGAACCATTAAACATAAAAGCTATTAGTAACGAGCAGATAAACATGACGAAGAAGACACCTGACATGCCGTGGATCCACTTCGAATTCGAATACATGTTACGCCGTACTAGTTGTCGGGCGGAAACCGCAATGACGTGACCACTGATTGTGCGAATCCGCAGCAGCGCATTGCGGAACGTCTTGGCAACGTTATGCTTTGCATGCATGCGCCAATTCTTACGTTTCCTGTGTGTGTGTGTGTTTGTCCGCGCGCGCGCGCGTGTGGGTGAATGAATGAGTGAGTGAGTGCGTGAGTAGGTGAGTGAGTGCGTGAGTGGGTGAGTGAGTGAGTGAGTGAGCGCGCACCAAATGTATGTATGTGTACATTCGACTAAATACGTGGCGAGACCTCACTTAGGCACTACCTAACATTAATTCGCAAATTATTTCTTCTACTTACCACATTCCAAAATTCTACACATCGGAGAGAGATATATGATATCGTTCTGAAATGGTCTATAATATACATGTATTTTTGAAATGATCTACTTCTTAATGTTGTCATTGACCTCTTTAAAATTATTATTTAAAATTGAACTTATTTGCAAATATGGTTATTGACTTGGAGAACCCAGTGAAACCGCACGATAAGGACTGGTCTGCACAGGCTATTCCTTCTGGAATTGCCACCAATAAATAACAAGTCAAACCCAGAATGCGGTAAACCGTGGTACCGCCTTGTGCCAGACGCAGTGACTTGGTCACGCTAGATGGACGAGCTGTTGTCACGCACGTTTCAAGCGTTTAGTGAATTTCCCAGTATCGTTGAATGTACGTTGTGTTTTCTGTGTGATGGTGAACAAGAACATCCGGTGGGACTTTTAATACGTTAAAATGTTGTCTCTTCTGTGTGATGGCGAACAAGGACATCCGGTGGGACTTTTAATACGTTTAAAATGTTGTCTCTTCTGTGTGATGGTGAACAAGAACATCCGGTGGGACTTATTTAATATTAAAATGTTGTCTTTCTGTGTGATGGTGAACAAGGACATCCGGTGGGACTTATTTAATACGTTTAAAATGTTGTCTCTTCTGTGTGATGGTGAACAAGGACATCCGGTGGGACTTATTTAATATTAAAATGTTGTCTTTCTGTGTGATGGTGAACAAGGACATCCGGTGGGACTTATAATACGTAAAATGTTGTCTGTTCTTTTGTGATGGTGAACAAGGACATCCGGTGGGACTTATAATATGTAAAATGTTGTCTTATCTGTGTGATGGTGAACAAGGGCATCCGTGGGACTTATAATACGTAAAATGTTGTATCTTCTGTTTATGATGGCAAACAAAAACATCCGGTGGGACTTAATATGTAAAATGCTGTCTATTCTGTATGATTGCGAACAAGGACATCCGGTGGGACTTATAATACGTACAATTTTGTTGAATGCGTCACTCACTAGTCAGTACAACCAAAACAGGTTTACGTTTTATTTACCGATTCTCAACAACAAGTTATGTGACAAATATGATATATCGAGTGAATACAAAATAAATATAGTATGATGATATGAGTAACCATCCCGTCAATAGTAGTTAGTCAGTACAGTGCGTTCGTGTGTATATTGAATTGATGCACCACAGGGCTATGAAACTTAACGTTTTAAAGAGCACGATGTCCGAGCTCTTTACCGGTCTCATCCGTGTGCTTTCTTCTTATTTTGGCTCTCATCGGAACCCACTTTGTTGACGTTTCGTGAGAAATTGCCACACACATTTACGACTTGCTCACCAAGTCATTTGTGTGACAACGATAAATTGCATTAACACGATTTATAGTAAATGCCATTCTAGGCATGTATACACATAACAATTATCTTCACAGCCAGCATGCGTGACACATCTAAATCTGTGTCGTTGCAGAAAGGTTAGTCGTCATTTATAGAAGTAGTTTAACAAACGATGTCTAAACTTTCCGGTCTCATCCATGTGCTTTCCTCGTGTAATATAAATAATGATTTTATGCGAATATGCTTATTTTGGCTCTCATCAGAACCCACTTTGTTGACGTTTCGTGAGAAATTGCCATACTCATTTACGACTTTCTCACCAAGTCTTTGGGTGACAACGATAAAATACATTAATACGATTTAAAGTAAATGCCATTCTAAGCATGTATACATCTAACAATTACCTTCACAGCCAGCATGCGTGACACATCTAAATCTGTGTCGTTGCCGAAAGGTTAGTCGTCATTTATAGAAGTAGTTTAACAAACGATGTCTAAACTTTCCAGAACCACATACGCAAATCACGCAATTTGACTATAAAGTTTGCATGTTTACACATACGTAGACTATCAAGCGGGTTACGGCTTATTTCTCTGACATAGCACTCTGGCATTCTCTGGCAAGTGGCCCATCACGAGAACTGACTTTCTTTCGAACAAACATGAACTGGTCTTGGAGGTAGGGAAGGAGGGAGGAAGGGAGAGGTATGAAGGAGGGAGGAGGGAGGAAGGATCGGAGGGAAGGTGGGAAGGAGGGACTGAGGGGGAAGGGAAGGGGGGAGGACGGAGGACGCAGGAGGGAAGAGTGTGGGAAGTGAGAGGGAGAGAAGAAGCAGGAGGGAGGTGGGAGGGGAAAAGGGTGGGTGGGTGAGTGAGGAAGGGAGGAGGGAATGAGGGAGGTGCGGAAGGACGGATGGAGAGAAGAATGGATGGATGGGTGGGTGGGTGGGTGGGTGGAGGAAGGGAGAGGGAATGAGGAGGTGGATGGATGGATGGATGGATGGATGGATGGATGGATGGATGGATGGATGGATGGATGGAGGATGGAGGGATGGAGGGATGGAGGGAGATAGGGAGGCGGGGATGGATGGAAGGAGTGAATGAGTAAGTGTGTGAGGATTGGGAGAGGGAGAGAAGAAGCAGGAGGGAGGTGGGAGGGGGAAAGGGTGGGTGGGTGAGTGAGGAAGGGAAGGGAATGAGGGAGGTGCGGAGGGACGGATGGAGAGAAGAATGGGGATGGATGGGGATGGGGTGGGTGGGTGGATGGATGGGATGGGAGGGATGGAGGAATGGAGGATGGAGGGAGATAGGGAGGCGGGGATGGATGGAAGGAGTGAATGAGTAAGTGCGTGAGGACGGGAGAGAGAGAGGAGTAGGGGAGGTGGGAGGGGGAAAGGGTGGGAGGGTGAGTGAAGGAAGGGAGGAGGAATGAGGGAAGGTGCGGAGGGAGGAGGAGGAAGAAGGAGGAGGAGGAGGAGGAGGACGGACGGACGGACGGACGGACGGACGGACGGACGGACGGACGGACGGACGGACGGACGGACGGACGGACGTGAGGAGGATTGGACGGGACGGACGGAGGGGAGGGGAAGGGAGGAGGACGGAGGGAAAGGAATGAGGGAGGGAGGGAAGGAAGAAGAAGGAATGGATGGATGGGAGGGAGGGGGAGGGAGGGAGGAGAGGAGGAGGAGGAGGAGGAGGGGAGGGAGGGAGGAGGGAGGGAGGGAGGGAGGGAGGAGGAGGGAGGGAGGGAGGGGGGGAGGGAGGGAGGGAGGGAGGGAGGGAGGGAGGGAGGGAGGGAGGGAGGGAGGGAGGGAGGGAGGGAGGGAGAGTGAGTAGAAAGGGAAGGTGAGTGGATGGGTGGGCGTGTCTACTGGCATGTCAATCTTTCATAAGACAGCCACGTCGACCAAAACTGTTTACCCGTATCCGGCTTGACCGCATAAATATACGAGTCCTTGACGGCGCAGATTGTGTCCAGAGAAAACGAAGAGTGTCTGACGTTTGCGAGGAAACATCTGGTACAAGTCAACCATGAAGAAGTTTGCCGTGGTGCTGATGGTGCTAATGATGATGGCGATTCTTCCTGAGAATCACGCGAACGTAAGCACATTCGCCATTACATATCTTTATGTTCCTATTTTAATGCAACTGAATGATTTGAGCAACACGATTGGCAGCGACGTTTATCATCTGCCTTGGACATCCCTCGCGAGAAAAATCGCTTTTTTATTACATAAATAATTATTATAATATTACAAATGTAGTCAAGCAATCAACAAATTAATATACTAAACAAATGCACCCAATTTATCATTAAGGTCATGTTTACTACTCGCGCGCACACACACACACCCGCACGCACCACACGCCCATGCACATATACACACGCACACACGCACATACGCACGCACACCAGCTCGCATACACATTGGGACGTAGAACACAAACCTTTAAACTCGGTACATTTATTTACGATGTGGTCTTCAATATAACTTCTAACTCAAATATAGTTTGCTTGTGTTCTTATTAATAAAACTGTTTAAGCTGGATTTCAAACATTACTTTTCAGTACCCTCCGCTGCAGAAAGCAAGTAAGTGTTTGCATGTTAAAATAAATCATGTTGCATGTGGGTTTTGCTCGGTCTTAGATCAATTGAAAATATCACACAGTTCCGCCGGCATTTAATTCATACATTTGTAAATTTGCTTATCCACATGAGACTGAACTGGAATCTGCAAAAATGCTCACTGTATAATGGTAGTCCAATATTATAGTTAAGGAACTTTCACGATAAGCAACATTCCAATGGTGTGTTGGATACATTTAACTCGGCCGATGTATGCTTGCTTATAAGTTACCTTAAAATGTTGCACATTATACGCGTGTGTCACTGAGTGATACCATGTGTAATTATAATAAATATACCACGTCTTTATATTTTCAGAGGCAGATATATACCCGTTTTGCAGTGAGTACTGTGCGTTGGTACTTATAGTGTCGTGACGTTGGTGTTTATATTGTCGTGACGTTGGTACTTATAGTGTCGTGACATTTGTACATATAGTGTCGTGACGTTAGTACTTATAGTGCCGTGACGTTATTCTATTCAGCCTTTCTCATTTTATGTTGTGGCAAATATAATGTTGCTCAACATTCCAATGATGCAGTCATGTTTATTTTAACCTAACACAAGCAGCACTGAATTGTTTTATACGTGGCAGGCCTGTATGCCAATAAACATTAATGCACATACCCGCACAAACACACATACATACAAATACATACAAACATACACACACTCTCTCGCATACACACATTTGATCACACACTCACACACACTCACATACACACACACATACACACACAAATGCAAACGCACGCGCGCGCGCACACACACACACCCACACACACACGCACGCACGCACGCACGCACGCACACACACACAAACAACACACACACACACACACCTTACACGAAACAGCCTGATTACCATTGAATACCATTCAGTATCATTCAGTACCATTGGACCATTCAATGATATTTCAGTAGGACTCAGTGGTACTCTCAACGGTAATTTAAAATACCATTCAATACCACTGAACGGTACAAAGAATCCAAAATATCATTTAAAAACAATTCAGATACCCTTGGCCATAATACCCCCTAGGATAATTCAAATACAATTCAAATACCATTGGTATTTGAATGCTATTTTTGGTAAGGGACAGGGAACTGTAATGGCGTTACTTTGTTTCAGTCCAATATTGCAACATATCCTGCAGAAATGGCTACTGTTGCTGTCACGCCGCCTGCCATCACTTCCACAAATACGAGCCCACTTGGAGAAAGTGCTGCTCCTGTCGCTGCTACAGAAGTGGAAACGCCGTATGCAGAGCCTACCAGAAATTTTTCAATCCTCTTAAATCGCGCAAATACTAACTCTGGTTCCATTCTGACGACTGACAAGTTCCGTAATAACGCGAGTGACATCGTGTACACTGTGGCATGAGAAATAAAGCGTGATCATCAAACGTTTAAACAATCTTGTCGTATTCTGCATGGGCTAAATAAATTTAACCCCACGTAATCACGGAAATACACGAATAATATATCAGTTGACAATGGAGAGGTGGCACTGTAGGGATACTGTACGTACAATCCCATATTTTATTCATTTTGTGTTATTTTGTAGACACAAAATTAAGTGTAATCAAACATGGGTGTAGACATAATGTGTGTACACTTATAAAATTATGTGTACCTTTTGTGTATTTTTGTGCAATACTGACAATATCTTGATGAGAAAACAGTCCTGAATAAAAAAGGTGCAATCAAGAAATTATGTTATCACAATATTAACGCACTTGATATAGCATTTCCCGATACAGTATTTGCCAAGAAGCGTATCTAAAAAAATGGAGCCAAGCTTTTTTACCCATATTTTTATGCAAAAATGTACTTGTAGTAGCGCAGTGGTGCAGTAGCTAAAGCTTCGGACTCTCGACTATGAGAACCCGAATCATTTGGGCAATTGTTTTCACTCAACATGACTCTAGGCCACTCAGGTGAATAATGAGTACCTGGCTATTGACAGTGGTGTATATTCGTGCACGAATGGTCTTTGCGCATTAATTGCAGAGTGGCTGGAATCTTCCCAGAAAGGCCGAGATAGAATATAATTCAAGAGATCGGCAAGGGAATAAAATGTAAATCGCTTTGAGCAATCTTGAGAATTCGATAATGTGGTAAATAAGAACTTACCTTTACTTTAGTACTGAATGTATAAAAATCCTCCCTTCTCTAAATAAGCCTAATTATCTTAAAACTAATGATGATGCATTAGATGCATTCCGAATAGCTCTGATATTACCATTATGGAACCATCCACACATCCAAATCGTATACTAATATTAATAATTTATAATCATATCCAGGGTGTTTGAACTATTTTATAAACATTATAAAGAAACAATGTAGTTTGTTTTTTAAGATACAATACATTGACACGCCACTGTGTGTTGCATTCGACTGTACCATGCAGTGTTATTATAAAACTGAAAATATGGTTTAAGTGAAGTTAAACGTGCTCATATAAAACAAAGACAGGGATAAAATAATAACACTCAGTCAATCTGCCAATTAGTTTAATGCGGTAAATTACTAATCAGTCCCCGGTAGGACTTTAGTTTTCTTCTTTTTTGGTTGTCATAATCGGGCTGTCTCCAAATTGTGTTTACAGTTTTATTTTCCGAAGGATAATTACAAGCAGAAGCAATGTAACACTTTTCCGGTTAGAATGATCACGGAAATCATGCAATTTTAATCGATTATTATGGTGGTTGCCATGCATGGTATCGGCGGCTACTTGTGTTTGGCGATTTTGACAAGTACATGAAGAAGTCCATCTTTCGCGCTGTACAACCTGTTTTGGGGCAAACGTATACATGTGTTATGGTTATATGCATATAGAAAACTTGTCATATTATATAAGTGTTTTCGAACCGCTATGAAACTACAACGTGCAGCAATGTAGTATCCACATATGACATATCATTTTATATTATAAAGAAATGTTTTATCATCATTAAATCAATAAAATGAAAATCCCGTAAAAAACACGTACTGCCTAAAATCGTTAATACTATCTGCTCTACGTAAATCGCAATACCTAAGACAGTGACAGTGTGGTAAACTCAATATTAAGTCGGACAGTTCAAATAAGAAAGCTATAACACAAGATATTTATGGCATCATTTCCTAGTATGATGTAACATAAACCGAACTGATGACTATTGTCTATTATTATAAACCATAGGATTTTGCAGTATCTGGATGCGGAGTCTTGGGCAGAGACAATGGAGGAAATATTCACTTTCCAGTGCTTGGGGTGTTGGAACGTGGATGTATAGCAGCAGAGATAGCTAGGCTAACCGATCTTGTGAAGGGGTGGATTTGAGAATGACCAAAGGGACGGATGGAATAGAGAGCGATGACAGGGAGAAAGGTCGGAAGGAGCAATGTAGTGAAAAGAAGGATGAGGAAAGGAGACTGAGAGGAGGGAGGGTGATTACAAGGAAAACAAAATGAGAAAGAACAACAGAAAACATGACATGCAGGAAGGTGACAGGGGAGAAAGTGACTGTAGTCAGTGTAGAGAATGAGGGAGTGACAATGGAACATGAGAGGAGAGAAGTATATGCGACAGGAGGAAATATGAAGAGAAGTAATGAAGTGAGAGTAGATGACGAAAAGGAAGTCAATAACAGGGATGATGACAGGAAGAAAAGAGGCAGGAAAGAAAGGAACGACAGAGAAAGCGGCAGTCGGGAGTAACTTCGCCGAGAAGATATATTTGAAGGGTTGAAAAGTGCTGCCACCTGACGGAGCCTGGTTAATGGAAGATAGCGTCAGCCAAATTTTGTCGATATATTTAATCAGCTTATCGGCTGATTAAATATAGTGTAACTTTAATGTTATTTCAAATTCGTCCCGAGAACCAATCAGCGTCTCTACCGTATTCTCGGGTAAGGCCGCCCTGGTATTAATTCTCCAGACGGATATATGGGGCTAAAGTGTGCTGTCACGTAACTCACGGCATCTGGGTAGTTGAGGCGAACACGTAACGCATTCCAGAAATGGCGCAGGTTTTTTTCCCCGCGCACACGACTGGGTGAATCACATGGTCTCGGCACACGACATGTTTCTCGCTATACACAGTCGCGCCTCGGTATAACGCGGTAGATGGGGTCCACGAAATCGAACCGCGTTATAAATGAGGCGCGCGTTATACATTATATGCCGCCAGGGGCGTCACCCCCCCCCCCGCCACAACAACAACCGAAGCCAATGACAATGTGCTGGTTGCGCGGTCTATGCGTGATTTCTAAAACTAATTGACGTTGACAATCATCACAAATGTGTATTATGTTAAAATATTATACACTGGCGAATGTTGAACTGAGTAAAACTTGCGAATGGCGTACCGTTTTGAAATAAATTCAGAGCCAATGCGCCTCGTCTGGCGATGCAAACTGAGGGATAATACAGTACTGCTATCGCGGTCCAAAATGACCTTGAACCCAGCAGCCGAAACGCACAAATGAATAGACCTGTTGACGAAGTCGGTCAAATATTAATACCTATAATAATTACGCTCACTATTGGCTTGATTTCATCTTTCAATTAATGTTTTTTACTGTTGAAATTTATATCAACCAATAGGGCCTGTAAGTGTTTCACACTACATGACGAGATTCCGCGCGAGTAGAGCTGATTGGGGACAGGAAACAATA
>JAODUO010000890.1:0-210000 GCA_025642075.2 Ridgeia piscesae | reverse complement strand
AGAACTGTCTCCCACATGCTGCTACAAATTGTTCTTGTGTTTGCAATGGCCAGACTTGACAGAAGCATGTTTATTTGGGGTGAACTAACGTAACTGCCATATGGGCAAGGATCGAAGGTAATGACACTGGTAGTTTGTGCTGTGTAAGACTTGCATGACGTCTTGTTGATTGTGTCTGGTGTCTTCTTCTTTCCCTCTGTCCACTGGGATGGCAGGTCAGTGCATTGTGGAGCCCGCTGCCAGGCATACTTGCTCATGCACAACAGTAGTGCAGCAACATGTCTGCATCGACCCAGAGCGGACGCCTTGCCGTGACAGCTGGAATCTCGTTCTGTACCACTCACAGGAGACCGTGATACTGTTCTCCACGCCTGCGTGGCTTCTCCATAACAACACCGTTGTTTTCATCATCGCCGGCATCGTTTTCACCACTTTCCACATATGTCCTGAGTAGCGTATGCATTGACTCGACCAACCACATGTCCGTAATTGAGAAGCGTGATTGGTAAACATGCAATTTAATTAAAAGTCCTTTCAACCAAAGATTAGAAGCACTGCTGGCTTAGCAGCATGATCTGTATGCTGGAACAGCTCTTTCATTTTTTCCCCATACTACTTCCTTGGTCAACGTTGATGTCAGTGTCATCTTGCCGCCCAGAAGCAGTGCAATTTTTGCATCATTTGAAAAGTAATATTACTGACATAAAACACGATGTTACCAATAATATTTTCATTTGCTTATTAACGTGTTTCACATTTGGTATTACTGTTGTAATTGTATATGGGAAATAATAATAAAGTGTATTTAACTGTTCTGGGTGCATGTGTGTTATTAGGGTGGCTCCTCGATAGCGACTATTACTGTCTTAGAGGAGTCTCCTGACCCTATTTTGTTATTTCAATGTCAAATTATGCCATGTATACAATAAGTTTACGTGTAATTTTTTGTATTTATATAATTGTTGACATGGATTTATTATATTATGTATTGGTCAAATGAAAGCAAATGCTTCTTCTTCTAGTATTAGTATTGTATTGCTTAATAAAATGTTGTATGCACCGTCTTAGTATTATTACTTTAAAATGTTGGCTGTTGTTGATATTGTTGAAGTATTTCTGGCTTAGCAGCATGACCTCTATGCTGGAACAGCTCTTTCAATTTCCTCTCATACCACTTTCCATGATTAACGTTGATGTCTATGTCATCTTGCCACACAAATGCAATGCAATCATTGCATCTGAAAAAATATTGACCCTTAAAACGTGATGTTTTCAATAACCAGTGAATACATGATAATGCTTATTAACATGTTTCATGTTTGGTATTATTGTTATAATTGTATATGGTAATAATAAAGTGTATTTACCTATTGTGGGTGCATGTGTGTTACTAGTGTTACTATTGTATTGCTTAAAACAATGTGATATACACCATTTTAGTATTATTGCTTGAAAATGTTGGCTATTGTTGACAGAAGCATTTGATAGAGTTTCCACTGAGTGACTAAATAATTCTTTTACCACAACTTTAAAAGTGCATACTATTTTAATGGCGCATAAAATAGGTTAATCAACATTGCAACAGCAACTAATCTATCTCCAACTCGGGCTACTCTGTCTGGGCTGGCCAGGCTAAGGGGCTAAGTCATCGACACCGATTAGGATGATAATGTACATCCTAAAAGGCCTAACATTAAGAGTTACAACAACTTTGCCTTTTGCGTTTTTGAATTAGAACACATGTAAATGTGATATATTATTTTCTTCATGACAATACTGACCGTTCACGTGGCCATGTCATTCATGACTCAATACATACCGGTTCAGCGGATTCACTTTTGTACCAGTTTTCCTCAATCGTCTTCACTCTAACCACCGTCTGAGTTGTACGTAGGTATGTCCAACCGAGTTCGACTACGCTGCAATGGTTAGGCAAAGCTGAGGAGCCAGATTGCGTCATAATAGCAGCTTACAAAGAAACAATATTGCAATGTGATTTTTTAAGGCAAATCATAAGTGTCTAGACGACCACACGGTGGGCGTAACTGTAAAATAATTAGTATTTAACATGTTATTGTGATGGTAAACCATTGTAATTACACCATTTGTTTTTACAAAATTACAACCGCTTGTTCATCGTATCAATCAGAAAATGAGACAATCATTATTAAAACTAATCGTGGGACTATATTAGTATATAAAACCACACCTATCAGCAATTATGCGGTTACCGTGGTTATGCTTATGCAAATGCATCTTACCTCACGGGTAACATTCGTTTTATACAGTGGGGCACCTACAGAACTATTAATCCAGGTGGCCCTGTTACGCAATTCTGTCTTCCTGTCGTCAATCGTGTGTGTCCCGTTACCTCGCTACGCCGCATTCATTTATTATATCCAGACTTTGTTAACAAACGTAGTAGATATGTCTTAGATTAATAACAGTTGGAGTCTGGAGATATTCAAAGTAGTACTGATTCAAAGATGAATTAAAAAAGAACTCATCAGCGCGCGCGCGCGCGTAATGAGAGGATTACGTCACTGGACCGAATTGCGTATCAGCGCTCGTAGGTTCCCCGTTCCTTGTAAATTTGGTCAAGATACAATGAATATTTTACGACTTACACTTATTTTGTTAAGATATAATGAGTGTTTTCTAGTTTGTAATGTGTTAATAGTTTAAATTGTATGCACAGTCAGTAAAAAAATTTAATGCGTACTTTTCATTTTTTATCGTAAAAAAAGAATCGCCGTTACACCGGATATAACTGGCGAAACAATCAGCAGCTGCCGACGTCCTTTGCTTTTTGGGTCACGTGCTTTATGCGAGATCGACCTACTGCGGCACAATAACAAATCGCACGTGCTTTTGCGCGTCATGACTAAGCATCCAAAGGCAAAGTGATTCTTCTATGAAGGTACGCATTAAGTGCATTATCGCAGTTAGCAACAAGAGCGAGTAGGCGGGGGCTAATCCACTCTTGTGAACGTCTACTCGACGCGGATTCTCTAACTTGTAAGATTATCAGTGTCGCTGACAAGGCAAGCCAGTTTGAGTTGACAGTCGCCGTCAATATCGCTCGGCATCACTCAGCCAGACACAACCTGTGTTGATATGTACCGGTATTGTATTTGATTACGCAGGATCTTGTTAATAAACTTAGTAATTGCGAAAGTACATATCCATAGAGAATAGATGACGGGAGGGACGAAATGATAAATAAAATTGACATGGGAGACTGGTAGTAGGCTCTTGTTGGTCGGGCAAGAAGCGTTGTATTTTTAGGCGGAGCATCCGTTATCTCGTTAACCGAACGTCAAACGGAGAATTACATTAATCTCACAATTATTAAAACAGTGTATTGCGACTCACATTTCAGTACTATTATTACTGAATGTTGTTATTTCCATTACATTTTATGCAAAATAATTTAGATTTTTATGACAGCCATGATTGATTAAAATGTTAATACAATAGGTGTACACTATTATATCATGCAAGCATTACATATAACATTCTTGCACTTGTTTCCATTGTAGTCAATGATGCCTGGCTGTAGTCTGTGTACCTGGTACCTTTCAACTCCCACGTGCCAGCTGTTTTAAAATATTTATCAACATTTTCATCACAGCATTATATGAATGCATAATATATTCGAATTATAATATTGCTACAGGCCACACTACAATGCAAAAGTGAGACAAGGCAGAGGAGGGGCTAAGATTAAGGCAGTCACATGGGTATGGCAAATGCCGGGAGGATACACAGTCTGTGGGAGTCTCACATCTGATCAATTCAGGTAAATTAATCATTGTAAGAATCAACAACGTATAAATTATAAAAATATTTGACATGGGGACTGGTAGTAGGCTCTTGTAACTTGTTGGTCGGGCAAGAAGTGTTGTATTTTTAGGGGGAGCATCCGTTATCTCGTTAATAGAACGTCAAACGGAGAATTACATTAATCAACAACGTATAAATTGTCAAAATATTTTTAATATGTCCATTTAAATACACATAGTTTTCATTCACATATTATCTTGAACATGGAAAACTAGAATGACCTTTGTTCTTGTTAGTCTTGTATAATGCATATTACACCCAGTGTGTCAACACAGACATTAATGCACATACACTATGTGGGGTATGTAGGTCAAAAAAAAATTACCTTCAAAATGGTGCATTCTGAAGGATGTTTTCACTTATTCCCTGGGAAATAGAGAGGAAACAAATGCACAGCTACAAGTGTAAACATGTTTATAGCAAGAAATACCTATGAGGCATATTTTGAGCAAATTGGCTTAGAAAAACACTGAGGTAGTCCGCCTCACTCATCATATAGCAGGGAAAATACTGCAGTGATGACTAAAAAAATCAATAATACAGTGTTGAAGAAGGTAGACATACATATTATGAATGCTTGAATATTTTCTGAGGGAATGTGCTGTTGGCATCACAATAACCTTATTTTGTCATTTCCAACATTTGCTTTGACCAGACAACCTTACATATTCATGTTTGACATAAAATTTCAAAAATGAATGTGTACACCATGTAATAGTTATTACATGGCATCATTATTTACTCCCAACTCCATAACATAATGCATGTTTTTTGTTTACTGAAATTGAATACAGTACATGCTTTTCTTTACAGGTCAACAAGAAACTGAACAATGCTTACTACCACTAGTTCAGCAAGTTAATATGCTATACAGGACAGTTGTATTTGTGGACAAGATTATACAACAATGAGCCGTGCAATATGCTGCATATTAAATGTCATGTATTTGAATGTCGACCAAGTGAAGTGATCCCAGTTGTACTGTGTGTTGCACCATGACAGACTCCACAGTACTGGTGGTGTGTACACTGGCTTCCATGCCGGTCAGATACCCTGACTGACTAGAGACCAATGCAGAATGCAGAGTGCTTGACATGCGAATATGGTGAAGCCTGACTAGCTTTGCAGTTGGTGATGGAACGGTGGATGCCATGGTCTGTCAAACATGGTGTAACCCTTTGGTCAACCTCTCTCGACACTGTTAGACAGGTTCGACATTCTTTAGTGAACTACATCAGCTTGGATATCGATGACATTGTGTGAGTTCACTCTCTTTGATGATACTGCATACCAGCTTCCTGGCATTTCACTGTACATCCGCATCTGCCTATACAAGAAACAAAGTGACAATTAACATGGCTCTGACATATATGATATTTTATATGTGACGACACACTTAGCCAAAGTCAATACCATGATAATATAATTGTTTTATTCATGTTATAAAATTTGCATGCCCACATGTTACATATACATTACTCAGACCTGTTATATTGAACATTTCTACTAATGTGGGGAAACAAATTAATATGTGAAAATACTAATTGTACAAAGGAAAAGTATTCACCACTATCTCTAGCCAGTACGCTTCATTGAATTGAGTAAACATATCGCAATTGCACATGTAAATCTCAGCCACGTGACAAGGACCCTGACTAGTTTAGCCACTTTTAGGTGTAAAGATACATAGCATTAAATATATAAAAAAATTATATCTACTGATTTTTTAAAATAAAGTATAATCTAGTTACTTTATGTAATATATTTATTATTTCTAAAGCACAATATCCAACATGGTCAAAGTGCTGTACATAATATTATTATATGTACATAGTATGTATATGATATCTATTTATAGCATGTTTCTGTAACAATCGTGTGTGTGTTATGGGTGAACTCTGCAAAAGTAAATTTCCAGAAATATGTTTTAGTACGACAATTCGTTCATGATATCGAACAATTTTCCCATGACATGTATCACTAAGCACATGTTTGCTAAAGCTAATGTATTCTCTGTGAAAGGCATAATTTGAAAGCCTGATGAATGGGATTCATGTTTTTGAACTAATTAATATTTGATATACTAAGTGCTGGATGCCAGAGATGGAGTGACTACAATACAAACGTACTCGAGTACGAGTACGATTACTTTGAACATGCATGAGTACGAGTACTCGGAAAACAAATGTACTCGAGAACAAGTACGATTACATTAGAATGTAATCGTACTCGTACTCGAGTACATTTGTTTTCTGAGTACTCGTACTCGTAATCATGATTACTTTCATGATTACTTTAATGAATATCCTGTTTCTAACATAAAGGCGACTTTCATGGAATCCCTAGGTGTCATTCTTGTTCTGTTGTTGTGTCACTAATGTTCTAACTAATTACTGCTATCCACTATCCAGATGTTATTATTATTAATAATTAGACGACTTTCTCAGGTATTCGATGAATCATGTAATGCTGGATTAATAATTTAATGTATGGTTTCTGAATCAAATACAAATAGGAGGCATTTAAGAATTTCAAATACACATGATCAAATACATTACAATAACAACACTTCAAAACCAGGGGTGCATATTCAAAAGAGTATCAGATGGGTCCAGACATGGGGTCAAATACATTTGTATTTGAAAGTATTTAAATACTTTTTAAAGTATTTATATTTGATGTTTAGGAATTAAAAGTATTTGTATTTAAATACTTTCCTAAAGTATTTGACTTGTTCAAATATTTTTTTGAAATACATTGTCAGTATCAACATTTCTTTTTCACTGCCAAACTGATTACCTTAATGCACTGCAACTTCACCCAACAGTGCTAATTACTGATGAAGACACTTAACAGCAGGCCTCACCATGGCCCTGCAGTGACCACAACTTGTGTTTGCTCAGAGCCAGATGGACCTACAGTGACCATAGGTCAATATCCCCTTTTGTTCTTTAGTCAGGCTTCAATTTGGCACCAGGTTATTCTGGTTTCCTGGCTGACTTTGAAGTTGAGCCTTCCTCACAACATGGTAGCAATGATTAACAGTGTCTCTTCTGAGGGCACCATAGGCTTTATATTATTATGGACCTCCTGGCGTAACATACAAACAATATATTTTGGCATTTACCTCTTTCAGTCAGTTGTCACTGTGATGCAGTTAACCATAACAATACTCCCTAGCACTGGTCTGCCTATCATCATATGAGCAAAACACTAATTATGCCTATAAACTAGATGTCTCAATATGTGTTGCTTTTCTTTTACCTACATAGTAATACAAAATGAAAAGTATTTGAAAAATATATGAACAAGTATTTGAAATACTTTTCAATGTATTCCTATTTGAATACATTTATATTTAAAAAGTATTTGTAATCCCTCAAGAATATTTGTATTTAAATACATTCCAATGTATTTGACCCCATGTCTGGATGGGACAAACACAGAATGGTTGTGGATTTAGATAGGTTTACAGTTTGCACTTAATTAAACATAATAGACAGGGATTTAGCAGCTAAACGCCCAGACCCAGTCAGGAATTCTGGATGTTGGAAATATGACCAGTCATTCACACCATACTGACAGAGCAAACAGTACAGGTGGGGCTGTGGCCTGGCTTCTAAAATTACAAAGCAAGATGTTAGGGGATGCTTATCTCCTGCAGTGCTTCCCAGGGACTGTCACAATATAACTTGTACTTTGTACTAAGCAGGAGGGTGAGGAGATGTTGCTTCTCTGGGAAGAGAAGGTATTAATTGGAAATCTGACTGAATATTTATTTAACTGAAATGCTCAACAGTAATAGAAAATGAATACCTTGATTATTATTACATTTGTTAGATTACTTCTAATATTGCCATTTTTATCTGTCTAATATATTTGCTTGCAACTGTTCATATGAAAAAAATGTAATCGTAAGTACGATTACTTTGGTAATGTACTCGAGTACGAGTACGATTACTTTCCTTCGTACTCGAGTACGAGTACGAGTACTCAAAAAGTACTCGTACTCGAGTACGAGTACAAGTACATGAGTACGATTACTCCATCTCTGATTAGCATTGACCTATTATAAAAAAGTTTGCAGGCATACCAAATTCCTACAATGTAGGAGGCACATCCACAGGGCCCCATGCCCCTTGGATTCACAAATGGCATACATCTGTAAAAAAATTATAATGTGAATCAATTCAAAGTAGCACTCAAGATGCATCTGTTTACAGATTATTATTTTGACACTCTGTGATCACAGTTAATCAGTTAACTATTCCTACATTTATTTGAATTAATTTATTATTTTAATTAGTATATATATTTTTAATACAGTGTGTAGTTTTGTGCCAATTTAAGTCGGTATTTTAAAGTATTATATTTGTTTTATTAGCATATCCACATTTTATCAAAGTAGTATTGTATTAACTTTTTAGTATTATTGTATATATATATATATATATATATATATATATATATATATATATATTATATATAATATATATATATATATATATATATATATATATATATATATATATGATTATAACTGAGCAACTCGTAATTACTAACCTACATGGAAGAACATCTGTGCGAACGCTGCATGTTGACTGTGACTGTGACTGTTCCGAAGTTATGCTATTCACTGCTTAGTTCCATATTCTTTCCCAATCATGCGTCGATGCTGTCTTTGTCTGCTTAATTTGCCGTGTTGGTGGCATATAAAAATCATGTTTGTGCCTAAACTCGCTGCTCCTAAACGTAAACAACTCGACAGGATGAAGGTCAATCTCGCCACCCAAGTCTCGTTCTCGTGAAGACTAAAGCGTATTCCGCTCACATCTCCATTTCCATAGTTAGGTTTCGTACAGATTTTCGAACGGTACCGTTCGAAACGAAAATCGAAATAGTTCATATTTATTTTATTAATTTCAGAAAAAAGAAGTAACATGTATGCATAAACCTACTAAGCCAATCTTACGGAGAATTTGATACCTCGGCTGTTTGTGAAATTACTAATAATTGCTAGGAGCAAGCGATTTTTACGGGAATGAGTGGAGGGAGCAGCTTTAAGCTGGTACTTCTGTATTTAGGTTTGAGCACAAGTACACGATGAACCCATATATGTAATATACTACCATGTCTTATATTAATAACAGTTGGAGTCTGGAGATTTTCAAAGTAGTACCAATGATCTTATAGCTTCACAAAGATACGCAACTCCTCGCGATAACGTGACGCCACAACCACTAGCGCCATCTAGACGTTGGATATGTCGAATGGCCAATGTTGTGCTGCGCCCAACTGCAACAACAGTCGCACAAAATGTCCGGAAATGGTTTTTCACCGCTTCCCGTTTGAAGAGAGAAGGTAAATATTGGATCTATTAAAGAAATGTGTATGTCAAAGTAAAGTAATCGACACTTTCCCCTGTGAAAACATGATAAAAATGGTCAAACGTAAAGTCACTGTCTGAAACGCCAGTCGAATACGCTCGCGAGTCGAACACTTAACTCGCTGGATATCGTTTGTAATTAGATTTAACAAGATTTAACAAGATTGCCACCTAGAGATTCAACTCTAGATAGCAGGTGGACTAGGAAGGCATTTGGCTTATCGAGAGTCTACACAATCAGCTGATAATTTGTTCCATTCGTTTACTGTTCTTTGTGAAAATGAAAATTTTCTAATATCTAGTCTACACTGCTTCTTTGCTAATGTAACTCCATGTCCTCTAGTCCTTCTCTCTTCCTTGACTGTGAAAAAAATATTTCTGTCAATATTTTCATATCCATTCAATATGTTAAACACCTCAATCTGATCTCCTCTCAATCTTCTGGTTTCTAGTGTTGTTAAACCACATTCTTTTAGACGCATTTCATAACTAATATTCCTGAGTTTTTGTATCATTTTGGTTGCCTTTTGTACTCTTTCTAGCATATCAATATCTCTTCTATTTCCCCATATGTAACATAGAATGCGTTAAACAGGTACATTTGCCATCTACTCAAACGATCTGATTGACAAAGATGTAAAAGTTTGTGAACATACATTTTCAAAAACTACTTATATTACACGAAATACTCACTGGTCCTCGTTGCGTAATGGTCCCTATGGCTATGCCTAATTATTGCCTATGGCTATGGGGAGTGTGGCATGTTTAAAACTATTTACAAATAACTCAGAAGGGCGGAATATACGTAGAAAATAATGATTTGATTCTCAATATGCCAAAGGCTTGCTATGTGGAATTCACTCTCGTATGGCAATGTGGTTAAACTTGGCTAAATCTTGTAATTATTACCACCACCGCGTTAGTCGTTACCATATCGACTCGCGGCACTGCCATAGCTAGATACTAATAGAGTTGAAATATAATGTAATTTCTGCATGAGGTCAATAATGTTTTTTATGTAATAGGATTTATTATTATTTATATGGCAGGATTAATATTCGTGTATAAGTAATTCTGTTTATATTGTTTTTTCTTTCGTATTCATTTAAGCATTTAGGATGTGTGCATATTTACATATCTAATGATTTATTATTATGGTTGTGACCACACTAATTGTGTTTAGGGATACATAGTATACATACTAATACAAGTTTTTACCTTCCTGTGTATTATCTTAAAACAACATCATATATGTACAACATGTTGACATGGTCTTAAATTGTTGAATGTTATTTGAGTAAATAATATTGAATTGAATTGAACTAATATTTGTGTTCAATACATGTTGCAGAAGAAGCAGCTCACACAGCTGAGTTCATCGAAAGGATGGACCAACTGTTCAATGCCTTTAACAGCCATACGCTGACCAGTCCAGCACTGATGCCACACGCTCTGACTGAAACCAGTGGCCACAAAGTGTTCTTGTTAGGAATCTTAGATTGGCTATCCAAGATTAAAAGCAAACACAATGATGGCAGTATATTAATTTTTATAGATGTGTCATTTGTTGTATACATTCTTGACTATTACATGTACCAGGTAGATCTAAGTCTAAACAAATGGCATATTTTGACTTTCTAAATCAAATCAAGGCAAGCTTTTTCAAACATCCTGTATATGCTATGACGTATACCTGAACTTTATTATTAGCTTTGAGTGCCATGTTAGTATTCCATGTTTACTTCAGGCCATTGATTGTACACAAGATACCGTTTATGGCGGTAATATTATTAAAACATATAATATTATTAAAACATGACGTTTGGTTGTGGCGTAATAATGGTGTGTGTTTTATTCATGACAGATATTCTGAGTAGCAGTCGAACAATAAAAATAGGAATGTTTTAATTGGGCTATAGCCATTAGTCACTGTTTTGTTTGGGTTGTTTACATGCCACAGGGACGTTTTTGTTTGTGTACACACTATTTACCGTTTTAACTGAACTGTAACGATTATTTAACTTTTTGAAGTGTACACATTATTTTGGGACGTTTTGGCTTGTTATTATTTTGTTAATAAATCTTCTGTACCTCTTTATAATCATATTCTGTTTGTCTTAATTGTACAATTCATCTAACTTTGTATGGGAATTTGACTTTACTATCTATGTGCATTTTCAACCCACAGTCTTCTTGCAATTTTGTCGCTTCATAAACCGAGCAAAGCAGGTACGGAAGTTATTGAACAAGCATTTCGAGCAAGAAGTTGAAAAAATTATCACATCTTTAATAATAAGGGGCCAAAACGATCGCGTTTATTACGGAATAGGCTCAGGAATATACTGTTCGTGTCATTAAAATCAATTAAAATAATATAGTAGCTTAAAAACACTACAAGGCGAGTGGGGTGAGTTAGGGGGAGGGGGACATATGACCGTTGGTGCAGACTCTGTCATTTGAACCTTTGCTATCGTATCCTAACAGGCTGGTGCAGTCTGTAATTTGAACCTTTGCTGTCGTGTCCTAGCACGCTAGAAACTAGATGGCGCCACTTGTGTAATGTCACGCTATTTATGGCAAAATCGCGAGGAGTTACGTATCTTTGTGAAGCTATAGAATCTTTGGTAGTACGGATTTAAAGATGAATTTAAAAAGAAGTCATCAGCGCGCGCGCGTAATGAGAGGATTACGTCACTGGACCTAATTGCGTATCAGCACTCGTAGGTTCTCCATTCCTTGTAAATTTGGTCAAGATACAATGAATTTGTTTTACGACTTACATTTATTTTGTTAAGATATATTGAGTGTTTTTAGATATGAAATACACCCATTTCACGACGAACCGAGTGTCGTTAAATAGGTGGGGAGTATGTGTATCTTAAGCTGACACTTCTGTGTTTAGGTTTGACCACAAGTACACGATGAACCCATATATGTGATATAATATTAGTTATGTTATGTGTATTTAAAAATAATGTGTGATATGCTCCTCCATAACGATGTAAAACAGGTACAACTTGTCTTCCGAAATGCACCACGTCAGCTTCTAATGGGTTGCAACATTCGTACAATCTACGGGGATTTGTCCCTGTCCCTGACTGAACATTTTCGTGCATCTAATTTCTACATCAAAGGCCAGGGTCAATATGCAACCTGATCTCGATGTCTACAAACGAAACGAATGTATCCCATTAATAACTACCGTTCTCTTGTAGCGAAGAAGAAGAGGAAGAGGACCCATCGATGCTGGACTCAGTCATGTCGTTTATTATGTCACCGTTTTGAATTGATATACAAAGAAGAAACAGAAGACACGGAAGTAGGATAACAAGTTCGATTGACTCAGGTTGTCTTGGTGTTGTGTCGACGATGATTACGAAGGAGAGAAGAAATAAAACGCTCTGTCTGACGGGTTATTTATGCACTAATCCCCGCAATGTGTAGACTATCTCCTGTATATCTGTAACTTTCTGTATAGTTCCTATGTCTAATGTACGAGTTTGTGGTATATGTCTTGTTGCCTTATGAACAACAACATTCGGTTTATTGTGTCACAACATTGACTGTTACAACATTAACTGTGTTATAACATTGACTGTTACAACACTGACTGTATTACAACATTGATTGTGTTACAACACTGACTGTGTTACAACATTGACTGTGTTACAACACTGACTGTGTTATAACATTGACTGTGTTACAACACTGCCTGTGTCACAACATTGACTGTGTTACAACATTGACTGTGTTACAACATTGACTGTGTTACAACAGTGACTGTGTCACAACATTGAGTGTGTTACAACATTGACTGTGTTACAATACTGACTGTGTTACAACATTGACTGTGTTACAATACTGACTGTGTTACAACATTGACTGTGTTACAATACTGACTGTGTTACAACATTGACTGTGTTACGACACTGACTGTATTACAACATTGGTTGTGTTACACCACTGACTTTGTTACAACATTGATTATGTTACACCACTGACTTTGTTACAACATTGACTGTGTTACACCACTGACTTTGTTACAACATTGACTGTGTTACAACACTGACTCTTGTGTGTCTGTAAACAAGGATACCCTTGCAACAAGATTCGGTTTAAAGGAAATAAGTTAGTAAGTAAGTAAGTAATTTGTTTATTTCCAACGGCTGCAATTAAGGATTACACAATCCATTATTATAAATACAAAATTTGTAACATATTAACAAGTAACCATGAATGTTGGTGGAAAGTGTTGAACAGAAGTGCAATACTTAATATGGTTCACCCCCAACCAGTATGCATACGTGTTGAATAAATACATTGTTAAAAAATAGAATTCCAATGAAAGATACATTATAAATGGAAATAAAGCTTTATTATTAGACAGTGCCTACACGACTAAAAAGTAAAAATACCTTTTGTTTGTATTCATATTATATTGCATCCTTCTATATATTTCCATGTCCACAAATCACAGAGGACGGACAAGTTTTATGTGGAACAAATCTGTCCTTTCTATACATTTGCAGGTGTAACGTGTGGTTAGTTTTGATGTAAGAACCAGTTGTAATTCAATGACGTAATGTGTTCTATCCATTCTGGTCGACAGAACGGACTGGAACATAGTTTGTATATGTCCCTGTACTCATGTTAGCAGCTCCGTCACTAGAACTAGAAGACGGAGATACGTGTCAGTGTATCTCTGCAGTGTATGCGAGGTTGAAGGGGGCATTGATCCTATCAAATTGTCATGGATCATTGGCACTTTTCTATTTACAAACCCCTAAGCTCTTAATCTAAGACATGTTTTGTTTTCAGCAAGAAAAGGTAATGTGAAAGGGAGCCAAAACTGTTACTACTTTGAGGTGGGTCTCATTGAGGTGAATGTCATTTGAGGTAGACGGACTGAGTTGACAGTCAGTTGGGGGAAGGGACTGCGGTTGGTCGTTAGTTCAGATTGTTATCAGGGGAGGGGACTGAGGATGGTGGTCAGTTTGGGAAGGGGATGAGGTTGGTGGTCAGTTTGGGAGAGTGCTGACGTTGGTGGTCAGTTGTGGAGGGGACTGAGGTTGGGGGTCAGTTGTTGAGGGGGCTGAGGTTGGTGGTAAATGTGGGAGGGAAATGAGGTTGATGGTCAGTTGGGGGACTGACGTTGGTGTCAGTTTGGGAGGGCCCTGATTTAGATGGTCAGTTGGGGGACTGAGGTTGGTGGCCAGTTTGGGAGGGGACAGAGGTTGGCAATCAGTTGGGGTGGACTGAGGTTGATGGTCAGTTGTGAATGAGTGAGTTTATTTGGTAAACATACACCTGGAAATAAAATTGACTAAGATGCAAAAGCACACACACACACACACACACACACACACACACACACACACACACACACACACACACACACACACACACACACACACACACACACACACACACACACACACACACACACACACACACACACACACACACACACACACACACACACACACACACACACACACACACACACACACACACACACACACACACACACACACACACACACACACACACACACACACACACATATATATGCGTACAAGTATTTATTGTAAAAATTATATTCTTGTTTCAAAACTTTTATGAAATAAAACAATATGTTGTGTGTGTATATATATATATATATATATATATAATTTCGAAACAAGAATATATATATATATAGATGCGGTCTACTTACGGGGGAGTTACGGGTTACTTAGCCCAACTTAATTGTAATGACATCGACAGGCATGCAAGCTATTGCTACGGTCGATTGCCTTCGTCGAGGGGGACTCTCTCGTAGACTTGCTATTTCACAATGCATGGCGAAACGGTTAATACTGTGGTACATTGGCAACACCTTACGGGGCATTTCAGTCATCGATGTCTGATATCAGATAATATACTTTCACCTGACCTCAGACCCTTAGGTAAACGTATTGTTCCATGAGATGTCATGACGCAAATCACATGTTTATTCTTTATCAACATCGTTGGCAAAGGCAAGACTAGCATGATTCTGATTGTAACGTAAACAAACCGTGGATATGGATGCACTAATTTCATCTTAAGTTGGACATGGACACCTGGGATGACAGCGTAGAAGCCGCCTACCGACGATGAGGGACTATTTCATTAACAAATTAAATATAATATATACTAATAGTTTAATTTCACTCTGGAACTCATAAGAAGAACTCATAATTCTAGTTTAGCTCTTAAAAATCGTTTCTAATCTTAGACAGTAATTTTTTATAACTGAAAACGGTCAATACCACGACACCCCAGCATGACACTGTCACTGGTGTTTCATGACGATAGTGTGCTCAGAAAGTGGACAGTGGCTATTTGCATTTTTGAAAAGTACATAAATTTAACAAGCGATTTTGTTTGACGATGATTTTTATTAAGAGCTCTTTGTTTTAGTGAAACACGCCCCACGTTCCCTAACTACTCCGTAGATACACATCATCTTAGATACACATCATCTTTATTGTACTCGAATGTTTTGGCCTCCTCCGAAATCAGTTGAACGTCATACAAATATAACTTCGTATCACCCGAATATTTATGTTGGCATCGATCCACATCAGCACAATGTCTGACTTCGCCACAGTCCCACCATAATATCCAAACGTCTTCGACTTTGTTGTTAATTGGAAACACAATGCTCCGATTCTTCTCGTGTTAGCTTAGTGACTTCCTTGCTTTGTGTCTGTCAAATCAATCACGCTGCAACGGTTTCGATCTCAAGGTCGATATGTTACAATGTTCTCTCGCAAACGTATTGGTCGGACGCGAGAGCACAACACATGCATCGTTAAACACCCGCACTAAGCTCGCATTCATAGCACGAAGCAGCACACACACACGCACGCACGCACGCACACACGCACACACACACACACGGGCCACACCAATACCCGTCAAAGTTCCCCGTCATCAGTCGATGGCCTGGCGACTCCATCTCACACGGGAGACGTGCCTCGCTCGGGGACGTACTTAGACGTGAGACGAGGAAGGAAGAAGTACTTGTACGATATGTCTTTGCCTTTCATCTCGACGTCGTACGACGCTGCCACTTCGGCCACCTTTGCCCTGTTCCTCTTTTTCGCCATCAATACGGCTCTCACTTTCAGACTCATCATCAACGTTAAGTTCTTCGACAGTTCCGGCAATTTGGGTACGTCTGAATCCTGAGGAGGTTTCGCAATTTGTTCTTCTTCTTCATCGTCGCCCGCTTTCTCCGCCTTCAACTCTGAAGCAAGGATAAAATGTGTTATAACATTATTAAAAGTTTGCCTGCGATCTAGTTGGTTGTCAAAATTGTTCACTTTTTGCTGTGGGTTTTCTAATGCTGATGTTTAAAATGGAAGTTTTTTTAGTAAAATAGCATTCGATGTACGCTACATCAACTCTCCGGTGCACTTTAAATCCATAATAAGTATACTTGCTTATAATGCAAATAGTTGTAGCCGTTGGATCATAGATCTTCCTGCGTATAATTTTGATAAACCTGTGGACAACTAGGCCCTCGTGAGAATACGATAAATTCCCTACTTCTTTCCACTCCCATTATCATCTTCGCATTCCCATTATCATCTTCCCACTCCCATTATCATCTTCCCACTCCCATTATCATCTTCCCACTCATGTAATGATCGTTTTGGCAAACTCTTCTGAAACGGTCAGTTATTATCGGCTATATGCGCTATCCAAGTGTTCCAATTACTAGCTTACTATCTTATTAACTTCTTACTTAATCAATTTTTTGCTTACTTTATTACTTACTTCTTATCGCTGTATTTTTTGTCAATCTTCCATAATTAATTAAATACATTGCATAAAAAATCAGAAAAGAATTCGGTTAATATGTTATGGTTTAATTAGTTATTGTCACAACACAATAATTATAACCACCAAAGATCGTTTAATTCTGGTCAAAAAAAGCTTTGGGCTCAAACTACAAAAAAATCCCACGAACGTACTATGCGTAGTACTTCGCTTCGCTCGTAATATAGGCCTATATCTGATTGTTCAAACAACGTCGAACGCAACTTGACATTACCGCTATTGTATTTTATCTTGTCGATCTACCCAATATGTTTGTCTCTGAGATTCTAAGTATTAGCGGCGAACTGGAAGCAGTACAGGAGAACCGGTATTCGGCTTGTAATCCGTCACGCATGACGTGTTGGCGTCATGCGTGACCGAACACCATTCGTAGCAGTGTCGTTGGCCGGCAGTGCGGAAAATTACAGTAATAACCAGGTGGCTGACACTTAATTGCTACGTAGTTCACAATGCATCTAAGTGTACGTTGTGTTGATACAACTACATTGGTCAGAGTTCATGCAATTACTCCTGCGTAAATCCGTGTCTGAGTTATTGGTGGACGACTCTTGGCCTATTCGTGTTAATGCGTATTAAATAAAGTCAACATTATTAATGTTTCAATGTAGACTGTTATTTAGGTTCACCGCGTAATTATTGTGAACGTTTACGATATTACAATAATATGTACATTCTAGATATACCTCCAGAACTATTAAAATGTAATGATCTGACTATTGCTACTGTAGGCCTAATATATGTTATAGTGAATAACATAATATTATAAATTGTCACTAGGTGTAACTGGAGGCCTGAACTGGTGCTTATGGTGAGCTTTGAAGTTCTCCCTGATCTCGACACTCAAACGTGGCAGATATAAACGTGTCCTTAGAAGCCACAATGTTTGATTTGGAATAGCCTCACATCCAGTCGTCTCATTTAACAATAATAAAATAAAATATTTATATAGCGCCTTAATCATATGGTGCTCTATGGCGCTATACAGTACAATAATACAATATTTGCGATATCAAATACACAGGAATATTTCAAAAAGTAGTTCGACTAATTCCTTTTGTATCCACGGTCAACCGTAAACTAGTACAATATAATCATTTATGTGGTACCAAAACCATCGGAACATTGATGTCAATGGCACATCAAATCCCGGGGGATCACTTTATTTTTGGAGTAACACCTGTTTGTAAGCGGTGTAAGTACGTCACTTCGACCAGCGTTGTACATGGGGGCCTAGTCCACAGCCCGTCACATGTGTAAACGTCGACGTCATTATCATCACCACTCTACAGCCGTCGTCAGCTGGCTTTTTCAAGACATGTCTGTCTTGCGCTAGCCTCTGCCAGATGGCACCCGTCAGTACTCGTTTAGTTCGTCTCTCCATTGTCCCATTAGGCTTCCTCTAGATGGTTTCCTTTCGTATGGTGTCCAGTTGGTGATACGCGATGTCCATCGGTCATTTCATATTCTACTGATGCACCCTGCCCAGAACTACTCATGTCTTCTGACTTCGTATACGAGCATTCTCTTCTTTCTTACCCAGATGATCCTTGTCTGTCGCTGTATGTGATGTTTAACAAACGTCTTTCTATCTTCATTTGTAAGGCTACTAGCTTATAAATTCTTTGCCTGTCTGGTGAGTGTCCACGTTTCCGCGTCGTATGACGTTAGAGTATCTGCTCCATTCAAATTCAAGCATACAATTGTGAAATGTTCACTTTCAAAATATAGTATCCTTTGCTTATGGTGAGCCGGGACTTCTCCATGATCTCGATACTCAAACGTGGCAAATATAAACGTGTCCTTATAAGCCACAATGTTTTAAAAATAGCATAACCCATGGATTAAGTAATCAATATCATCGTCTACACTAGATGTTTGTTGACTTTGTTATGTCATCATTGTTATATTTAATAAGGGTTGTGTAAACTGTAAGTTTAATTGCTCGGTGACTTCAGTGTCGAGCGAGCTGTCTCGTTTCAATGACTGCAGCAGACATCGTAATCCGTTGCTTAATCCAGCATTCAAGATAATCCTCCGCGATGACGAGCTGCTTATGAAGAGAATTGGACTACTGGTTATATAATACGAAGATAGGACTACATCAAGATCAATGTCACATTATGCAGACTTGTTAATCAGTGACCGTAATGGGGAATTACATTTTTGTCCAGGGAATGTATAGATCTGTAAGTAGACCGACCAGATGAGATATCAAGTCCCTGGAAATGACGCCCGCCCGAAATGCCATTGAAAATTAAATCGGCTTTGTTCGTATTCTGACGTGACCGGAGCAAGTGTGTTTGGAACGAACGTATTTAAATAAATTGAATGTCTTGTCTGCATGTGACTGGCGAATCGACAATTTATCAAATAATTTAGGAACATCGCTGACGTGCATGTATAGATTTGAAGGCCTGGTGTTTGTCAAGAAACGTAATTTATTATAATAAAGCTGCGTTGCAAATAGATCTGTTATGTACGTCTGATATCACCCGTCTTTAACAACACTGTTAAGGACGGGTGTTTGTATGTGTATGAACGTGTGAATGTATGTGTGTGTTCATGTATGTATGTGTGTGTATATGTATGTATGTATGTATGTGTATAATATATATGTATATATATATGTGTGTGTATGTATGTATGTATGTATGTATGTATGTATAATAATTATATTATATATGTATGAGTAAGTATGTATGTATGAATAAATGTATGTGTGTAAGTATGTGTATCTATGTATATATATATATATATATATATATATATACACAGACATATATATATATATGTCTGTGTATGTATGTATGTATGTATGTATGTATGTATTTACGTAGCTATGCATGCAGCACCTACCTACATACGTCGATCTGTATTATAGGTATACATGTGTACGTGCATTTCCCACATTCAGTAACCCCAACCTCCCTACCACCCTCTCTCCCACCTATCGTCCGTCGGTCGCACCCACCTTCCCTTGTCGGCACATGATCACATGTCCTAGTCGACGTCTCCCTCAGCGCTCCATACAGACGGAACTTCTCCAGCGACCGCCGAATGCCTTCCACCTTTCTCGGCGCTGATAACGCGTTTACTCGCCGACTCAAATATTCACTACGGAAGTCATCTCGAGGCGTCAGCGACGGCAACACACCTCGACGAGGAGACCGTTTCTTGAACGGCCGTTTGGCCATAAGACCAGCGCTCAGGAACAGACCTCTGGCCTTGTACCGTCGGTCGAGTCTTTGCCGTGAATGGGACGGCAGTGGCGTTGAAACGACCACTCCGACTGTGGTACTGGTAAGACCATTTGTACCATAGCCACTGAACCACAATGCAGTTATTCTGCGGTCATTAGCTGTAGCACATACAGAACGTAGCCATACAAAGATCCGGCGTCCTGTGTCTTTATTCTTTAGCGACAGCGATACCGATTTGTTGGTTCGCGCAGTGCTAATGCGCTGCAAAAGCCGTCGTGTGAGCCGCTATTGACGTGTGTTTCTATGGGTCTGTTAGAATGACGCTGCCATGGTGTTTTAGCCCCGAGTGTGTGTCTAATTGTTAACTGATTCGATGCGAATCGACTTGTCGATCGATACGTAAAGATATACACGTTGGTTTACCGAGTACATAATACGGCCCCTTGAATGGATGAATGAATGAATATTTATTTTTGAATTCCACATAATCAATTTGTACTAGTGTTCGAATTGTACTAGTGTTCCTACCACTAATATGTAACATGATTTATGTGTGAAATGTAGACACTAGAAATGGCGTACTTATTATTGGTTTCCATATCAACACGATTTCCAAATAAATCAACTAGTAAACTTTAACATAGCAGCAGAATTGTAAAAGAAAATGTTTAAGCTCTTCTAACATGTCCGTTTGATACAGAAAATAAAATGCAAGCCCACGACACTGCGGTCGCAACAAACAAAATGTGCTTTCTTATTTTAGTTTTTAAATCTTTTTTAATCAATAGTCAGGTTAGACAAGTTGTAGGTCATTGCTAACGTCTCGTTGTGTATAATTTATGCATTGAAAATTCAGCTATCTTCATCCAGTCGGACGAGTCTGAATCCAACGCGTACATGTCTCACCAAATCTGTTGACGCTGGACGTGGACAATGGAGATTACTTGAGACGTTTCCGCGGTGACGACAAAATGAACCTATCAAACGTTGACGCTACTGTGATGATAATAATAATTTATAATGTGTCTGCCTTAACGTGTCGTGGGCAACCATTCTTGTTGTGCTCCCATATAGATTGAAGACCTCTGGTTTGCCTCACAATCATAATAACCGTCCCGTATGTACATTAGTTAAAATAGGGTTCGCCTCATCATAAAGGTCTCATTTAGGTTGCAAATAGGGTTTCCCATAATACCGACAGGCACTCCGTCTGGAGGGTAACGGATTACGGCCAGTACAATATTATAGACCTGTAATGGATAACTTGATGTATTATTCGGTGTGAACTGGTCGAGATATTGCTTGATTATTGATCGCATTTCCGCTGTGGTCGTTGGTCGCATTTTACGGATGGTTGCGCATTACAGGAACATTGTTGTGAAGGACAGTCGGTGTCAATAGAGCGCTGTTGATATGATAATTGAGTACGTTATTAGTATTGGCTCTACGTTTAGTGTTCTCTGCTTTAATTTGTAACTTTCTCAGTATTTTATATGGGATCTAGTGTAAATACATAAACAAAACTATCATTATTATATAAAACAGGCTTCACATTGGGACAACAGGAATAGGTATGGTGCCAATCTTCCTGTTTTAGCTCCACGTTAGCAGGTGCATGCTTGAATCGTCCGCCCGTCTGTCCCTCGATCCCACCCTCCCTCCCTCCCTCCTGCTCCCTACTTCCTTCCCGGCCACCTTTTACGGGATGGTAATCCCCATTATGCAAATCTTTTAGCCTATTTACAGTGGTTGCGCAATACACAGCTATTGAAATAGATTATGATGTAAAGAAGTAGGCCTACAATATGATTTGAACTTCATATTTTTGAGAGCTTTCATGTACATGCGTGTAATTTTTCGAATCAATGCATATGGTAAATTTGATTACGATGGAAACTGACAGCGGTAATCTGCTCCAATAAATATTTGCCTTGTCGACATAGATCTGGATGATGTAGTGTTTTCTAGTTGTGTTCTGGTTATCGACCGCCTCTTAAATACAAATACATTACAAATCAGCACGACGTGCACATTGCGTATCATTTCCTACACCGCCACAAGAGCTTGTTTTCACGTGGTATAATGTTAAGATAAAACTGCCAAAAATACGAAATATATTCACCGCGTACCACACGTGTATTATTTCGTTCATCGAAAATAAAATAAAAGTTATCGAACAACACACCAAATGCCAATGTGAATAATATAGACATACCGTTGTATATATGGCAGCGGGTATGATTAAGTATGATGGAATGTTGCATACCTGAACTAGCACGGCTACTGGTGAGTAACTGGAAAATAATTGGACATCGCAGGTACGATGTCCTGTGGCGATCCAGACTTCACCCTCGACCACCCTATGAGACGTATTGTTTCCCGAAATAAAAAAACGCTGTTACAGCAAGAGCCTAGGGCTGTCTGACTCGTAGACCAACACTAGACTTCCTGTTATGCTGACTGAGAAAGACAGCAACCGGTTCAGCTGGAACACTGGAGCAGTATAATAATTGAGAACTCGTGCATACACCCTGGATTTCAGGAGCAAAAGGCAGAGTTACCGCATGCAAGAATGACGTTCGGGCTTCAGATAATAAGATATATATAAGTAGATATATCGTCCCTTTGTGGCACACTAGAGTTTGTTATACGTAACGGTATTATTTGCTTTAGAACTGTTCTAATACTTCAGCATGGTACTAACAATTTCGAACAGTACAGCCGTCGATCTTCAGCGCGAATCACAGACATAGAGGAAATCGAAGACGGTGACATTTTAATATGCAACTCACCGATATATATATATATATATATATATATATATATATATATATATATATATATATATATATATATATATTCTCAGCTAGTTATCCACTTTCCAGCATATAAATTGTTTTATAATAATTATTATTGCGGGACGCGGGATGTTTGTGCGCACGGTCCCGCAGCCAGTACAGCAACGTACACAGTAAATAGCCTAACCGCCAAATATGCTCTATCGATATAACTTGTAAATTTGTTACATGCATGGTGTGACATTACAATGGTAGTTTATGAATGCAGAAACGTAACCCAGCTTCTGAAAAGAAGAGAGTGCCAATTCAATAAATGAACAAACGTACTCAAACACGTCAATCAAACCTTGGAAACCGACGCGTCATAGCCGACGTTACTAAAGTTCAAATTATCATATTTGCCAGGACTAAAATGTCTTCAGGGCAGCGGACATTTTATTAGAATATTTTACCTTGACACATCAGTCCGAGTTAGCCGCTGACATGAACATGTTGTTGCTAGAACTGTTTAGTATTAACTCCTTCAGTTACATGACATAAATACCAGCCTTTTATTTCCCTTTAACGTGTATAGGTGGCGCCACTGTAGCTATTTCCCCACGATATGTGGCAACGATCAAATCACCATCAAAATTTAATACATGCATCACGTTCAACATTTAAGCGAAGCTGGCGAAATAATGCGGCCATCTCTCGGAATTCGGGGTAGAACTAGAATTTAGTTAAATTTATTGTAAAACATTAAAAATGTATTGATCAGATTGCGAGTAACCAAATGTAGGTACAAATGTCCGAGCGAAATTAATAATTATTCATGGGAGTGGACAGAGCAAATGCTTCAGTACCACTCAGCTGCATCCTTGTGCGCCAGAGGTCGCCACTGCTGATTACGTCACCACCAGCCTACAGTACCCCTGGTACATCTCTTTGCAACATTTCTCTTTTAACGTCAGCCAGTAAAATCGACCACGGGCAGTGTGGTCGGCCTCCGGTCATGCGTTATAATTGTGGTTGATTTTCGCCAAACGCTGCTCATGTTACATGCAATGCTTAGGATGCGAATGGGATTCACACCAGTCGTGTATATCCGTCTTCATATTTGGGCCAGTATTTGCGCTGTTCTCGCGGCTGACGCAATAGCAACTGACGAAGTCAACAGTTTGCGGAGTCGATCAGCCATGGGTACCGTAGCGCAGTGCAACGACACCTGGCTCGCGAAGATACTTCGCTGTCGGTTCTTGACAAAGGCAGACGTAAGAGGAGTGGCTGGTGAACCTCCTTCGGCGACGTCTTAGATGTTCTCTTAGCTCTTCATGCAAACTCGCCGTCGACCCTGATTGCTAACCCCTTCGGGCTCCCAAAAAACACCTTCACGCTGATATATGTCACCCTATGGCAGCATGAAGGTGTTAGCAATCAGGGTCGACGGCGAGTTTGCATGAAGAGCTAAGAGAACATCTAAGACGTCGTTAGTACCCATCCGTCATTGTAGTTCTGCTCAAAGGTGCAGAGCTTCGGATTCTCGACTAAGAGGACCCGGGTTCGAATCATGTGCTGCGGTGTTAAAACCTTGGGCAAGTTTTTTCATTCTACATTGCTCCAGTTCACTCAGCTGTATACATGGGTACCTGGCTATAGAGAGTGGTGGATATGTGTATGAGCAGTCTTCGCGCATTAATTGCAGCATATGGCTGGATGCAAAGAAGTTAAGATGGTGTCTAATTGAACAGGTCTGTCAGGGAAGTAAAGTGTAAAACGCTTTGAGCAATCCTGAGGATTGGATACTGCGCTATATAAGAACTTACCTTTATCTTTAAAAGAATTGCATTGTGCCGTTTGTATAAATTTCTGGATGCACTGATTGAGTAGAAATTATATATATTTCTGTGTAGCATGGTATCAGAGCTGCGAAATAATGACATTTGTCAGACAGTGTGTACTTTGGCTTAGATATGTCAACATGGGCTGCTTCGAGCAGAAATGAAGGGGTGTCATGTTAGAGATTGGATTGTAGGAGAAAGGGATATGAGAATGTCACTAATTTTATATATGACGTGTGTATGGAGGCTAATTAATATCTGAAATTGTTAATACCATGACTTCTAAAACCTAGCGGTAAATCAAAGAAACGTTACAATGGCCACCTGTGGTGGTATCTGCCCAAAACTATTCCGTTTGCACCAATACAGACACTCCGTCAATAAATGTTAAATGGATAACGGGGTATTCAGTTCCTCGCCCAAACAATTACCCTATGAAATGCCACTTATTCCCTTAATAATGGGAGGCTAAATACAGCTCCCACGTCTAAAGATTGAGAGGAAGACACTACTGAATACTGTCGCTAGTGACAACAAGAGGGATACGAAACTGACCTGGAACCACAGTAAGAAAGTGAACAGACGACGTGTCTACTGAAGCTGTGTTCGAAACAAGAACTCATGTGACAGTGTTGACGCATGACTACAGTTTTGTTAGTTTTGTTAAATCAAATCACAATGTATTGGTTTTATTGTTGAACATTTGAAACGTTGTAATCAATAACGAGTTTGCTTAGTCTACCAATTGTTTGTCCCACTACGGCAAAGTTCCGACACCGTGGCCAATCCTACGGCTAGTGCCTCTGTGTGACCGAGTATTATTTTGTATCTATTAGATGGCGCCACTTTGTCGTAACGCAAAGGAAATTTGAATAAAAAATTGTTATAACATTTGTTCTTGTCGTCGAAGCGTTTGAAATATTTGTATGCGAAGTGTGAAGATCTGATTTGAAGATTTTGTAGAGCCTTTCCGAAGTCCACGTAATCAGGCCTCTAAAATGTGTTGTTTTAATTCAAAAACGTATCACGATATTTACGAATTACGGGCTTGTATGGGTCCCCGCAGATGATAAAAGACGGGTCTCTTCTCTACAAATATTTTCTAAAAATCGGATTCACGTCACTATTACCATTGTTTCACTAGATACACTTGCATATTATGTTTTCATCGATAAAGGCTGCAAATGTGAATATCAAACATTTAATTTTAGCCATTGATGAAATGTTCAAAGAAATATCTGTCAAACATTCTATTGGAACCAGAGTGGCCGGTTGCGTGGCAACGTGACGTCATCAACGCCAAAGACGCGTATTTATGCGGTTCGGTTTATTTACGCACTTAGACTCAACACGTGGGTATATATGATCAACATGGCCACCTATCATAGTACGTAAACACAGATGTGCGTACATCGTTATTTTGTATTGATTAGTCATGAGGCTTTCGGAACATGACGTCAATAAACGACCAACGTCATTGGCGTGCGTATTGTTGTTGTGAAACAGTGTCACCGCACAGCGGCCAGTTTCACACTAACAGTTCGTCTGATAACAAAAACTGTTTCGTGTTTACTTCTTGAAACTGCCAATTATTCTAAAAGATTTTGTCTACGTTAGAAAAATTCCAGATGGATTAATAAATTTGGCTTATGTAGAGGCAACATTTTTACCTACAGGACAGGCTACCTGACTAGCTGAATACCTGTATAAGTTGATAAATAATATTACACACAGTCTAACTACCAAACTAAATTGCTCTTGAACAATTCAACAAAAGGTGTGATGTTCAAAAATTTATTTCTCTTAAGCCGAACGAACCTAAATCACACAAAATTCACACATCGTTGCATACAGTCTCAACCCATGCACAGCGGCTGCATTCGGCCATTGCTTATAACATACAAAAATATATTTCAACATAATCAACTTGTCGGCTAACGTATCCAGTAGACTACATAGCACACATGATCGCGAATAAATAATACAAACGACGGGACCATGCTAACTGATTACATATACATAACTTTACAGTTTTAATAAGCGTACATCCGTACACAATATACACGCAAATATATACAAAAGGCAAGCTATCTAGTTGGTATTAGTAGTAGTTGTTATCTGAATATATTTACACTTTTGTACAGACTGAACTAGGAACAGTTTCATTGTAATACGCGTACTTCTTCTCGCGTGGTATTTGAATGACTGCTGTTCATATTCACTATATAACCCACGATTCGTGTTTGTCGAATTAGCACACAATTCTCATAGTTTGAAGAACAGAATATGCCAATAAACTGTCTCTACACACAGTTCAAACTGTTATCCAGACATTAGACAAAAATACCCCAAAACTAATCGTCATCTCTGTTACTGAGACAGTGGTGCCATCTTCAGGTGTTTTGTGATTTCACTAATGCCCTCGACTACAATATTTCTTTGCCCTGTTTTAACATGACGACTTGTCTCTATGGAGGGAGCAGTAATTATCTGTAGAACGAACGAACCATTGCACTAAGGATACCGAGACGACATCATCTATGTATAATTTGACTAGCAGTGTCGCGGTGCCCCTAGTGTGTTATGCACATCTGAACAGTGCATATTTCGGGAACGTGCGATGGGTCATTTCTACACTTGATTGCACGCGGCATAGTCAACTGGCATTGCTTCGAGAACACGGAATGCTTTACGCTGCATTAAATATTATTCGTGATACTTCTACATGTCTCCTTCTGTCCACTGAGGTTGCAAAAAGCTCGCAACGGTCGTTAGAAATCGCACACATATCCAGGCATATCAACACAGGTCTCGAGCCATTATCTGATAAAGGCATCAGTGAGTAATTTGTATATCATCCACAGAATGGCGCGGTCTCACACCACGTGAGGCTGCAGATATATTTATATGTCTATGTACAAACACGCAGAGTTCTGCGGGTGAGAATAATGAACGATTCTGCCAAGAAGGCCGGATGCCAAGCTCACAGCCATTGGTGGCAATGTCTGCCTTGCATTGTGAACAAACCAAGCCAATGCCATGTCTGGCATATTACATCGAGTCTGCTTTCAGTTTGTTGAACCCGTTCCACTGCGAAAGCCGTCAACATGGCCGCAATAATACATCCACTGTTTGCGACCACATTAATGTATGTTACTGCCACCAGGTAGCCACGACCTGGAGCTCGCTCATCGAAGTGACCCCTGCATCGGATCACAGTTCATACTGCCCCCACGCTTCACCCTGTAGAAAACCGGATTCGCACCAACTGTACACCGCCACCTGTGGGTATTCTGTCTGTGTCGAGATCAACACTAGATCACTACGAACACACAGTGCTCGTAGGATCATTCTCCGGGACGACATTGTCAAACGTCAAACGAGTCGAATCCCTGCAATGTCACTCAGCCACCACCAGAGGGCAGCGGATTCAGATTTTCGTCTCCGGTCCGTCGGTTGTCTCGATTGGCTGTTTGAACGAGTCGCGTATCCGTGCGATATCATTAGCCACCAGGTGGCCGTAGCACTTGTTATACCATTCCGGTGAGTGCCCCCTGTGAATGAACAATGGCAACAATCACATTCGGCTCGAATCACACCTGTTATCTGAAAACTACTGCCGGTGCAGCATTTTGACTTTAACATGCCAGCATTCAGAAATTAACTCATGACTTCAACATTTCACAAATTCAATCAGATATGACAAATAAGCATTCCACAACCAGTTGCTTACTAATAAATGCAAACATTGACAAGAAAACAGGTTGTATGTAGACAAAGCCGATAAACTCTTCACCGTTCACACAAGGTAAATTAATCAGAACACAGGTAGAAACGTAAGTTAATTATAAAAAAGGTACACACTGATAAAGCTTCCATTAAGCAATTAACAGCAACTTTAAGTTAGTGCCGATGAATGCGATTACCCACCTTGTGTCAACGCGACATATGTGTGTCAACCGCGACTTTCCCGACCCGCAGGGCTCGATGAGAAAGCGCGAGGCGAGAACAACAGCCCGAACTCCGCCCATCAAGGGAGCATCCTTGTGCTGGACTGACGTCGAAACGAGAATGCATGCTCCCTTCGCCAGCTGCGTTCGGTAAGACCTGCAGGTGCCAACACATGTATCATTTAGAGTCGATCTTGTAGCAATCAATTTACAACCAATACACATTTCTGGGCTTAATAATAAGAGGTGACTTCAATCTAATGGGCACTTGTATTCCACTTGTCATGCTCAGAGGAGTGATCTGATTGGACAAAGACTGTTTCGATGGTTTCGGTTACACACACAAACACACCGTTCTATGGCAAGTTGCATAGAACAAGACAAACACAAACTAACATTTTCTTGATTTATGAGAGATACGGTTACATTATTATTTACTCACATAACCCCCATACTACTACAGTTCCAATGGATGAACCTTGCTATCGGTAATTTTGATAAAGCGTAAAATTATAGATAAACATCTAAAATGCCAAAGTGAAAGATATGGCAGCAAGTATGACCGTATAAGTCAATTCTTTTCACAATTTGCATAGACTTTCTTAAAAACAGTTTTTAAATAATAGTTAATGCGTGAATGGAACTTGAACTGATCAAGACATAATTGCATTATGCAACAAGTAGACATGAGAATACGGTATAATGTCAATTACCTGAGTTCACAGAAGTCGCGGGAAGGATGAGGAACCATGCTATTGATGACGTACTGAAACACATCTGTCTGTGCATCAAGCTTCTCAACTACTCGCCATTTAGCCAGGTCTTCGTCCCACAGATGTCTGGAACGAGGGAAAAACACACGCGTGAAAATGGCGCCCGCTTAGTAGTGGTCTCATTGCCCAGTCTTATTTGACAAATAACCCAGATTTAATTAATCCTAATTATCTAGTCAATGTTTACACAATGCGAGACAAGAACAGGAGGTAGTATGATGCTTGAAAAATTGACTTCTCAGATGTAATAACAATGATAACTAATAGCATTTTATATATTTTAGCTTCAATAGACACAAAATTTGAATATGTATTGGCTCTTATGCAGGACATCTGTCACTTTGGATTGGTCAGATATTTTTTCTTTCAAGAGCTATACTTTGAAAACAAATTACCCTTTTCATTGACAACGCACTGCTGATTTCAATGTAGCTTGGACTCACCGTTCCCTGAGTATTCTGTTGAGGACCTCGACTGGTGGCGCCTCTACTTCCGTAGCGCACTTCCACAGCCGCAGGGGGTGACCGTCGCCGACCTTCTTGTAGGCGAACTCTAGGTGGGTGGGTGATGACACCGTCACCCAACCTTTGAACTTGTCGTGCGCCTCCTATAAAAATGATATGATGGAACCGTGAGAACTATTCATCTAGACACCTGTCCACCCTTCTTTTGGGTGGACTCAGATGATTTTGGATAGGTGGAAATTTGAGAATTTATGACGTCATCGTAGTTTTATCTAGACACCTGTCCACTATGTTTCTGTGTGGGCTGGGGTGGTTTTGGAGAGGTGAGAATTTATGAATATGTGTAGAAGTGAAAGGATTCTGGTTATTCATTGGATTAACTGGTAATTAAGACACACAAATGAATACTTTATTTCAGGTAGAAAACACCTGCAATATGCTAAATATATGTGTTAATAATAATATATATATATATATATATATATATATATATATATATATATATATATAAATAAATACAGATATATATTATTAAGTGCTATTCCATGGGTAGAAGTGAAAATATCTGGGTTATCCACAGGATTAAATAATAATAAAGCTATAATTAACATACAGATGTGTATTTTACCTCAGGTACATGCTTTACTCCAGAAGAAACTGAACACAAAGGTCACAACTTCATCATACACACACGCACGCACGCACACACACGCACGCACACACCGCGTGCAGCACCCACCTTCAGCACTCCCTGTATGCAGGACTCGATGTACGCGGTGTGGTCAACCGACTCGTTGTCCAGTCTCTTACACCCAAGCTCCTCCAGGGGCACAGGGTCTCCTTGTTCTATGTAGGAGAACCGGCAGCGGCCCAGCATGTCGTCCGGGATCTAGAAACAGCATGCGATATCATAAATTTAATTTCAAATATGTGAGTATCATTACCATCACGTTTTCATGAGAAATTTTATTAAATATAATCCCTCCTTATCACAGGAATATGTATATTTAAAATTCATTACAAAGCAGCATTCAGCCACTGAAGAAGTATTACACAAAATTCACAATTATAAGTCTTGTGTGGACTGCATTACTTTAATGTGAATGTCACAAAGTGTAAACACACACGCATGCACGCACGCACACACGCACGCACGCACGCACGCACGCACGCACGCACGCACGCACGCACAACACACACACACAAAGTATTCAGCCACATGATAAACACTACACAAAAGTTACCCGATCTAACGATCCACCTCCAGCACTAATAATCCAGGTGGCGCCATTACACAAGTCAGTCCGCATGCCATCAACCGTCAGCTTCCAGTCACCTCTGGTTATTCATTATATCCAGCATTTGTTAACACATGTTGTAGACATGTCTATAGTTATAACAGTTGGAGTCTAAAAGAATTCAGGGATAAACAGGAAAAAGGTAATAGCGTGCACGTGTAAAGAACGCAATTACGACACCAGACCGAGTTGTGTATCAGCGCCCCCTGGCGACCATGTAGGCTCCCAATTAGAAGCAATGTGAATTGCACGACTGAAGATGACCACGGCTACTCACAGCAAAGATCTTCTTGCAGTCAATGACCATCTGGGTGAGGCACTCATGGGCAGCCTTCTGGTCAAGCAGCTCACGTTGGTCAGGGATGCCCATCTGCTTGCGTCCGCGCCGTGGACTCGCGTTAGGGTTGTTCCGTGGTCCACACATGTGGAAGAGGGAGGGAGCGAAGCACACAGCCAGGTTGCTTGCCGTCATCTGGGAACAGCAGTGGGAAACTCAATACATATGTTTAAGATGTTTTTTTTTAAAGTTATATTTTATTTTTAGTAATTAGCAATGCAAATAATAAACGTATTTATTTTATTAACTTTACGCAAACTATTTTAAAATAATACAATTTATACCTATACTAATAATACTAAATGCACATTTTATGCCTATAATAATAATACTAAGGGTGCATTTTATACTTATACTTATAATAATAATACTAAATGTAGATTTTATACCTACCTACGGCCTACATAATTATATAATTGTTATGTTTCAGGTTACGCATTAAAGATGATTTAAAATAGCTTAAAAAAGAAAGTAAAAACATTTGACTATAATATTTAAAATGTCACCATTATCTTAGGCTTATTCATAATTACTCAAATAAGATCAGAGTAGAGATAATAAAAATGTTTTTGTTAGTTAAAAAATCAAATGATATATGATATAACATATTGATTATTTTACTAATTAGAACATTTATTTCACATAATTCATTACACAAACACTAGTTCTCATACACAGGTGTCAAGCTGGCAGCCTTTCGACATCGCACATATCCAGAAATATTTGTCTGGTGTGGTAGGTGGCAGCACTGACCTGGTTGTGGTCAGAGAATCGAGCCATGTCACTGAGAAAGAGCAGCAGAGATTGCAGAACGTTTCGGTTCTCATCTGGGAGCAGCATGACGACTGCTTGCAGCGCCTCCAAGTGGTACTCTTTGGGAACATCTGCAGCGCAACACCCAACGTTACATAAAATATGTGACAAATGTCGGATCTGCTGCTACCAAATATAAGATACTAATATCGTAAATATCGTTGCAAATAACTAATACAATCAGTCGTATATTTCAGAGATAAAACTGTAACTCTATCAGGCTTAGTTAAAAATCCAAAGAAGATAGCAGGACATGTAGAAAGCATCACTTGACACTTACGTGTGTAGATACTGATGAAAGTCTCGGAGAGTTTATTCGTGAGCAGACACTCTGGAAGTTCCCGGAAATATTGCTTCAGTAAGTCAGCGACATCGTACGCATGTAAACTCTCAAAGTCCACACCGTCTGTAAACAAATCACACCAATCATGATTACCGATTCACCGAATGTTGCATGTGAAGGGCTTAACGAATTACTGCAGTCTTGACTTATTGTTTTTTTACCATAACCTCTTCTTGTCAATACGCGCCTTCATTTAGACAGAAAAGAAAAATATCAGCACAGTAAAAATGTATTTAATTATTCAAATTTGATCTCATATATATTTTGTAACAGACTAATTCTAAGATAGGTGGTATCTGTAGAAATCCACTTGATTTTGACTGGATAGTCGGAACATCAGTATGCAACAAACTTCAGCATTCCTCTGCTTGCAAAACTATAATTTGCAATTTGTCCTTATTTTGCCTTTTTCTTAACAACTCTACACAAAAGAAAACCTACGACACATTATGGGAAATGAAGTCCTTCCAACGCTGAAGGAACCATACACGGAAACTACAATGGAAGATGAATGAACGGAATCGGGTATAATTAACAAATCTGCCACATGACCGATGGCACGGAAAAATACTATAAAAATTTTGTAAATCGCCAGGTGATGGAGGTATGATAAAATGACCCTAGGGGCACTTCTAACCTTGACAACTACCTGGGTGCTCCTCCACCTCGTTGCGCAGTTTCTGTATGCGCGATCGGACGCCGGACTTGCGGAATATTCCGACGGCATCTTTGGCCGTGCGTCGCAGGCACCGCATGGCGTAGAGGATGCACTGAGGGAGAGGCTGACCCGTTCGCTGGAGGATGACCAGGAGAGGAACGCCAAATACGTTCTTGTCCTTGTAGTCTGGCGCCTTCAGTCGCTTGATGAACTTTGGCATCGCCCTGGAGGACAGTAGTAATGCAGGATTTGTAAATAAAGATATTTTGTTCATTAAATGTAATTCAAAAAATAATAAGGTATTTCATAGGTTAGAAGTAATGCATGATTTATAAATAAGGTATTTCGTAGAATAGAAGTAACGCAGGATTTGTAAATATTCAGATATTTTGTTCAGTAGTAGCATGACAGTTACACTCTGGGATGTGTAAGTAAGATATTTCGTTCATCAATTAAGCTGACATGATAAAATTTCACCAAGTCCATTATAAATAGTGACGAAGCCGCAAAAAGGTTGATCATGCACTGGTTGGAATGATTCAAAGTTGCTACTGTCTGTGTCTGTGTGTCTAGAAGACATACACACACGGAAATAACCATTAACAACAACATCACTTGAAGCAGCCAACAACAACATATGAAATCAAACACATAAACAAGAAATAAAGCCATGTTCAATTACAGTTTTTACACCTACTCCAGTTTGTTCTACTCAGGTTACGAGCTTCCAAACCTCAGAACAATACAGAAAAGTGCATTGTGGGTAGAGCCACTAACCAGTTCCAGCCGGATCGGTTCGACGGTGAGTATTTCTCCATGAGAGCTGTGATCTTGAGTAGACACAGTTTATGCAGCAGCATCATCTGCCCCACAGACATGCTGGAGATCTGCATGTTCTGACTGTTGAAGCTCGGGCGGTGTTGTTTCATAAAGCTGTGCCAACGAATCCGGTGCCGCCGTCGATCGCTGTGTGAAAAACAAAAATTAAAATGCCAGTTCGCTACATGAATGAACGTTTCCCAGAGAAGTTCAGATGGTGTTTGATTGAAAAGGTGTGAGCCGTCTTGAGGACTGGATACTGCGTTTTTATAGGAATTCCCGTTTTTATTTTTTACCTTAATCACTGGGTTTTACAAGTGTTACATTTATTGTAGGAGGCATTCATTGAATAATTCGCTATACTCTTTGATGTGTCCATTCTCTATAACATTGTAAAAGAACAATTGCTAAAATTGTGTCAAATTTATATTGGCACTTCATTTTGTTTACTATAATTTCAATTTATAATTTATTCAGTACCATTTTAAAGAAAATTATAACTTGGGATGTCTTCGCTAAAGTAGCTATAAACTACTATTGAAAACAACACGATCTGTAGTTAGATCAAAACAATTTCGCCCACATGGTTATAAAATGAGTTGGGGCTTGTTTTTGTTTTTAAGAATTTGTGTTGGTTTATTGAAATAGTGCGTCATAAACCCTGACTGCTAATCACAACAGTTTATCCCGTGCAAAGAGCTCCCCAGTATAGCTGTTGTCGTGGCAACAAAATAAATCAATATCCTATTATTTTGGTTCGACTTAAGGCAGTGGAAACTAGAACACTATGGAATAGGCTAGGGGTCGCATTCCACATCGGTAAGCTGGTAATCTTCCGATAAACCAGCGCCGATGATTTCAGTAATCCAAAACCCAGCCACAAGGTAAACACAGTGCATGTAGAAGTTATAGCCGGCTGGAGGGTGTTTTATGGAGATTCCGCCGATATTATTCAGCTAAAAATACCGACTCTGGTGTCTGGCAATATCTAAACATATTTCAACCGAATATAGCATTTCAGTTTAGGCTGAAACTAATACAATTACCAGTTAATAACTCATAGGACCACAGTTCATTACATTCTTATCAGCTCATGTCTGACTTAGCTCTTTAAGTTCGACTTTGCTCCTAGACAGTGATCTTGTTTACTGCAAACTGTCAACACCAGGATGCAGCACCAGGATGCTTTTACTGGTGTGTCATAGAAATAGTGTCCCCAGTTATTTGTCCTCGTTAAATTCAGCTTTTAAACTGTTAAAGATGCAACTTAAATCCAACACCTTATAATTACTTATGCATTGTCTAGAGCTCATTAAAATGATCCTGAGGGTCATCACAGAGAAGTGTTAGTGTCTCACCTTGGAGCCCGCGTCAATGACGATCCAACCCCTGAATCCCGTCTCTCCCGTTTCTCAGGACGGTCCGAACCCTCATCCTCTCTAGATTCTGGTGAATCACTGTCACTCATGTCATGACTCGATGACAGTGGTGACGCACTCCGACTGTCACCATCATCACGTTTGTCCTGCGGCGAGCTCATCTCGACAGTGTCGTCCGTGTCGTCGATGCACTGCGACACTTCCGTGTCATCGTCTAGATCCTCGGCCATCGCCAAGATGTTTATATCCTTCGTGTCATCAACTATCTTCATCGTCAGTGCTCCCGATGTATCAGTGACTCCACGGCAGCTCAAGTCGGATGTATCCGCTGCAAAATACAGCAACATTGTTGACGCGACACTATGACACAATGACAGTCGTGACACGTCGCTATACCTATATACAGTGTCGGTAATCCACTGCCTCGCTCCGCACCACACCACAGAGAACAACACCGGTGCTTCGCTGACAGAGCCCACCGTTAGAATGAATGCCAGAGCTGCCAGGCAGTGAGATTCCTGGTGCGGTGGTGGTGTGGCGGCGCCAGCACCGCTCACTCCCTGCAGGGCCGGCCCGGCGTCAGCCTGGCACCGCCAGTGCCAGCCTACCGGGCCACGCGGTGCAGACAACTAGAACTAACAGCAACAGCCCCCCCACCACAGCCCTCTACCTACATACATGCCTGGCAAGGGAGCTTTGTTACAGTTTCCCGTGCACACAGAACGTGGCAACATAACGAGGCGATTAATTGTTGTAATGGTCCACTTTACCGCAAATATTCTCGGTGCTTTTCGTTCACGTTTCTAAAACAACGTTGGCCAAGAAATACTGCCGACTGCAAATTGGAACTAATCTAAATGCTACAGAGAGTTAGTTTAACTGTCTGATGCTAGGTTGTGCACTGACAGTCTTTCGCAATTCGTGCAGTTATAACATTATTGTTAAGACTTATTTAATTCTATCCTCAAAAATGTTTACTCATTAAAATATGAATTAAAACTAGGTGACCTGCCTCTTTGCTGAATACAATTTCTAACAGAATGATTGCTAATACAATAATAATAATAATAAGCATTCTAAATAAGCAAAACATTTATTTTAAAATACCTTTTCAAGGAGACCAACACATTTAAATAAAGCACGATTTATGTCTTTATAGACTATTCTGATTTTAAAGATTTGTTTTTCTGTGACAAATTATTTTATTAAACATATTCTAAGAAATGTTTACATATTTGGTGATCAAATAAAAAGATAGTTTGCTCAGGAAAAAGCCACTTATTCTAATTTGAGACATTGGAATATATTTTAGAGCCTAGCGAAATCATCTTTCAACCATTTAATTTACGTTCACTAAAATTCAAATTTAATGGCCTCCAGATTCAATTTTTAAAACATTTTCTAATATTCAAGCGGACTTGCATAAAGCACGGTTTATGTCTTTTTTGTCTAGTCTGATTAACAATTTTAAAATGACAAATTAAATTTAAAAAAATCAAACATGTTTTAGGAAAAGATTTATATATTTGGTGATCAAATATATTCTAATTTAAACCAATGAAACATACTCTAGAGCCTAAAGAAATCATCTTATAACCATTCAATTTACTATCAATAAAATTCAAATTTAACGGCCTCCACAACTTTATAATTATAATAAAAATCTAATACCGAATGGGATAGTGCCCAAATTTAGGACATGTACCGGTAGTGGTTTTGTAAATGGATTCACAAATCACACTCTGCCTGATTGCTTTCAACTTTGAGCGCACATCGGCAATCCTATCACAGATTGGCACTAACCAAACAGTTTCACTCATGAAAAATGCAAAGACAACAGTGAAAATACTACGGCAAGAAAACACTGGTGCGTACGTAATGCGATTTCGACAAATACACATGCTCCGCATATCACATTGTCACCAGCGTGTAAGTGGCTCTATTTCGGGGGCAATAACAACCATAAAACAAACATGTTTATCGAGCGCCTAACGCACACATAATAACAGCGTGAGAAAAAACAGAATTGCCGTTATTCTGGGAGCAATATTTTCGCCGTTCCGATTATGTGACGACGTGACTGCCTTTTACTACGACGCACGGCCGACTGAGAGACGGAACGACGCTGGGGTTTGCGTTAATGGAATGCAACAAAACGAATTCCTTGTGGCATTTTGAGAGCACACACTGACAATTCACCTGGTGTAATCCTTGATCGACAATGAGGGAATTCCATGCTATCACCGCCCTAGTTAATAAATCCGGCAGGGTGTGGATAATCCACGGAGGGATTACCAGAGGGGCCGGGTGGGGGGGAGGGATGGAGAAACATCTGCACAAAATGCCCAGCGTTCGCTGCTGTGGCCATGATGTCTGGCACCATTGGTTCAGTCAGTACCGGACTCGGCAGGGATCTGGGAACAGCTGGGGAATACCAGGCCCCCCTGCCCCCTGCCCCGCCCCGCCCCGCCGCACCCCATCGTACGCAGCAGGCAACTGATACAGAAACGAAGTTAAGGTATTTGGCGGGAAGATTTCCCGGGTGGTGACGCAGTTGGATCGACACGGTCGATGAACTCTTTCAGCAGGATGTTCTACACTCAGGATTGGGAAACAATAGGAGGGAGACATGTTGACTTTGTAGTTCGTCACAGCCAGGGAGGGGTTGGACACTACTGACCAAGTCTATGTGCAGACTCCACACTAGTGCAATTTAGCACTGGTGCAATCCATTACTGGTGCAAATTAGCTATGTGTGCAATCCATTAATGGCGCACACAATTCTTCAATGGTGCAATTTAATACTGGCATAAGTCAGTGACGATGCAATCCATTACTATTGCAATTTAGCACTGGTGCAATCCATTACTATTAGAAGCCAGTACTGGTGCACTGCACACTAGCACTGCTCCCACCAGACATTGGCATGGTGCAACCAAGCACTGCTCTCTCTATGCACTATTAAGCACTATCAGTGCAATCTGGCACTAGTGCACATATCAGTGCATCAAAACACACCACTCACAAGTCACTAGTACACATAGAATGTGTGCAAGTGCAGGTGCACTAAAGCACTGTGGCTCACTAAACACTCCTGGCAGTGCAATGAAGCACTGCACCGGTGCAATACACAAAGCACTGTTCTCACTAAACACCCCTGGCAGTGCAATGAAGCACTGCACCGGTGCAATACAGCAACAATGCAAGTATTGGTGCAAAGATCTTCCCACCAAATATCGCCACAACCCTTCATTGGCAAAACGATGGATAACTCAATCTAGCTCACTAGGTCAATCGGACACGAAAATAGCAAAATCCATTTTCTCCCTCGGACGACGTTGGTGTCGTAATGCGTCATCGCATTGTAATCCCATCAACTGGGAGGCATTCCGTGCCTGGGACGTGACCTTTCCAGAGAGATGACGAGATTTCCATTAAGACGCACACAATCCAGGCAAATATGACACAAAGCGACATTATCCACGCAATCATTTCACAAATGCCAAGGCCCATGGCACCCGGCGAGAAATATGCGTCGCTCGACGTGAAAAACGAAGACCTTACCAGCCACGTGCATCGGTGAGACTCGGGCGTCGCATCCATTGCACAGCATGGCACGGCGTAACAATGATGACGGTAATCGACTGCGATGTGACAGTTCCACTCACATAAACAAATCATCGTCACACGGCTTCCTCTGTGACCATCCAGAAATAGATATCGGTGTCTTGGCCATAGTCCCCACACACCGCACAGTGCCTAATTACTTATTAGTCGGCGTCGGAATTATGCCGGAAAAACAGTGACGGCCGTAAACAGGTGTGAGCCACATGTCATGTTTAGACGCCCGGGATCACCGTCGTATCATTTGGTCATCAACGATGCACGCAGTGACGGCTGATGACGTCACGCCATTGATGTCACGCGGGAAGGATTCCGGAGAACAACATGAGTGTCGCGTAATTATTCTGTGACTCATGTCTCTGATTAGAAGCAGCACGCGTTGCGCTGTTCAAGAAATAAACAGCTGAACGACCACCGCGGCCCCGCGAGTTTCATTAAAAGTATTCCTGGAAGTCCGATGGGATTTGGATGAATTGACAATGTTTTGGACCGAGAACAAAGCATGTTGTTAGCATCATTATGGATCCAAATTGGATATCTATCTATATATATATATATATTTCTATATATATACATATCTGTGTGCATGTCTTTGTACGTAGACAATTGATCTTCTAAGTAAGCGCAAACACACGCTGCGTTGTAAACATCATCATTAGGCATGTTAAAGGCCACATCTAAATATACAATAAACTAATATATTACGTGTCAGTATGTACCAGTACATAAATATAGCACTAGAAATACGCTAGAATTTATACATGTCTCCTGGACAAGTAACGTTTTAAATCTACTTGTCTGCCAAAATCCTCACTATTCAAGGGTATTCGAAGCAGACTCGTGACAGACAGGTGTTTCTGGGTGGAAGGAAACGTCATGGTGTTTGAATCCAAATGTCTCGACTTTTCATATAATTTTCATGAGTTTTACACGTCTATGGTAGATTGAAAAGTACTGTCAGCTGGCAAGGTAACACAGCATATTGCTTACCAGTTTTAAAGATTAAAAATTAATTTCAAAACCGTATAAAACACCGCTTCAACGATATACAACACAATTCTATAAGACAGTTTTCATTGACACTACTCGTATCAAAACTTTGCAATTTAATTTAGTAGACAGCAACAAATAATCACACACTGTATGATCAATGGTTTCACATTGGTACACTACCTCTACACCGGGGAGGTGATACACTTACAATACCCCAAAGTTGACACATAGATGTTAGATAGATACCTGAGTACTGCTGTAGGCTCTGGTTGAGACCGTTGATGTTCTTGAACAGATCGCACAGGATCAAGTCTAGCTCCTGCTGTGCGTCACCTGGCGTTCCCATTGGCACGTTATCGTAAATACTCTGTCGGTGCTCGCTGTTGAAAACTGGCAGGTCCTCATCTTCGGGAGTTGGCGTTTTCGAATGCCGCAACACAACCGAATCGCAATGCCTGTCCGAGCCGAGATTGAAACTGCCAGTGCGGTAATTCAACTGACTCCCGTTGTTCATCTCAATGTAACCGTTTGAGACGAGCTTTGGAAATCCGCCGGGTTTGTACCCCGGTTGTAGGCTGTACACCTCTACCCTATTGGTGGCGCCACTGTGACACCGACGCAAAGTCGACGGTGTCGCCGTCTGTGAACCGGGTAATGAAATTTCCGCTGAACCACTCGAGTACGTATCGGCGAACTTCTTACGAACGACAACGGGGGAGCTTTCGAAGACTGAATCGCCGCTAGCTGGACTGGCTAGCGCTGCTGATGACGACGTCGATGGCGATGTCGGTAACGTCGGGCTGATGTCGACGCAGCCCAATTGGTCCATTCGTTCCTTCACTTCCGGCGTGTCGACGAGCACGGGACTGCCGATGTCGAGACGCGAGATCGGGCCTTTGCTGCGGCGAGTGCTGCGCCGCGTGCTGAAGTTCTCCATTCGCTTCAGGAAGTTCTTTGCACCGCGGAACCGATCGCTGGCGGCACGCTGCAGGCGCGGACTCAGCGGGACACCGGATGACGGCGGCGGTGTCACCGGGGAGTTCGCCTCCTCGATTGGAACAGAGGTGCTCCGCTGTGGGTTTGTGTCGGTGGGAGTGAGGGCATGTGGAATGTGGGGAGATCTCATCGCAAAGACGGGGCTGTCCTCCGTCTGGCTCGTGGACTCCTCGTTGTCTGTCAGCATGCTGTCGTGGCTGCTGCTCGACCGCAGTTTTTCAAGAGGGGACGTGTCGTCGCCATTCAACTGGGGCACAAGGTCAAGGTCTTTGCGTGACCACCGGCGGCTGCTGCGCTGGTAGCGCCACTTGTCACTCAACGCGCACTGGTCCTCGTCATCTGAATCATCCACCTGCAGCAAGACAGGACAGTGAGAGGACACTTAGAGAGCAATACTAGGAGCATGACACTTAGAAAGCTATACTAGGAGCATAACACTTAGAGAGCAATACTAGGTGCTTCGTGTGACATAAGATCCAGACATTTGGAGAGCAATATTAAGACCATGACATTTGAAAAGCAATATTAGGATACTAAAAGCAAGACCCTTACAGAACAATAATAGGACAATCAGACGATGCTTAGATATAACCACATGAGCAAGACAGGACACTTAAAGGGCAATAGTAAGAGCATCAGAGGACACTTTGAGAGGAAGAGCAAAACAGGACACTTACAGAGAATAACAAAACGGACAAGACAGGACATTTCTACACTAACACTAAGAACAAGTTAGGACAATAAGAAAGCAACACTAAGAGCAAGAAAGGACGCTCAGAGATAAAACACTGAGTACTGAGTGAAAGAACCGGTTTGAGAGCAAGATAAGACAACTAACTAGACAGCAATATTAAGTGAGCAATACAGAGATAATGGAATAAAGATAATGGAGTAAAAAAGAGAACAAGACAGCAACAGTATTACTGCAACACCAGGAGCACGACCAACAAACAGCAGTGGGGAGGCACAACTTCGTCTAAGACATGTTACACAGGCACATTACTTGTATGAAACCAGCTCCATATGTATGATATTTACATGTAATATCCACTGGCTAAGAAAATGGAAAAGCTGTAATATTTTGTGACAATCCGCACTGCTCAACCTTTAAAAGAAACCGGGGTGTCTATGTTTATCCTGAGGGCAACGCCCAGGGACCTTTTTGTGGTAATGTCACAGGTTATATACACAGTCGGTCTGCACTGTACAGGTTCTGGGTAAATAAACACGTCTTGCCGCCAGCTATTTAGACAACACACAACAAAAACCCGCATCTGATAGCTACATTTTTGGTCAAGATAGACTTGAGAAGAAGATAAATAAACGACGCAGTATGTGACAAGATACCTGTCTACCCTTACATCTTTTTGCATACCCTAACCCAAAATAATCCCAGCCTCTAATACATCAAATGTTTGGCAGTGACATCAAATTTGTTTAATTAAATATTTAACGTGGAACAAGTGATCGGCTGTGTCGGACTTGCATTCTTTCCGAGCCACGAGTCTCCGGGGATGGAACGGCGACAAAAAGCTTTTAGCCTAAATCACATTTACAGCGAACTTCTCGGAAGAAATTCGGTGTCGTTAGCCAATAGATTCTCGGAAGAAATTCACCGTTGTTTTGCTTCGGGCGACCGTGACCTGGCCATCGAAACAAACAGCCCCAGCTGCCGAATATCTTACACTTGTCCGCCGAGACTAGCGGCGACTGAGGGAGCAGCGCTTGCTTGGACATTGACTTAAAAGGGAATGTGTGATTTTTATTGGATATTTGACTGGTCGGTTAGCAATTTCCAGAAAGCAGTTTTATGTAGAAACATGGGCAAAAACAGCAACTAAGAATATTAAAGGAACTTTTAAGATAAAAAAATATTTAACTTAAAATGATATCGAGCAGTAAAAGGAAATACGTATAACCTGCGATTTCTGTTAGGTTGTTCTAATTACTGTTTCATGTTTGGGAGATGGAAAAATTACAGGAATTTTGGCATTTAATTATACAAAACCAACTACTACGTGACAGCTAACAAATGAAAAACTTGATATGTTTGACTCAAATGTCACAGGTCAATCTGTTTCACTGATCTATTTTATGGCTTTCAAATGTCCTACAGTTTATGGCCCTCAAATCCATAAATCCTGTCCATAAAATCTGTGGGAAGATCTAATTTTAGCAGCCATTAACAGAATCCATAACGCCCACACTGACTGGATTTGCTAAGAATATTTACTGCTACCATAGCAGGAATACTTTGTAAAGCAACATTGGTTGATATAAACATTGGGCAATGCCATGATTGGCTGAACAACTTGAATTCAATCTAAAGAATAAAATGTGAAAATAAAGATATTAACCAATTACAAATTACATATATCGAACACAGCACAAAAAGGTATAAGATGTGCCAATGGCTGAATAGTAATAACAGGATATATTTTTAAAACATTCTTACCAATCCACAAATTATGACCTTCACAAAAAATCAACACACTGCTCATTACACTGCTAATTAAATTCCCCAATTTAAATGCTGCAAAATACTCCTTCAAATGTTAAAGCAGATGGACTTTTATCAATTAAAGGTGTGCAAAATTAGCGACAAATACCGGTCGGGGAAACAATCAAAGAAATGATGTTAACATCATTTGATACGCCCCCTCCCCCACCCTTACTGGCGCCAACTCTAACATGGGATCTTTGTAATGAGGAACAAAAGAAGGCTTCTTCAAACGAATTTGTCTGTTGCCCTCGCCGCTGTGGGGGAAGGATCTAGGCACAAGGGGATCGGGGATATCGGTGCCTGTGTACCTAGCAAGCGACATGCCACGGCAGTGTTGAGTTGGCAGTGTACCACTCGCCACACCTGGTATACATTCCACGGCGTCGACATATGGCGGCACCGACGCGGTCAGCGGCCACGCAAAAACTGCATCGGCGAGCATTCCCTTACTTGGAATAAATTATATCCTCACGCGTTTTAATTATGCAGAACATTACCAAGATGATGCGCATAATGACCCAACCTACTAGTATAATTTGCTATAATTTTAATCATTATTATTTATTGATTAGTATGCATTTGAAGATGCATGATGGGATTTTAGAAAGTTCAGAGGGCTGACAATAAGTACACGTCACCGTGGGGAAATCGTTGTGTTTACAAAAACATGTTAAAATCCAGATAAATTTACATTAAATAAACCAGTTGAATAATTTAAGTGAATTAGTTAAACACTACTGGATTGTGTTAATAAAATTATGTTAACTTTTATTAGTTACAAATATCTGTGATTGCATAGTATGACTACTGGTATAATAAGACATGGGTGCAAGCCGCAATTATGCGAGTCGCTGAACCGAGGGCTACCCAAACAAGCCCTACCCAAACAAATCCCAGGTGACAGGGAAGTGGGTGTCCAGTAGCTCTGATAAAAAGACAGGTTCACATTCCCGTGGGTGGTGTTATCAGCACAGGAAGTGGACCAACTGGTTTGTTAACACCAACAATTTGCTGCAGTCTGCTGAATAGACAGTACTGCATTATGGGTATACCCAATTGCTGTCGTTTACATATTCAAATTCCGATTCCACCTCCCGATGAAGACTGGTCAAAAGGTCGATGTGAGTTTACAATTTAAGTTGTGTAACAAGAAAACTTATGTTAAATCATAATATTTAATGTAAATATATATTTATAATTTATAAATAAAGACTACTCCTTTCCAAACAATACACTTTATTATCTCAGTATTTTGTATATTTTATAAATGACTTTATTTTAATTAACAATGTCTAAATTTGTTTTGTGCTTTAAATAAGTGTGTTTGAAATAAATAAGCTGATTGACTGACTGATTGATAATTACTACTTGGGCATATACTTCCTTAATCTCATTCATCCACTTCGTATGATTAGCTAAATGTTGGTAATTATAAACTATCCCGTAGTTTTCACAGAGACCCCTATGCTGGGCTAGCTAAGTAGCGAGCCAATAAGTGAGCAAGTCAGCCAAGTCACCAGTTAACTAGCCAACCAGATGTTGAATGAAGTCATACAACTCCCTGAATACCAGTTCCTTCCATCCGACAAAGATGAATGGCTGCGAGAAACAAAAACGCTTCAGATCAGATGTGGAAACGAAAAACACGGTGGACTGAAATGAACGATTTCCTACGGAGAAACACAGTCGAATTTGTTCTGCTCAGAAATGTGGATGGGTAGTGTGGAGTGTTCCGTCGCATCACACTAATTAAGTATCCCTTTGCGTCTAATGAGGAATCTTGCCATCCCTTTCTTCTTTCCCATTCAAACGGTTCCCATGGCGATGTATTGGCTCTCCTGAATGAACGGTCTTTACAAAATCAACATGGATGTGTCGGCCTGAGAATGCACAGAATGTGTTTTTGGCAACAGGTCTATTGGCCATCTGTTGTTTGGTACAGGTACCACATTTCAAACTGATCAAGGCCAAGGATCCTTGCTTAGCTGGAGGCCCAGTTGTTCGCGGAATGGTCACCAGGGGGCAGCACAAGACCAGTGGCGATTGGGAGTGGCACTCAAGTCATTATTTATTGCGTACATTTCAATTGAGACATCTGAATTGGCTACGATAAATATCATAGTGCACTATCGAGACATTTCTGTCATATTTATGATGACATTATTTAAACTTTTAATAAACTTTTAATTTACTTGGATTACTAATTCACTTGCTACTATAAATATGTCACAACCCATTACTTCATTTGCAGCCAGTTACATGTGGGCATATAAAATTATCAAAGGCACTGTCAGGTGTGCATAAAATATTAGTTACATTAAATAAGAGTGGATTTGGATATGTAAATAAATGACATGAACAATTCACTGTTTTCATGCTACTATTTTAAGGACGTTAATTTTTCGAAGGTACACTATAAATTATTATGTCACATGTATTCAGTATAAATGAACGCAAGACCAAACATTATAATTATGGGCTGCTTTAAATCTTCGCTCCGGACAATCCCAAGTTCTCTACCTATTTCAGTAGGTAGAGAACGTATTCTCTAGTTCTCTACCTATTTCAGCCTTGTAGTTGTAGAAATGTCACCAGCTATTATGGGAGTTCACTTGGTAGTTATCTTAATCCCTGCCTAACTCCCTTGCCACATGAAAGTGGGAGAACACGGGTGGGTGGGTGCATTTCTGTCACAACATTCCCTGTCGAAGGTTGAGTGCATTCAACTGCATTGGGATATATAATTGAAATAAGTGTAATCATAACGAATCAAATACACACGCAGGATAATGTGCTGCACTGATTGTGTATTAGATCAGTAAATGCTGCACTACGTGGCACCAAAATGACGCAATTACAACTGTTTTTACCATGATATCCCCCCAAAGTAAACAAATCCACAATTTAACATAACACAGAATATAATACAAACCTCTAATAAATTTACCAAAATGGTTTAACATGTTAACGTCAACTCAGAAACCGACGACTTCAAAATTTCTCCCACACTAAAAACATACAACCACACATAACTAGGATCTTCATTTTGATTTCCTGAACATATTTCCATCTAAACTGAAGTGAACTCGAAATTTTTTGGGACCATCCATAATGGCGACAAACTACTCGAATCACATAATTGTGAAAGTGCAGACCAATTTATTTGACCATGACAATAAACTCTGGCCTTGTGCCAAGATTCTTTAAACAGGTGACGCAGCCATTTTATGACCGAACCATGTTAGGATGCATGTACAACGGCGACAAGTGGCACGGTTTCAGATCGCGGTCAAGTGGGATTTGCGTCAATGTTGGCAGAAGTACTTACCATCTTTCTAGGTGGCGCTTCAATCTTCATCGTTGCGCACTTGTTCAACGTGTTTAATCTCCTGAAAACGAACAACAAAAGCGATAATGTCACAGTGACATATGTCATGCAGGAAATACATACAACAAGATATTTATAACAACATGTACGCACAAAGCAACCAATCTATCTGTCACAACAAAAGGATGAAGGCTATAAAAAGACCACACCATGATGGAAAATGGCAATAATAAATATATTATGGTTATAAATAACGTAAATATATATGATAAATATGCATATTGTGACAGCAACTGATGACATATTTCTGCTATTTATAACTATATATTTAGATGACATATATATATATATATATATATATATATTACATGTCAACATGTACAATATCTTTTCTTCTAGCCTTTTATTAAATACTAAAATATTACTGTTTACAACCGTAATATTACCGTTGTAAACTATCATTTATATAAATAATTGATATATATATATATATATTTATTTATTCCTAGATGCTGATGAGTAATAATTCTACATAATTCTTCATTATGAGACATACTATGTAACAATAAATACAGTGCTCTCAAAATCACCACAATTATTTTGTTTGGCACAAATAAATTCAGGTTTATTGTTACTAATACATAGTATCCATGCAAAGTTTACATTTAGGAATAAATACACATTTATATGAGCATTACTAATGTATCAAGGATGCTGGAAGGAGGGGTGGGGTAAAATCATTAGGTTTCTATGCCAACCGATTAAATGACAAAATATAGAAACAACAAGTAACATAGTTTGGAGGGCATGACCTCTGTCACAGACAAACTAGTTACAACAAACCAAATCATTTCACAATAATACGGCCAAATGATATTTGTGTTTTTGGCAGTGTTTGTTTTCATTACTGTGTCAGACACATTGTGCAACAAGCATCAGTCCGAGGTCAGTGCACCTGCTAGTGCGCACCAAGTCCTCCCAGTGCCAGGCGGCACTAGAGCACCAGGTAGGCAGCTGGCCTTCCATGGTGCAGCTGACACATTCTCGGTGCATTTACACGTCTGCTGTTGAACTGAACAATACATTGTTCCCAACTGTAGGTAATAATTAACGAGTGAAACTATTTGACATTTACAGAAGTTCACAGTTTTACGCCAAACTTGGTGTGGATTGTGGGGAAATGTTGGAAACCCCAACCAGTGGCAACAACAATAAGTGTTGTTAACAAATTGATTTGTTTATAATTTGATTTTTTTCAGATGCAGCTTGCAGACAGTGAACTTTTTCTTGAAAATCAAAAAAATTTTAGGAACGAAAATCCGAAGATATTAAAAAAAATTATTCTAATACTGAGAACAAATTACCAGGTAGTATAATTTACTGAAATGAGGAATGTACACTAAAATTACATATTTAAATTGCTTACAACAACACGTGTGTGTATGTTGTGGCAATACTGTCACAGGTTTAATTACAGTAAAAATCGTCCCATCTGCTATAAGAGGATGTTGATTAAGACACGCAGCACATTATTTTGTCTTGCCAATTAGTTCACTTTGATACCCTAGTTTCACTTTCGACATCAGCACTTATCACATCACGGACACTAGAAATATCACTCATCCACATCACTCATCTCCAGAGTGGAGTTGATACTTGGCCATTAGCCAGAACACACATAATTAATTAATATCATATCACCAGGAAACTAGCCATAACACAGATAACTTGATTCTAGAATCATATCCTGACCAACGTTCAAGCGAATATATCAACAAACTCTCTAGCATTCAGAGAGACATCATCACATCCACTGTATCCACGGCCTATTTGTCTAAGACATGACCCAAAAGAAAAGAAAAATCCGTCATTCTACAATAGTGGTGAACACAAGCTTTGACAATTTTCAACACCCAAATTATTTCGCTCAATAAGTTGTAAGATATGGCTTAAGAGCTCACAGGAATGTCAGGAAAATGGTCTCTTGGTTCAAGTACCACTCCTCTTTCACATGAATTCCAAGAGGGATGACTACCTGCTCCCTAGGGCTATCCGCCAACAACTCACCACTTCCCACATAATGGGGAGCTGAGGGAAGGGGTTAGGGTGAAAAAGCCTCAGGGGAAGATGCAGGGGAGGGTGGGTAAATTGGGTTTGGCACTTTGAACAAATGTAAGGTGTGACAAAAGAAGAGGACCGAGGAGTTTAGAGACGAGGATGAGGACCATGTCTGAGGTAGGAGAATGGAGTGAAGAGTGTTTTAGTGTGAGGCGAGGGAGATGATGTAGTTTGATAATGGAGACATTAGAGTCATTCCATCCAACTTCTTGTAGGAACCTGCGTTGGTGCACATAAACACGCCATCCAATTCAACACAACTGTGACACACAGTACAGTTGTAGAGCGCAGTGGTTCAGGGGTACAGTTTCGGACTCTTGACTAAGAGGACCCCAGTTCGAATCCTGTGCTGCCTTGTGAAACCGTGGGCAGGTTTTTTCACTCTACATTGAATGAGTGGATATAGACAGTGGTGGATATTTATATGAGCAGCCTTCGCACATTAACTTCAGCATGGCTGGATACTTCCCAGAGAAGTTGAGATGGTGTTTGATTGAACAGGTCTGCCAGGGAAGTAAAGTGTAAAGCATTTTTAGCAGTTCGAGGACTGGATACTGTGCTATGTAAGAACTTACATATATATATATATATATATATTGGTGACATACATTGTTTTATATATATATATATATATATATATATATATACACACACATATATGTATATATATATATTATATATATATCAATAACAATGTATGTCACCAATATACATAATTTCTTTTTGAACCCAGTTGTTCAAACCACTACCCATTCAAAATGAACTCTACCCTTCAAAAGGACGGGTGAGTTGTTCACTAGACATTGCCTTGGTCAGTGACGGAGGATAGAAGAAAATCAAATCTAGGAGCCACAGCAATACCACCTTCACACTGGACTTCCTGGCAAAACAACCTACCTGTTGAGGACACACCCCGCACAATGGACACACTGGACTTCGCTGACCACTTCGCTGACCATTCCGCCCTCGCAACAATGACCGCTCGGTCAACCGTGAACAATGCCCAAGTTCCGGTCACTCGACTCCGAAACTTCCTGCTGCGGCCTACAGCCAAATAACCACGCACTGGACGCCACTAAACGGTGACCACGACTCCACCGATAAACCACGCCACCTGGGGGAATTACACACCCCACCTTTTATAACCACCGCACATTAAGCACCGCGGTAAATACACTCCTCAACTGACCAATGCCAGCAGCCGCATAAATGCGAGGGCTATTCCCGGACCGGACGCACTCTTGAATGAATCAAAGCCCACAAGTGGTGTTATCTCAACAAATATTGACAGTCCAAAAGGACAGGTGAAGGAAATGTTGCGAGCATTTTAATCACAGGAGGATACGTTGGCTTTATAAATCTACGGGTGGGTGTACGTAGTGTCAACAAAACTGTGAATCATAAACGCTGTAGGCGTTACAGTCATAACATATCTAGCTAGATATAAAACACCCAAGAAAATCTGGTATGTGAATTTTTTTAATTATGACAACTATGATACTTTGGGACCGTAAGTAAAATTATTTAAAAATACATATTAATTTTTTTAAATATTAATCATTCAATAACTAATTCCACAGGGTTAACTATAAGTTGTGATAATACTGTGAAATTTATTATTGAATTACTAATGTTTTTAATATTTAATTTGCATTTCCACATTATTTTACTTCTGATCCCAATGCATCATAATTGTCACAATGTTCAAATTGTTTAAGTTATCCAAAATATTCAAGTCAGTGGCAACACACTCTTCAGGAGTTATAGCTACCAGATGGTAATGGCTACGCTGGTGTTTAGGTCAAACTCTTGTCAACCCAATCATATTTAGAACAATAATAGGTTGTCAACTCAAAATAAATCTTCAGATGATGTTGTCCTTCCTGTTATCTAATAGGTGGTGCACTTCAAATCTAAGGTCAATCAGTTGGCTTGTATCCAAACTAATTTAGTGAGAGTTTTGTTGACAAAGAGGCTTCATTTGAAGATACTGACATCATAAAACTGACCAAATATGGATGACACCAGTGACAGATGATTTGAAAGGCCTCATAAACAAAGCCATGTGACCACATTTCAGCCAATCATGCAACATGTACATTATACCTGGACAAGCTATGAAGTAGGCTAAATATCTAGTCAAATAGACTATGTATTAATTAAACCATCCTTACAAACAGCATTTCCAAAGCAATTAGATTAAAACGACAGAACAATTTTGTGAACATACATTAAAATGTTATAGTTACCTAGTGAAAACAACAGAGATTGCTACATAGATTAAGTGCCAACACAGAACAAACCACCTTCATCAACAAACAAGCTGTCAGCCAAACCACGAAACTTGCAAATCATTCCAACACACCATACGAAAAACCATTACGTGAAACAACATTTTCAGAGATAACCTGCCTGTGTCCAGCTTTCATCCCGCAGCGAAACATGTGCTTCCTGGGTCTGTGCAAAATACGAAATACGCCAACCAACTGGGGGAGTTTTAAGACATCATCACCGGACCCCTGTTCGACTCATCGAGTTCGTCAGCGGACAGAAATAGGCCAGTGAACAGAGTTCGATATCCCTGCAGCAATGACATGACCACTAGGGAGTGACCGTGAGGCTGCCACTGCGGGAATTATGATACACTTACTCCTGCCAGGAAATGAACTGACAGTGATGGTAGCCTCAAAGGCAGTCTTGGGGGGGGGAATGGAGCCATGGAAATAACAGTGTCATAATAAAGTCATATATTTCGGCGGGCAATAGCGTCACCGGGTTTAATTTTAGTAAGCTTAGTGGGTGGTAGAGTAATACCTTTGACGTACGGGTCTAAATTATGAATGATGTACTGTCATATTTTTTATGTGGCCTGCATGAACACGGGTGTATCATCCTGGACGATATCTCAATTTCACATTAAGTTACCTTATCGAAGTTCCATCCACAATAATCTACTCTAATCAATATGAATTTAATATGAATACACTATTAAAATTTCTGTAATTGTAATTTTAGTCACATTTACAACAAACTGATTTCTTTCTATGCCCCACAAAATCGTGATATCTGTATTTCATGAAACAGAATCTTGCCTATGCTTAGACCACCTAGAACCTTTCGATACATTACATCGGGGATAAAATAAATGTGTTCACAGTATGCAGAAAAAATCTGCGATTTCGCCAGACAAGCATCGCGCGAGATGACTCACACATAACTGGGCAGAATTACGACACATAAAACCCCGAAAGGTTTCTCACCGATAGCCACATGAGACCAATCAGTCAGGCGGGAAATATTTCTAGGAATACTAACTTCCTGGGACACTCCCGGGCTTTACGTAAGGCCGTCGTGCTGACTCAAAGTGTTGAAAGATGTTTGCTAGGATACGGAGACAGGGAGATTCTATAAACAGCAGACACGCCAGGGAGACGTCTTCAAACAGACACTGAAGACACGGGTTGGCTCCTCTGTAGGTTCGCACTTAGGGACCGGTTCATAAACACATCTACTCAAATAAGAGACTTCCTGTGAGAATGTACATTGGCTTTGCAAAACATTTATGTTAATGTTTGATTGTTAGATAAAACTGGCTTGATTAACCAAGTGCTAGATATTATTTGACGAAATTCTGAAAACAGACATCTCTTCACACACTCTCTTCTCTCTCTCTCTTCCAAGGTATACATGGAAACCTAAAGTGACACAAGGCTCTAAGCCGAGATCAGAGATAATTTTCTACCACAGAGTAATAAGTGTCACAAAAGTCCAGCGAACAGTAACGTTTGAACTCAAAAACGACATTCCAAGTTTATTTGTTTTCGGCAAACTCTTTGACATTTTTGGACGATGTCCAGTTTTACTTATGAATTAGCGTCCACTTTGTTTACAGTGTATAGGTAAACACACGTCTGTACACACGGAATACGTGTCCGTGTACGAGCGTGGATAACGTGACACCGACGTGTCATGCTGTCGTCGCTCATGACATGTCTGTCAACCCGACTCAAGTGTCTACTTACTAACAATGACACACCAACGCACGTACATGACGACACGTGCGCATGCACAGAAATATGCGTGCATATAAACACGCGTGCATATGCATAGGCATTGAGGAGGGAGGGTGGTGTGAAAGTTTCAGGAGGATGCTGGTGAGGAGAGCAACAGGAAGATGAAGGGTTAAGGAAGAGGGTGGATAGACTCAGACTGGGGGGAAGAGAAGGGAGACCAAGAATAAGGTGGGATAATTGTATGGCAGGAGATTTAGCGGGATTTGGGTGGGGAAGCAACGGGGAGATGAGGGAGGTGAGATGGATGATGGGGATGGAAATTAAATGGAATCACTAATGGAAGAATATAAATGGAGGATTATTGTAATGACTATGTATACCGGACCCCTAAAATTATTCAATAATCATCTAAACGCTTAAACACAACAAAAGGAAAAGTCACTATATTATGCATTATCTGTTCAGATACTTTAAATAATTGGTATCTGAAAAAAAATGTTTAAGATGTCTGAATACACATCGTCTTTACGGTAACATGTCTTGGTAGCAATGGGTGGGAGATGACAGTCACATCATTCAAAGAACAGAAAAAAAATTAGGACCAGCTTCAATATCAGCTTCCCCTGCCTCTAGACTAGACCTGCGGGGAAAAGGCGGGAACGGGAACATACCTGAAGAGGGAGCAGATTGAATCCCTGTCAAGGAAGTCGTGGTCCTTCTCCACGCACGAGATGTCTATGGGGAAGAGCTTATCTGAAACGACAGGAGACAAAGGGTTAATGATGCGATGAGGCCAACATAGTTCTACCTGTACTTTGGCCAAACAGACAAACATCTGGGACGACCTTTTCAAAGGCATTCCACGCTCTGCCATTTGCGTGCGGCGACTGTTTCAAATTGACAGAAAGTGTCACCTGAAATGTCATACAACTCAATGTAAACAACCGGATAATTTGATACCTTTTATATTGTTTTAACAAACTTTACATGTTTTATATAACACCCTAAAGCGTGTTATTTAAAAACCTGTTCGTATCGATCATAATGATACATAAATATTTTTGTAATGTATATATGCCGGTATGAATACAATATTTCTATGTTTGGATGTCTGGTTTTCGAGATGACTAATTTACCTTTTACCTTACCAAACAAAACACTGCATAGCTGAATGTAAAACAAAACCAACGCCCAGATGCATATTCTTACCATGGAGCCGACCAGCAACAAAACACAGTTAACATCTACCACCAAACTGGCTGATGTTTTTTATTTCTGTTTACATCGATCACACAACATCGAGCAAATCAGTGCTCATTGGCCACTGGGCTGGTGTGACAAACAGCCTATCAACGTGACACCGGAAACCACACGTAACGTAATGAGACGGTCAACAATGTAGTCACCGCAAAATTCGCACGTTTTTTTCTCGCCCGGTGCAGTTTTACAATCGGCCTATCAGTGCAGCCGGTTTGGCGTCGGTTGTACTGATAAATCTGACCTTGCGGTTTGGTGATATGCATGCACTACATGAGGTCACCTTGATGGGTTCAAAGTGCACAGTACAACGTTTGATTCATAGGTAGTGCAAGTCTACACACATAGGTACACTGGCTAAAAAGGGGAAAACCGCACGCTCCCCACCTCCACCCACCCCTTTTCCTCAGCAGGATGAATGAATTAGGTGGCACGAGTTCAGGGGGGTCATGACCCGCAACATTCTACAAATTTAACATTGCTGAGGAATGCATCAGAACCAGCGCAAGGAAATGGCTTGGGGGTATCTGTGTAGGGGAAACAGTGCGTCCAGTCCATGATCTGGGAGAGAATGTGTGAATGAATACCAGCACAGGAGAGGTTTAGTGTTTTAAAGATATCTGAATAATGTCTTTGCTAAACAAATTTACAAACATGTGTCAGTCAATACACGTGTACTGCCTTAAAACATAAATACTAAACATGCAGCAAATGTATAGGTGAACTCAACAATCAGTTTTACAATTGTACAAATTGTGTGAAAACCATTATGGCCGAGTAGTAAATTACATGTGTATATGGAATTACAATTTAAAATAAATGTAATTTTTTAGTATTTGCTTGTTACAAAATTGGTTTGTTTACATACAGAAAATTCAATTAACTAAACGACATGATTATTAGTCGAGGGGGCTCAATTTCAAATCCACCTGACATTCTGCCATTTCTAATGGTTTTTTAAACAAAAATCAACTCAAAAAAAGAAAACAGAAAACACTTCTTAAGCATCATAATGTCAACAAAATTAAATGTCAGCCTATGTTGTCCAACATTACAGTGGCTATAAAACACAACACATATTTTTGTTCATCATCCCATCATGTTTCAGCAATTCATATCGAAAAAATAAGCAACGTTTCACAATTCATCACGATAACCACCACGTAAGAACTCCAGACTTGAACATCTGAAATAATCTCGGCGGGACAGACAATAGACTTCACATCGAACACCTGCTGAACTTTCACTTGTCTTCCACGAGTCCACTTTTTACAATCGCTCGCAGCTACTGCCGTGCAGTGCAGGAAGCCCGCCTTAGCGCACGTAGGCATTTTCAAGATGCACCGGCATCTGTCAGTTGGCACGTCTCACCACGAGCCCCGACCTTGCCTCCGGACCATTCTGCGAGATGAAGCCAGCTCTGACGCCATTCAACGTCTGTGGATCAGCTTGTTACTTGGGGTTACATGCGTCAAAACATGCCGCTGACAAGCACTGATATCGCCAATGTGTACACACGCACCACAGACAAATTTCTGGTAAATGTAAATAAACCCACCGGGGAGCTGATGATAATCTGGTCCGTTGGCACTGACAAAAGCGGGCCTGAGTGAAATGTGTAAAATAGAGGAAATGAGGAAAACAAAGCTATTCACAAGTTCTAGTAGAGCTGTAACTAGTATCCTGATTTGTGAGAGATATTAATTACATCCATTTTATTCCATTATGTTCTGCTTTGAAGGGTTGAAAGATGTGTGTTAATTTTCTTGGCCATGCAAGTAACAATTTCAAATAAATCCACATCCTCTAAAAGATTTTTGATACATGAGTGGATTTGGAATCTTCACATGTGTCTGTGGTAGTTTAATGAGTGGGTCAAATATTAGATATTTCCAGTACTAGTGAATATCTTTAAAATAAGCTGCAATAAAACTTACCGGAGTAACTAATCTAAGTTAGGTAAAAAATAGCAGTTAGAAAACTTATAACAACACACTTCTGAATATAGTTAACCTGGATACCAACATTAAAACAATACAGAACCCAATTTTCCCCATTTTAATTTTGATAACATTCTGCTTTTGCATTATAACTGACAAGAAACATGGTTTTTTTCAATAACAAAGTTTTTTAATGATATTTTGCACTGTCCTTGAGTGAATATATTCTAGTAGTACCCGTAGTCATGTCTGACCACACCAGTATACAAGGGTCACTAAATCAAACAGCAACAAAACAGACTATGATTGACCAAACTGAACTTTGACCCAACTGACCAGAATACATACATGTCCAGGGAATTTCTGACCACCTGTCCACACTTAGCTGGACATGCACCAGGCAAACCCCAATCTGAGACAACCCTAAATATAGCTCTCCCGATTTCTGCCCCCCCCCTGGCAAAGGGTGCTGTTTTATTTCCAGTTACGGCAGGAATAAATCACCCCCTGGCTAATTCCTGGGAAGATAAAGATCTTCCAGACAGGCTTTGCACTGATAAAGCAAATCCCTGTCCCAAACATAAAATGGCTACTTCAAAGTACAGCTTCCAGGGGCTACAGCTGGTTTTAATTGTCTCCCCTGCCCAGACTCATTTAAAAAAAATTGTTATTCAGAGGGTTTGAACATATACAATTATGACATGCAATGTAAATTAATAAGGTAAATAGCACTAATGGTTGCTGTCAAACGGATTTAAATCAAACATGAGACAATCAGGTGAACTACCAACACTGCCTCTATCCAGCAGTGCTAGTGCCCTCTAGTGCATAAAGTGACACTACTTTCCAGTAATGTCCCTTCTAATCACTAGAGCGCACCACTGGCATAATGATTACACACATGCATACCCACAAAAGTACAGTGGATCTAATTTACTGGCAGCAATTGTATGATACAGTTTTGTCATGGTCTTAACGACACTATCTAGATTTCTGTCCCTGACATGTAATATGCTCTAGAGCAAGGATATATTACATTGTTTTGTTCCGTAGGCAGAAGAGTAGGGTATAGGGGCGGCAATTCAAAGGGGGCGTCCTGGGGTATTTCAAGTGTATCAAATAGCAAACACCCCTGTATGGTGGCCACACAATGTGTCATTTGTCAACATGTCTTTATTGTGCCCATAAAAACTAAACTTTGAAATAAAAAACACCTCATCTGACATTTACCAGAACTGCACCAGACAACATGGGGGTGTTTGTGTTTGATGTTTATAAAGTGCTTTTATTTGGTACCTACTAAGTGCATTCACTTGTTGATGTTAGGAAGTGCGTTAGGAACATAAGTTTGGTTGTTTGTGGGCGTAGACGTGTTTTAAACTAGTGATATGAACTGAAGTCAACCACAAAACCAGCTCTACACACTTAATCAATTAGGAACCTTTCTGCACAAACAGTTATGAAAACATCAAACGGTTCACCATAAAAACAGACTGATTTGTTATAAATGCTCCATATTCTAAGTTACTCAATTGGAGTTTTCTTTTCAGTCGACATTTATAATTGTGATGCATTTCTGTGAAGTACAAACAATGCAGTTTCCATGAGTCTTCTACTATTTCTATAAAATCCTCCCAATGAAGCCATGATAAAGCATAACACTACGGGGTAGGTTACAACTTACTGTCTTTCTGTGCACATTGCTTTAGACAATTCCGTCCAATGAATTTAGCAAACAAATGTTTTTTTCTTAAATTGTTTTTATGACCTGATTGTTTATTTAGTGATCAAACCACATATTGCCTTATATATGATATTTTGGTACACAGACTGGAGCAGCTCAATCCAGCAATTATTTGAATTTTTTAATTATGCACTCTAGGCAAACAAGATTCAGTTGCACATATAAACAGGAAGAAATTGCCAAATGCTACAAAAATAAGGTATGTATGTGACATCAGAATGAACAACTGGACACATTCTTCTCAATGACGTGATGCCAACGATGGTAAGATAACGGTGAGATATACATCCACTGTAACAGCAAATAACTGTCCAGGAATGGGGTCAATGTCATACTGGATGTCACCCATGTTTAATAATGATTCATACTGAGGCATGCGGCAACTTATGGCCCCACTCTGTCTACCCACTCCACTGATTACATGTGGACAAACAATGTGGACATATGTCACCCGTCACCGAAAACAATGTCACCTGTCACCAAATTTATAATGTGCCATTGTTGTTTTGCGCCAACATTTTTCGGTGCACAAAATCGCTGTCTGATTTTGTCAGATATATACCAGAAAGAAGTCAAAGAACTGGTGATTTGTATCTGGGCATTCTTTAAAACTGCATTAAAACATGTAAACAACCCAGTATAAAAAACTTCTAAAAATACATTCTTTCGTTTTTGTTGACTTTTTTGTACATAATAAGGAGAACGTATCTTCCTTTGATTCTAATCCACCTCAGAGCAGATTTACTGAGATTATTGTCACTAAAGAGAAATCACATTTATTGTTATATATCTTTGGCTAAGTCACTGTTTACTTCACCAGATTAATCGTACGTTTACTAAACCTAACACAAGCCGACACCAACGTAACATTTCCAAACAGGGTCACAAAAGGAGATGAAGTTGTCTTACTCAAACACGCATTTGTCAACAACTTTCGGACATTGTTTTCCCACCTGGGTGGTCTGTGTTAACGGCGCTAAAGACAGGAAGCTAGACTAGTTATTACCTGTCGAATGCCGACGTCATGTGATTCATTTATTACACATTTATGCGGCAAACTGAGCCGAAGTAACTCAAGTGCGAATAAACCGGAGAGAAATCATCGGTTTATTTTCTCCCGTGGCAATAACATAAAAGTTGGAGGTAATAAGTCAAGGTGATAGATGTTACCAATCGTTAGCCTGGAGGATGAGACCGTCAGCCTGGAGGATGAGACCGGAGGTGGGGAGGTTATGTTACAGCCGAGTGACACGCCCACAACTTATACAAATGAGATGAAAACTGAGGAGAGATATAACACGTAAGGATGGCACAGCAGTTGTGTCCTCAGGGGGTGAGTGGGTGTGGGAGTCATTTGGTGAACTGGTGTCAGGGTAGAACTACATGGGAATTACCTACACAGTTGGATAAATAATGTGGGGGAGAGGGTGATTATACGCTATGTATGGGGGAAAGTTGTAAAAGAAACTACGTTGTGAAGTGAGAATATAATTCTACCCCCCCCCGTACTCCCACGTAACAGGTGTGAATGAGTTAGGGATTAGATATTACATGGTAAGTCAACAGAACAAGTTAAGAATAATATTGTTCTCAATGTTGTTCAATTCCCAATTTTTTTTTTCCTCCTAAAAAAACCAATAAAAAGTGCGAAAACGTATTTGTTAATCAATCTGTAACTCATGATTGAATATGTATTTTAGCAACAGTAACGTATGATGGAACATAATATGTGACGGAATATAATATGCTAAGTTCTAACAATAAGGATGCTTGATTTCAGAAAACGTTCACTGCAAAATATCACACATCAGGTTTAGGGGAGAAACACACTCGTCAAATGTGTCCCGCTGAAGATGTTAACTTAACCATACCATGTTTGACTGACATGCAAACTAACTATAACTAACTCAGAAGCAACACGTAAACGTGATCTTTAGCATAATTAAAAATCACGACTGAGGAATGCAAAACAATCGCCTTACCTTCGTACATCTGTGCATATTGTGGGAAACCCGCAGCTCGAAGCCAGGTGCATGCTTCCAATGCTTCAATCTCTGCAAGACAGAAACAAGAACAGCTCACAACACCATCCAACCAAACCATCAACACCACACATCAACATCATTAAAGCACGCCAGTCAGAAAACATTGACACAACTGACATGCAAACATCCCAATCGGCATGACGTGAACTTACGAGCGGGAGAATCGCTCTCATACCAGGCTCGGTCAACCCCCAAATGAGGCTCAGATTTATAGACAGATCGACTATTTCGAACCGAACATGACGATTCTGAGAAACGATTCTGAGAAACGTGTCCAGCGTTTCCGTTGAATGCCACACTTGAAACCCTACGTCAGGCAAGCAGTGCCGCGGAACTTTGAGCAGCCGTGTGGAACCTGACACTATATATTTCTCGCAGAAACGGCCCGGTGACATGACGTCAGGAAATCTTTGAAGATGGACAATTTAAAGAGGTTTTCACCATGTGCACGAGATCACTCACGTCCTAATGATGAAGAGCCACCTATATGATTCACGGGTGGATCATTAATACGTGGAACTATTTAACCAATCAAAAACAGGATATGAGATGGGAATGGAATCTGTTGATGTGTATGGTCGATGAATGTACGTAAATATCCTGATGTTGGTGTGAGTCAAAATATACAAAGACTGTCATGACAAACAAATCATGCATAATTACGTAGAACCTACACACTTGCATGCATTTGTGCATTCGCAAATCTCTAAACCTCTGTTGTTTATACACAATGATAAGTACATACTTGTTTACATCAATATCTAACTACTGATCTGTTTAGTTCATAACTTATTAAACCTAGCCAGGCATAGATCTAATGTCTTGACCTGTGTCCAGTGCATACTTCTCTCTCCCCAACCAGACTGTAAGCATAGATTTATAAGCTGACCAGTTGCTATTTCCTGCAAGTTTCTTCCCAAAGACACTACAAAACTACAGAGTTCTCATGTCCAATACCACCCTTTCCTAAAAACACACATAAACTAATTGTTGTGCATTCAAGTCTAAGGACTCTGTAATCAACGTGACCAATCACTAATTCACACCATACTCTTCTCAGGTGCAACAACATCGATGACCATAAACCAATCTCATTTCTAAGTTTCTACATACCTAAACACAAACTCTTTTCCATACCACACCTGTCCTAAACACATATAAACAAGTACCGACATAAACAACTACCTCTTTCATACCTCTCTCTTCCTGAACACATCCGCACCCCGTCACGTACAATCCAACAAAGACACTCTCACAACCCCAGCTCTCACAACCCCACCGGTCCACTAGGCTCCAGAGTCTCTGACCAACTGAGCTGACTACTCACCCTTTGAAACAACCAGCCGTTATCTAGCACCACTGCTCCAACCACCAGATTGCGGTCAGATAGGGCGACTAGTAGGGGCAAAAAACAGTAGCCAAACCCCCACCCCACCCCACTCCACCCCTCATCGTCCAAACCGAGGCAACGCAACTGCTGAAGTCCACCGAAGCGAAAATACACACTTTTTACGCGACTCCTTCCGCGAATGCATCACTATAAAGGTTGTTGAGGGGGTGTTGTTCACGGGGTAATCATAAACAGTTGACACCTGTCAATCGGTAATTTTCCTTGATACGACGTTTTATGACTTCGTACTGGGTAAGCTTTCGAAGAAGCCGACCAGTGAATTCTAGCAGATCGACACTTTCGTCTAATGCGTGGCAGCATAGATGTTAACTGATTTCCAAGCTCTTACAAAACCACAGCTGAATTGTTATCACTGTACTTTAATTACGTAACTCTCAGACTCAAATACTGCATTGGAAACTGGTAAACTTTGGTGTGTGTGTGCATGCGTGCGTGCGGGTATGTCTGTGTGTTTGTGTGTGGTGCGGTACGGTGCATGCGTGCATGCAACATACTTTTGTCACTGCACTAATATATAGCAAATACCTACTACAACATGATACTGTAAAATTATGTCAAACAATTCTGTTACTAAAACCATCAGCAGTGTGTGCGTGTGCGTGTGCGTGTGCGTGTGCGTGTGCGTGTGCGTGTGTGTGCGTGCTTGCATGTGCATAACTGCATATGCATGCACCTGCTAACAGTTAGACTTGCGTACACATACGCACAAACAGACAAGCGTATCAACGTGGACGTTTCTGCTCTGGCAAAAATCTGATCCTACATACAGAGCAGTGTCTACCAGCTGACCCTCCAAGACATCAGCATGTTACGATGTTGCTATCAACACTAGCCGGCTGACTTACACACCTGCACTGATAAGGGGGCAGCTGGGTGCTTAGGCAGACTTAATGTTGCATACAGAGAGCGGCTGTGATACCAGCCTCACCAGACCAACTGCCCAATCTACCGCTTGCTTACCCACAAGTAAACCGCCTAAACGTTTGGCGATAAACTGAGAAATGAAACAGATGGCTGGAGACTGGACCTTGCCACCAATCAGTAACCAGCAAGACACGGGCGAGAATGGAAAAAGTGTGAAAGAGGTTGTTTTAAGGTCCATAAACATCGTAGACCACACACAGACAGATCCATATGTGTGCTGAATACTCCTGTTGCATCTTGCAATAAACGGACAGTGTTTATGGTGACATGGAGTGCAGATGCTTGGTGTGGAAGGAAGCATTTTGTTTTTTTCCTGAAGGAATGCCATGTAACCGACAGCCAAATGTTTCAGGCATAATGAGACAAAAAGGTGCTCGAAAGGCTAAACAAAAAGGTGCTTGAAAGGCTAAGCAAAAAGTTTATTACACAAGTTTGTTTACCTAATCTACACACCAAGCCTTTTGGAAGTTGCTTTTGGCAGATCCCGATATCTCTAAAAACCACTGACACACCCAACTGTCCAGGATATCATGCAGCATTATATGGAGGTGTGATAGATATAAGGTACAAAATCAACCACCCCTGTTTCTGGATAGCTGCAACTCATCAAACACCCAAGAGGATTGTACCATAATGCTCTCAGCTTTACCCCGACAGGCGTACGTAACAACTTTTAACTTGATTTAACAAGCACACTGCTGTCTTCATTCGCACGACGCAGTCTTTGAGCAGAGACTGGTGTATTCTACGTGTGATTGAATCACAAACACATTTTGTTGTCATGAATACACCCACACAAACACTGACACCACTGTTCACAAACATCAACATGTTCTAACTCAGCCAGCATAATCAAATGTTTCACACGCTACAGAAGTCACAGCTTAGCCTATTTTTCCCTGCAGTAACTTCCCACCTTCCCATTTTGTTTCCTTCTGCATTCCCTTCTCCGAAAAGCACTGTCACCCCACAATACCTTATTTTCTGATCCCTTCAACTTCCTGCAATCCCATCCATCTCTTCGGAAATGATCCAAGCACCACTATTAACGAATATCTCTCACAACAAACAACTCTCTTCTTCTTTGATTCTGAAGAATCAGCCCCATCAAATCAAGACAAGCGCAGGATTCTCACGCACACATACAGACATGCATGCATACACTGGTATGAGCTGAGACAAATGAGTTCTCTAGGCTGCATATCGCTTACTAAAATACCACTCACAGACAGCGATCTAAAAAACACTGGTGGTAATACAACCCAGTCTGTGGCGATTACACGGCTAGTCATCAACCACATGTGTTTAATACTTCGATGAGCCAGAAACACATAAAACATGTGTCTGTGTAGTGTGTACACAGATGCTTGGTCCGCAGTTGCAACAGTCGCCAATTTACACACATTACTCTAATAACCTACATACGTCAATGGAATGGCGCCACGAAACTGGGTCAATGGAATTTTGCAACAATTTAGTCCTACCATGCAGTGAGTCATCATCGTCATTATTGTATTATGACACTTGATATCGGGACAGTTTCACTGGGTGGCATTCCTCGTGAATTTCTGTACATCCCATTTCAGGTTTGGCCTCATTCATAGGTGATATAAAGGCACCTATTCCATAGCCCGCTGACATATACCCATCCAATGTTTCCTTCCTTCTTTAGGATCAGATCACATTATTCATAAAAAAACATAACTTAACATAGGTGATTTTCAGAACACTCAAAATACAAAATTGTAAACAGCATAAAAACAACATTGACAAAGTAAAACTTACAGTATCCCAACTCAGTTGGCTATATCCAAATGTCATTCATGATCCAGACCTCTGCCATGTTGTTTTAATTCCTTGGAATAATTCGCCACTTCCGCGCACACTTTACCCCATGTTTGATGTCAAGTTTCCTTCCCCTAGTAACAGTTCTTGGGCTACCAGAGACCCTCAAACATACTTCAGACATGTGGTTCAAATCTAAGCCCAGCAAACCACAGGGCACTTACCCCCAAGGAGACACAGGGACTGATCCAGGGAAAAGGGTGCGGAAACTGACCCTTCTCCGCTTATGGGACCGATTAAGAAGGCGCCATGTTTCTGACAGAGTGGGTGAACGGCAAGCGCAGCCAAGTGGGGAACCGCAGAATAAATCGCTTCTCCCTGTATGCCTCCCATCGCCCCAAGTGATGGCGAGGACACTCTGACAGTTATGATGTGTATATGTGCAGCTATGTTGTCAATTATGACTTAAACTTAAACTTAAACAATTTTGGCCAGTTCCCCCCACTAGTGTTTTGAACAGACAAAAATCTCAATAAGTGCCAACTTTAATCTCCCTCCCTCCCTCCCTCCCTCCCTCCCTCCCTCCCTCCCTCCCTCCCTCCCTCCCTCCCTCCCTCCCTCCCTCCCTCCCTCCCTCCCTCCCTCCCTCCCTCCCTCCCTCCCTCCCTCCCTCCCTCCCTCCCTCTCCTCCCTCCTCCCTCCCTCCTCCCTCCCTCCCTCCCTCCCTCATATACCTCTCTTCTAAAATGTCACTTAGTCACTAACATATTCTCTAAACCCAGTCATCCTAATACAAGACAAACTTATTCAACACTCAAAGTAACAAAACGAATGAATACACCATGAAGCAATGACATCACACTCAACCACACATGACCTGTTCTACAACCACATAAAACACGATTCTCTTTTGTAAAATTATCAAAGATCACAGATATGAAATTCCCAGTAACATAAACACACCTGTATACTTATGTAGTTCACCTTGACAGTGGTCACAAGGAGTAGGAGTGGACCAACTGGACAATGCAATTTGTCGACATCACAACTATTTTAAGCATAAACAAATCAATGCAATCACATTTCACAGACGTATCTTTTTAACAACACCAAACTCAAAACCTGGATGACACACATTGTTTCATGTTTGCTACATTATGTAAACACATATTCACACAAGTACAGAAACTGGTCCACTTAAACTACAGGTACAAATTACGTTCCCTTACACATTATTTTAATAACTACTTGTGGGGGTTGACCCACCAATAATTAAAGGTTAAATTAAAGAAACCAAATTGCCCCTTGCTAGACATATCCTGTATGTCTTTGAGAAACAGACAGGGACATTAGGATCTGGTCCTAGGTTCCGAGTTGGCCTGTAACCTGCTGTTTGATGTCTAGTTCCGCTGTAATTACAGGGGCCAGTTGTGCCTAACCAGCCATGGGAAATGAACATGGTTTATGTAGACAGTGTTATCATTTGTAAGATCAAAGACATAACTATGGAATTGACCAAAGCAGTGTGTGTGTGTGTGTGTGTGTGTGTGTGTGTGTGTGTGTGTGTGTGTGTGTGTGTGTGTGTGTGTGTGTGTGTGTGTGTGTGTGTGTGTGTGGTGGTGTGTGTGTGTGTGTGGTGTGTGTGTGTGTGTGGTGTGTGTGTGTGTGTGTGTGTGTGTGTGTGTGTGTGTGTGTGTGTGTGTGTGTGTGTGTGTGTGTGCGCACACGCGTGTGTGAGTGTGTGTGTGTTTGAGACACGTGTGTTTGTGTGTGGGTGTTTGTATGCGTGCGTGTGTGCATGCGTGCATGCGCGCGTGTGTGAACTGTGTATGCGTGTGGAATGCCGTTCTTATACAGACAGGTGGAACATTATCATCCAATAACCCACTTAAAGTCGCTGCCTTCTAGTGCACAGAGGTGACACATCTATTTCCCAGGACAAAACACTGACACATTTATACCTCCACTGTGTTAACTCTTGACACATCTCCCCTGGGTAGTGGGTACAACTAGCCATTTTCTCTGGGCTGACATTGGATCTGTTGACAGATCCCCTCCCACCCCACCCCCAGCCCTGCCACCACATTATCTAACCATCTCAACACTCTCTCTAAGATCCATCAAAACTCACCCAACCTACAGGATGTGACTAACCCATAAATATGATAGCATCCATGATCCAGGATGTAGGACTGATCACATCCCTTAAAGTCACACCACAATGACAGCCACGGTAACACACCGCATATTTATTTAAAAAAATACCATACACAATTTTAAAACTTTTTCCAAGCATCTATCATCATTTTTGCAAATTTTTTCATCATTCAGTTTCACCGATATATCATATCCATTTTTAGCTCCACTTATAGTAGAATGAATTTTTTACATACATCAGTACGCCTGTTATGCACTTGAAACACAACGGGAACTTACAAAGAATAACTGTGATCTGACCCCACTGCACCAATGTCAAGTCTGATGGACATAAAACTAGAAACACAAAAGGAAAGCCAAACTTCCACATTAAAAGTCAGTAACTGCCATAACCATTTGCACAGAGAAGACCACTGTCTAATGGAAAAAGCTGCACCTTCTAATTAAGTAATCTCACCAAACATGTGACTTGCAATTAAGTAATTACCATAGTATTGGTCTTGAGCCATTATCATTAGACCCCCCAACAGCTTGGACAGTGTGGACAATTACTGCTGTATTTGTCCAGCCACTAACCAGAAGAAGCCAGGCCAATTATTGACCCTGGAAATCTTCTTTGGTGGTCGAAAGTTTGAAAAAATAGTGGTTAGAATTATGTTCTTATTTAATGATGTTCAACAATCTCAACTATATAAGTGCACAAATAAATTAAACATGCTTGGTTATAATAACTATATGCGCACATGTACACACTTGTACACACACACCACACCACACACACCACACACACCACAACACACACACACACACACTGAACTTGTACTGTAAACAATGTTCTTGTTTAATCTGAAGCAGTGGCCTACCCACAGGACAATTAGCGATAAGCGTCAACTGGCACCAAGTTAAGATCAGTCGTCTTTAACCCAAATAAATGGTCCACTTATGTGCTGTTGCACTCATTGAAAAATGTCAAATACGAACAATTCACTCTTGCCCCATTTTATACCTCTCATAAAGCTATAATAATGACTGTTTTGTTAAATAAGTGGCGTCCACTCTATAGGACCATTCTGCACGCTCTGCAATTAACCCTTGGTCCAACATGGTCACTCCAGTCATTCAGCCACGCTGACATTATTACAGACTTTTTTTATTCATCCACCATTGTCTATATCCAGGTATTCATTTAACACAGGTAAGTCCATAACGTTAAGCTTCAAGTCACCTAAGCTTCAAAACATCAACAAACTGTGAAGCTCTCAATTTTTTGAGTTTGAGTGATGCAATGCCTTGTCAGTAACCTTTCATAACAAGTTTGACTGGATTTTTCATCAGACGTCAGAATAGTGACACAGCAATTTTTGTTTACTATGTCAACAGCCTCGAGTAAAATTGTTAAGGCGTTTTTTTTACTGCGCTGAGGGTTCTTAGAAGGTCACATGGTCTCCCAATGTATGTCACAGCCAATCCCATGTCAACACCGACTGATGTGCATTCAACAGTTACAATCAATACAGATAATTCAAGTGATGTTGCATCAGAATTTACAGGATATCCTTAGTAGAAATTCATTCACCCTACAAAGTACATACGTACGCAAGTAAACTGAGTCATAATTTCAGGTAACTGATAAGATTTAGCAAAACATGCCCCCATTCATCGGATCAACTTCTACAAAGGTGAAGACCCCCCACGTAGTTGGTGTGTTCTTCTCTACGAATCATTGATCTAAAGTACGTACCACCTGTTGTTTTTGATCTGTGCAACTTTATCCAACAGACTTACACCCATAACAATAACTGTTGTCATAAGTGCACTGAACCCAAAACTATTTCGGCATGTTGTTGATAAAATAAAACTGACAACCTGAAATTAACATGACAGGGAAAACGTTTATATATCTGGAAACAAACATGTAATAACAAAAGTTAACACCAATAACTCTGAATTAAACCAACAAACTGACTCAACTAACAACGTTCAGTGACAAAAAGGACACCACATAGTGCCACATACTGACCCAAAACGTGTTTTCATGAACCCACGCTGTCTGACAGATAACAAAAATGCTATAAACGACCCGAGCGAAGCAATCAAACTGACATTAACCACCGGAAACGCCCTCCTCCAAATTTATTACCGTGGTTGCCGACTGGTAAAAATTATTACTGATTTAATGCACACAATGTTGATGGCTACAACCTCTGCAGTTCGCAGTGTCACGAATCACGACAAAGAAATTTACGCAGGCCATGAAGCCAGAGGCCTTAGGCAGAAATGCAAACTAAGACAGGTTGGCCAAGACGTATATTTACACACAAATATTAGCACAGTCAAAGGTGCTACCTCCGTACAGGAAACTGGTCGTTTCCGTTATGAGAAACTAACTCGGACAACAGGAAAGAGCAAAGGAGGTATTACTATCTCGCAGTGCACGATTGATGAACACCTTAGCACCTTGCCAGTATATTTATTCACATCCGTAAAGACGCTCATGCTCGAGATGTCAAGAGAAAGATCTCTGCACATTTACAGAGTCGATCCAATTTGTGACTCAATTCAATTTCAACGTCCTACAATTTTAAGTGCTTTTGTGGTGTGTCAATTAACAAATTAACATTTAATTTAAAAAGCAGATGTCAACATTTGCTCAACTGTCATGTTGTGGAGGATTTTTCACCCAGGTATCCAGATGAAATAATTTCACAAAGAGATGCAACACACACACACACACACACACACACACACACACACACACACACACACACACACACACACACACACACACACACACACACACACACACACACACACGACACACACACACACACACACACACACACACACACACACACACACACACACACACACACACACACACACACACACACACACACACACACACACACACACACACACACACACACACACACACACACACACACACACACACACACACACACACACACACACACACACACACACACACACACACACACACACACACACACACACACACACACACACACACACACACACACACACACACACACACACACACAGACACACACAAATATGTTACGTACTGGGGTCATTCAATTACCATTTAACACCAATAATGTCATATAAACAGCCCCATTGTTTGGTGCAAAACAAACTTCTCAGTTCATAAGAAAACATCAAAACATCAAAACCAAAGTATAATTATACTGTGATATTCAATTAAACGCTTCACTCAAATATGGACCTGATGTAAACGTACAAGAACCTAACTCGGACAACAGAGCTACCTTTCAGCTAATCCTGTTATAAAAGCTGAAGAAACTCATTAACCAAAAAACCCACAGAGCAAATGTACTTTGCCATGCAATGAAATGAAAGTATATATTCATCTGTAATCATTACCAGTTGATATAACACAGGATGTATTCACCATAACCACTCATCAATGTACACACACATCAATGTACACACACACATGCTATTCATGTCGAGAATGTATGATTACACGCCATATTGAAATCGGAAGAATGTTTGGGTTACCTCCTCACTTTCATGTACTGATAAAAACATCAGTTAAAAAACTCTCACACTACACTAAACTGTGTTTTAACTCAACTTAGCAAAGACCACTCACCACTGTTTGCACGAGCCACAATGGCCTCAATCAACACCGGATCGACGTAAACCGATTCGTCCATTTTCAGTTGGTCTAGCAAGCACAACAATCCCATTCTGACCCATCCACCATCATGAATGAAGTGACCACTTCACTGACCCACACCTTTGACTTCACACACAAACCCCACCCCCTAACCACCTGTGGCCATCCTGTATCTCTTTAACTGATCTTTGGTCACGCGTGGCCGCACACAGTGAAGACTAGGCTAACTCTAACTGCAGGAAGTCTGGCTGCAGGCCAATGGTCACGCTCTCTGGTTTCCTACCCCAGGGGGTGAATCAGGTCTGCCAAGCAGTCTGGGGGGTCTTGTTGATGTCTGGGGGTGGCAGGTCAGAGTTTAATCCCCATCAACAAAACTGTGGTTTCGTCTGCCATTAGGTTAATATCAGAGGTGCTTGCACTTTCTCTAAAGGCAACCGAGAACGTTCTGTAATTACCAAGATTAAAATCGTGCGTTCAATATTTCACACACACCTGTATAATGACGCTGCACTCACGATTATTGTAGATTGATTAAGATATCAGTGCCTATTGATTAATCTAGGTCAATGTCGGTCCGAACCTCTCATCAGAACATCATATCGGCGTATTACCCATATCAACAAACTGACCTGGTTGATAGCTCAATGGACTCTTTGGAGTGTTCTGGTGATGAGAATGGGCACAAATAAACAACTATACACAACAACAAACCTATCCTTGTACTCTAGTCATAGACCATCAGGCATATTCATCGTTCTATCACATATTTAATGTGATTATGAACGAATGATTATGCCATTATTATCGTTATATAACACATGCCTCTGGGCTCATGGCAGGCGGTCCACAGTAGATTACTAAAAAGTGTTTATCCCGATGTGGTCACACAAAATGAAGGTAATACGAAGTAAATTCATACCCATATCGTTGATCTCTATCTACTAACACAGGTTCTTTTCTTTCAGCAACCATAATATCATACTTATATAGCTGAAAGGCACAACTACAGAGCAAAGGTTCTCAAACGTTCTCAGTGCAAGACCCGAAAAAATACCATCATTTTGCTAAGACTGCACAACTTCATTATCACAGCCGGTGTAACAGTAAAAATGGCGTTTTATGTAGCTTTAGAGTTTAGAGCTAGCAACCCAGAGTTTAGGAATACCGGCTATAATTTTTTTATCTTATACACAACCATAAGTGCTGTTGTTTTGCATGACAACTGCAGGTCTTCTGCAAAATAATTTTAAACAATTGACCCAACAGATTAACATAATCTAAATTCCATGGCAGTATCAATGTTATTTAATCCCTAATCTCTGGAATTTTGTTTACAAAATATAAAGATTTATTTAATCGGTAATGATACACTGAAGGGCAAGACAAAGTAGTAAGACAAATGTTTAGCAACGGCAAACATTAGTGCCTTGTTGATTATAAAACATTAGCTGGATGTTTTTCGGTTGTATGAAATGTTTCTCTTCATGAGCAAACTCCGACTGCCCCGGTAGGGTCATCTGGTGGACATTAACTGCACTGGATCCCAACTGCGCTATCCAATCCCATCATTCCCAGGCCCAAAATTAGCCTACCGGATTCCCATATCTTTTGCAACCCTAAACCACCACCCACACCAAAATGGGACCCTGAAATGACTGGTACAAGCCTGCACATGAAAGCAGTGGCGTGTTACTCATATACCCAAGGGTGTAGTATTTGTGACATCCATGTTTTGTGGTGCCATGTTAACAGTGCATCCTGAAAGATATATGTTGGAATAAAATATGTCCACCAACATTTCTCACTGGCAGCTGGTGATGGGAGGCCCTAAAATCATTAAAACTGGGTCTACAAAAGTGCACCACACCCTGGGTTTTATTGTGACATAGGGGCCATAAAATAGATTGTCTTTTGTTATGTGACTGGACCCCAAAAGACTGCTAGCAACAGAGACTGTGACATTGATCTAATGTCAAGGAGCAAGACTAAGAAATGCAGAGAATAATATGCATTACAAGTTAATTATAAGAACACCATACTAAAATAAAAGTATGTGATTACATAACTAATAACATTTGGATAAAGTAAACAGACATTTACTTTATTGCACAAACATTCGGAACACATTTCTTGTAAACATATCTGCAAATCTGGTTAATTTATGGTGCTATGAAGCATTTTCTATCAACATGACTCAAACCAAAATTCATGCAATCACTTCCTGCAAGATTGCAAGTAGAAGACCACACTATACATAATTGGAAATCCTTCCTTTAAACATGCAACACCCGACCAAATAATCTCCATGACTCAGCGCAGCACTATCGCGCCAACCTATACTCCACGTGTTCACATCTCAATCACAAGGATTATACTAATCTGCCAGGGGTTTATCTCTGGCTTTGGCTAAGACTAAGAGGCTCTCTTTCACCTGCAATCTCAGCATGGCTATCACAATATCAACAGAGAAACACACCTGTTTATTCTCTCACTCACTGGCAACTCCCTCATTAGTTGAAACCTCACACCCATAGGTGGAGGGAAATGGCCACACATACAGTGTCTGTTGGTATTACAGGAAATGCACAATGATTTTCACAGGTCAATCGGTGTACTGCTAATTAGTCCTTCATCTAGTGAAAATACTCAATTTAATAGTTATGTTAGTATATTGTCATTGTTAACATAAAACTATTTTGCTTTGAAAAACTGGTTGCTTGTAATATGGTGGTATGAATATTGTGCTTCTGTCGAAAGCTCTCCATGTTCGTTCACTCTACATCACTCCAGGTCACTCAGCTGTATGAAGGAGTACCTGGTTATAGACTGTGGTGGATACTTATGTGTGAATGAATATACATTGCAGTGTAGCTAGACGCGTCCCAGACAAGCACCTTTACCTTTTGTGAACACAATATTTGAGCTGAACTACCAAGTAAATAATGTTCAAAATTAAATTGATATTGGTCAAATCACAGTAAAAATCACAGTTAATTTTGGCAGTCAAGATGCTAGAATGGATACAATTTAAACAGCATTACATGATTTTATGATAACAGATCAGATTATGCTTGTTTAATAAAACAAAACGCAGACATCTTTACATCTCGCTATATGTCAAGATAAGTTATTTTAAGCATCTCGTCCAGTCACCTGACACTCAACTTGAATTCGGCCTGGGATTACTTATCATCAGTACCCATCCTTAACAATGGGCTCACCACATCAAAGGGGCCATTAGTCATTCCAGTTAAAGAAATCACAGGCATTTACGCGCAGGTACAATCATTTTTCCACCGTACACGCTCCATACCTGTAGCAAATCACCTGTCAAATGAGTCATTGATAAACATCATCAAAGTGACGTAGAGCAATACAGGATGCATCATTTGGTAATGTTACAACGATTGTGTTTCTGATTCTGCAACCCGATCCCATTCGCCTTAACGTGACGCAAAATCAACGATCCTGATAAGATTGTACGCCATTTCCACACGAACGGAAACTGGCTTTTGTGGCGGGGATATCAGTCTTTGGAAAAGACACAAAGGCTGGGCAGGTGGGGAACCATTGCAGTCTTTTGCAGACAATTTACGAGGCAGGGTCCACGGCATGGGCCAGACAGTAGCCAACAATAGATTGTCTGCGATGGGAAAAAACCTTGCCGATATCGTAGATAAGTCACGATATCACAGGAGACACCCGGTCAATATTACCAGAAATAGAATTCTTTATTCTTGCCAAGCGCTGACAGGTGAACTCTGGTGAAACACGGCGGGAGGTCTGACGAAAATCACCTGGAAATATTGTGCAGATATTCCACCATGTGTGTGACGTTTAATGCATTGATACGTCTGCCTGTTTTGGCCAATGCCAATGGCAGTGAAGCATATCACCAGCATGAGTTTTGCAAGTCACCTCATACAAATACCGGTCAACTTGCTGGCTATTATTTCCCATTGGTTTTCATAGTTGTCCTTCTAAACAATTAGTGAGTTCACTTTACCATTTACCATTTGTGGGATCTTTTACTTCCCCTGGCACAGACACCAGATGGAGGGGCCACTAGTGATGACTGCCTCTTCTGAAAGATACAGGCAAATGTGGGGTGAACAAAATTGCCTAAGTATCAAAATGGCCATTCAAAGGCACTGATCTGATGATCTGTTTGTTTGTCATAGAAGTATGTGGCTTTGTGGCAGCTTGTTCCAGCCACAGACAATGCATGAGACTGAGAACAGACCTAATATACAACATCCGAGGAGCCTTCAACATTGATTGAACCATGGCAGAGGTGAAGGTAACCTACCTTGCTGACAGCGTGTCTTCTTCAGCAGAGATGCCATTTTCTCCATATCCAACGGGATAAGTGGCCAAATACGCTGACCACAAGTGGTACAACTTGACAGATTTAAGCCGCCAATGTCCAGTTTCTGTGACCAGTTGTCCAGGCATATGATGTAGGTATCCCTGTGTGCTGCATTCAACTGATCAGGGTGAATCTGGAGAGATAACTTTGGGACATCCCTCCAAGGCAATCCAAGCCAGGCTGGCAGTTTTTACTGCCGTGACATCTGACCCCTTAAACAAACAACCTGCTCACCAGGCACTGGGCAATGTCCACTGCTGCTGGACATTGATAGGTGACATCCCAATGGAGTGGACACTGGTCACTGTGTCCACTGCTGGACACTGAGCTAATTCACACATCTACACTTCCTGTCTATAACTGACCACCCCTGCCTCCAAATTATGGTCATCGCCATGGCAACCAGACCCCAGGAGGGCTCACACAGACCACCCTCTGACTGATACACAGATGGTCAAGCTGGATGGTCAAGCCACCCTCTGGATACACATTCTGGACACTGGGACAGATTAATTCAAATCCCAATCACTTTAATGTCTGTCATTAATCAGGAATCTGGCCATGTGAGCCAACTGACCAGTAGGCCCATAAGAATACTGACCAATGTCCAAGGCTAGACACAATACACATTGATTTACAATACACATGTGTAATGGTCAAGCACTTTGTCTAGTGAGATATGTCCACCCATTTGTTTGACCATCCATATCGGTATAAACCCTTCCAGTTGCTGGACAGAATGCTAATAATGCAACCAATCTCTCAGGTGCTCTGATGAAGTGACCACAACATCTTGACCAGGGGTCAAACAGTAACAACTGTGTGTTCAGACTACTGATAAGCCGTCATAAACTGGCCAGTGTTGATATGTAAGCTTTGTTGTCCAGATACTGTTGTATTGGAGACAACAGTATAATATGAGTGCTATAGCAGTAATAACTGGGAAATAACTGGGTGTAAGCAGTAATAACTGTGTGTAATAACAGTGCATCTGGTGCATTTGTTGGATGAAATCTTTTTTTCCCGAAAATTTTATTTTTAAATAAATATTTAAAAATAAAAAAAATTTAAACCCAAAAATTTTTTTTTTTTGTTTTTAAAACCTTTTTTGCCCAACTTTGGTCATTCAATTTGTTTTATTTTACAAAAAGGGACATGTTTACTTATCTAAGTTTTCTATTTGCATCAAATCCGTATTAAAATAAAACACAATTGTAATAGGGTCGTCTACCTTGTTTACAGGTTAGGAGAATATCATACACATGTGCCACATATTTTGTTATATGTGGACCATAACAAATGTTTTCCAGCATTTGGCTTATAAACAAACTGTCAGTTTATGATTCTGTTTACTCTTGCCCAAGGATCTGAAGAATGTGTAATCTCCACAAAGTATGAAAACAACAAGTGTCTCAAACGTTTTACACATCTTTGTGACAAATTGTGGGCTAATTATAATCATACAAAACAGACCAAAGTAGTAAGTAAGTAAGATAGATAAAGAACCAGCTGCAATACAAAATACCACAATGGAATTAATTATTTAAATACAAATATGAATGTATACATGTGTAACTAAAAATGTCATCTTTATATTGTCAATGCCACAATGGGAATTAATTACTTTAACTACAAAGACGAATTTATAAATTCTGTATAAAAAAATTACACATTGTCATATACACATAGAGAATGCACACTTTCTTAGTGCAAACTCCTTATGTCCCAGTTTGTCATCAATATGCCCAGCAGGTTATTTATAAAGCTTATATGAGCAACATAAAACCACATGTTGCCATGACAACCCCCACAGGAAGTAGTAATTTACACACAGCATGCTGGGGTGGATCAATCGACCGACCTCCGCAGAAAAACAAACTCATTGATGTGGCAGTATCATATTGTGATAGATTCAGATTTTAATAATGAGTCTGATCAAGAACGACGCTACTTTTCATGGAAACAGATAACTCACAGGAAATGGGATAAGCGAGTAATCATACCGTCCGTTTCGCTATAGTTGTTTGTATAATTCGACTGGCTATTAAGTAAATATAATATGGCAAAAACCATTTAGACTTATCACTGACAACTGCCTAGAAATAATCACAATTTGTTAACTTATTTTTTCAATATCTCTAGCAACAATTCCCTCCCAAAATTGATAAAAAAATGTGACTCATCTTTCTCTCATATCTCTTCCTAGAAGGCAGCGACCAGAAAAGCAGAAGTAAACCACAAAGTAGTTAATTAGAAACCTTAACTTGATCATTTAACCGCATCTACCACATAATTACCATGACTCATGAGTGGTTATCCAGACGTCTGATACGACCGACCACGTTGTAACTTCCTCCACTTACTGGATTTATGATAATCTTCCCTGGGATTATCCAGGATAGATATGAGAGGACAAACAGATAATCCCCTAGAAAAGTGACATTAATAAATATTTATGACATCACTTTTGGTGATATGTAAGCAAGAAATACAACGTCTTCAGTATGACCTGAATCGATGCACAATATCACATTTAATTAACTTCTCTTGCATAATTAAAACCATACCTCATTAAATCAAAGATTAACCTGTGATATGTATTTAAAACTGTTCATAATGTGTGTGAAAAATCTCACGGTTTTCATGTATACATTTCTGAGTAGACCCCTTTGTATGTCTAGGGCACCATGCCCCAATAAACAGCAGCATTCTCTCTCCAGTCTACCAGGCTACATTTGGCGAATCGCCAGACCGAAACATGTGATATCAGAAATGAAAAATCAGGTTTTTATTCCTCACTCACAGTTGGCTGAGACTAGAGACCCACAAATGGCTACACTGTGTCCAATGGAGAGTTTCGAGGGTACGCCAGAGGCCTTAGCATGACAACACTCATACAAAGCCACGATTTACACAGTGTCCCCTGGTGAACCTGAATGTTTATGTCTTCCAGCGAAACCGGTGAGATTACATGAGAACACACACACGTATGCAGTAAGCTTGTGGTCGCTCCTATCTCTATCTACAGTGTCTGTATCGAGAAGTCTTAATGGCAAACACAGCGGACACACTGTACAACTGTGTTTGCAGAAATGCCAAGATAACGCAACTTCCGCACTTTAACTCACACAGAACAGCATATTGATCACACAGAACCTGTTACATAACAACTACAAACTGATAAAACCGGTCACCTTTGTAATTTCTTACATCTACTAGAACTGATCATCAATAACCCACCTACGAACAAACTATTTTTGTGTTGGCCAAAAAAAACATATTTCATGGCCGCTTTTAAAATACAAACATTCGTTGCACTATCAAAACTGTTTTGTTTAACCTCTAAAACTTTTTCCATATCACCCACGTTTACTTCTCCAGTGACAATCTTTAAGTGAAAATCCATTCAAGACAACAATTCTCATGCACCGATTAAAATGCTTACAGGACACCTATCTAAAACACAATGTTGTTATGCCAACTAACATTTTTGGAGTGCAATTTTCTAAGAGTATTTTGCTGCACGGAATGCTGCCACAGGGGCCACAATGAGACGAAAGACCACCTAGAGACCAGTGTCTTATTGCCTCAACACTGTTTACCCGATACTTTCCTAAATTGCCCGCATAATTGATCACACATGCAGTCTTGCCTAACAGACACACAACACCACTGTCTGACTTAAGTTGTTGACCCACACTCCAAAGAGACCAATGAATGTGTTTCTTGGTAACGTCCACAATATGTCGTATGATAACTTTAAACATCACAATTTTTCACAGAGATGTATTGTTATATGTCTGCGGCTTTATTAAAGTTGAATATTATTGCGGAGCAGTAATTCCTTAGCGATATGCAAACTGCGTCTTCATTAGCGCTATTCTGTGTAGAATGAACAATGTCTTACAGACCAATTTGTTTTCTACACCACATAATGTGTACCTGCAGGAACAGATGTTACTGTCTACAGCTCACAACGAACAGGGAGCTCTCATATAAAAAGGGAGCTCCCAGTGAAGCTCCTTGTTAACTGGAAGCCTCTCTATTCAGTTAATGTGGAGCTTCCAACAAACAGGGAAGTTACCAATAAACAAGGAATTCGCAAGCGATTGCCCCCTTCCAATTGAACAAGGGAGACCCCAACAGTGGCGAATCTAATTTGTCAAGGAGGGATGCTAAAATGTTCAAGGATATAATAACATCATTAATCTCTATACATAGTGGCATAATACATGTTTTTAAATATACATATATTTCCAACGATATAGGGAGCCATGGGAATTAGTGGGAGCTGCTTATAAGGGACAACAAAATAGAGTTGTCAAATATGCATCCAGTCTACAGACGTGTGCCGCAGACTTTGTGTTTAGTCTACAGACCACTGAGAAAAAAACAGTCAAGTAGTTCAACTGCACAGCTTACATAACCCTAGCCACTGCCTAACAAAAAACTTTTAATATTATAATCACACATGAGGGCAACTACCATATTGCTAACCATGCGTGAAGTACCAAATTATAGCTTATCAGTAAATCAAATTTGCACAAATTACGGACAGTTATTTAAACGGAATGAGATTGCAAACAAACTCGGTGAATACAACACACAGCTCTAACCTAATCATGATGGCTTTAGTCATGACCCTAACACAGTATTTAGAATGCAGCAATAAAACCAGCAAATCTGACAAAATCTCCACCACCCTGGCAATGATTATGCATTTTGCAACATCACCTGAATACAGATGTACATATATGATAGACTTGTTATCAACATGGTGGTGATCTAAAGTAATTCATCTTTTTCCCTTTAGATATAGACATTTGGCCTTCAGATTGTTGGGAAAATGCACAAAAAATCAGTTTGGGTAAACACATAAAAAATCTAAGTCGCCGCAGCAAATTTCAACAGTATCTAGGGTACTTCCAGGTTTTGACCACATAATATATCCTAAGGTTTTTATTGTGGCTCTGTGCCAGATGAAAGCACCAGTGGCAAAAACCAGAGTAAAATGGTATCACTAATAAACTAATTGAGCGGTAACTTCTGAGAATTGAAAGTAGTTTAGATCGAGTATGTTTTCGTTGAATGTAGAAGTGTGTTAACATGTACATACGAAATGAGTCACTGATCGTACCAACATTTTAGGGCATGGTTTTGATAAAACATGTTTTTTTCCAAATCAGGTTTTTCCTCCAAACAGGATTCAGTGCATGCATGCATGCATGCGTGTGCGTGCGAGCGCGCGTGTGCGTGCATGCGTGCATGCATTGCATTTACATGTGTGGGTATGTGCGTACATGTGTGCATACATGCCAGTATGTGTACAGTCATTACACATTTAATTATGCCAATTGCTTAAGCAACTAAGTCTTACAATTGTTAGAGAAAGTAGCAAAAGAAGAGGAAAAATAAGAAAATACAAATCGAGGAATGGCACCAAAGATGACATGGAACCAGGAGAAAGACTTATACCGTGACGAATCACAAATGTATGCACACACTGGCTATAATACTTGAGACAAGTACCCACCATTGGATGGTGTAAAATGAGTCAGCACATTCATTATAAACCAAGCATAAAACACATCAACATTCACACTACACCTTCACTCCGAACTCACCCCGACTGTTGAGAAGATTTCCACCCCACCCCTTGTGTCTACACTTGCAACACTTGTGGAAACGCGGAGGCATCACTGCACATAACATCACCGTCAACCTGTTATCACAGTGTCACACACATGACACAAATTCCTAATGACATAACGTGTACATGTCTTATTACGATCCAGGACGATCTGACTAGATCAGCATCGTCATCCAAACGTCACAATCCGGAGGCAAGGATCGGAAATTCCGTTCACGCCTGCTTTGTTTGTGTAACCCCACTGCCGAGAAACCCCACTGAGGTCACTGGGTGTTTATGATAAGCCTCACTACAGAGCACTGCCAGTCTTCAACGTGGCTAAACATCTCCATTATCATGCAGAGGAAGACACAAAGTTCAGCAGAGTTCATCTTCTTGCACTGGCACTATAGCCGCTGCGATCATCATATCATCCCGATGTTCCTTGCAGCATCCCCATCCTTATATACTACACTTGCGTCATAATCGGTAAACCAACTCTGCCAAGGTTTACATGTTTTCACCACACATATCTAGTCCGGAGATTGGTGGTAGGATGCACACAATAGAGGCAGGAATTAGCTTAACTGGCACACAGCTGCTTCTACCATGGTGAGGGGTAAAAACTCCAAACGCCCTCCACCCCACTTCCCAGTATGGCACCCAGTCAGTCACAAGATTTCAACTACCCTGGCACCCTACGCCCTTCCAGACAGCCGTGACTCCCGCAGGAAACAAGACACATACCCTGACTGCTATCAGATGTCCACGATGTCAATCTACCATGGCACAACGACTGTGTCAAACACAAGCGGTGATGGCGATGCATGTGACACACGTAGCAGACATGTCCTATTTTTGGCCGTGGAGTGTCAAAGGGAAGACGGCAGGCTTCTTGATTAATCAGGTGCACACCGAGAGAAACATGCCCCACTTCAGCTGTTCGTAGCGCAACTACCGCAGTTTGAATTCGCTCAGGAAATCACCAGAAGGCCGTGCCCTATGCATAGGGACCCAGGGATAACTTTACAGCCAAAGTATAGCGTTTCAAAAAGCAATGTCGGGTACCTGTGATGTTAATGAAGCTACAAATGGCTTGGGCCGATGGGCACCAGTACCTTGATTGCCTCCTACGGCAGTGGGGCTGATCAAAGGCGGGGTAGTGCATGCACTATGGTGCAGTCGCAGAAACCGGCAGACAGCCGCTAACACGGCACCAACAACAGTGTGTTGTAATAAAAAACACATTACAATGATCTTGGTTATTATTAAATGCTTCAGACCGTATCCAACAAAGTTTTTTACCGCCATGCAACCTATGAGAAACTTTGCAAAGAAACTTTGACCCCAAACACCAGAGTTCACGGGGTGACTCTTCTCTTTTTCATTACATGTCTTTTTATGAAAGAACTGCCCCCCTATGCCGCATTGTTACTTACGAGCATGATTACTCTGACAGAAGTGACAAATAGTATAATAAGAAAACACCTTTGCCCCTGGAAGATGTGCCATAAAGACTTGGCAGACAAGTGCACCTGGTCTATTAGTTGCGCCAGCCCCAGTGCATAAAGGGAAAAACCCTGAGGGCTGCGCTTCGGAAGCGCTGCTGCAATTTCCATAGCTATCCCTTCTGGGTACAGATCCATCTGCGAGAGTTCAACAGAAGATCTCACCCAGATATGATACCTCGAAGCAGATAACCATTCACGTATGACACCAGTTCTCCTTCTGTGAAAACAGGTACTCTCCCGCCCGCAGGTAAGGGAGATAAGAATCCAACAGTGACACGAACACAAACAAAATATGCTTATATATACACCTATAGTGCACCCAGAGTTCAATACATCCAACGATATCCAATTCTTCTTGGAACCCATATTCACTATCATTACGAAAAAATTACCCAGGATGCTATGATTGCATCAACGCTTCAGGCAAGAAAATGGATCTTTACACTGATAGTTACACAACTGTCATAATTCCCACACGATAATACGTTTTACCGTATTTTTTATCCAGTTAAACGATCTCGTAAAAGTGGTCATTACAGCAGAGCAACATCGTCATCAACCGTCGCCTCCCCCCCTGAAAATACAGGGCCCACATAATTGAGAAAACCAGCACGATGAATATCAGTGATTTTTATAACAGAACAAAAACTAGCTAAATATCCAGCATCAATAATTTCCAAATCTATGATAATCGAAAATACGTATTTACCTTCATTATAACCTCATATTGACACAGTAATCTGTTATTTAAAAATGTGTATTTCACCATATTGACTAGATTCTAAGGATGGTCCCTTCCTGTAAAAACTGATTATGTAAACCAAAGTAGTAATATATTTGATTCATTATACACCATAAACCAACTAAGATATGAAGAGATAACTCAGTGCAGAATCTTTGTCATTACTATCACCAGATCAGTTATATAAATACAAAAAAGTTCAGCTCCTATTAAATGGACAGTACTTTTAATGTGTTGACAGTAGAAAATATACAGTCATTCTGATATTGTTAGCAATCACACATCTCTGTTTTATAACATCGCCCCGGGGTGGGGGGGTACAGGCACTCCCGCTTTCATCACCAATCCTGTGAAGTCACCCTTTGTTGAAAGCGCCCTCCACCTGGGGTGGCCGGGTTATCAGAAGGTACATATTATCATCTGAAAGGGGTAAGGTAATCATACAGCCAGGGTCTCATTATGCTGCCCACACCGACACAATACACACACCCCAGGGGTAGTTAAATGAGTTCAGAGGTCAACAAATTACCACCACCCATGGGACACTTTCCATCAGCCCTAGTGCAAAAAGCAGAGGCGTTTTGTAGAAATGTTGGTATTTTACATAATAACATCATGGCTTCTCACCTTACGTAAACAACAACATTTGTCAATCAAATCACAATACTTTTAATAAGAATCAGGGGAACATTTCTTTAAGATAAAGAACTCTTACGGAAAATTCATCTTTAATCAAATTTCTGTATTAACTTAAATGAGCTTTTTCAAAACACAAACATCCTTTGCCATAATTTATTACTGACGACTCTATTTCCATGACACACCAGCAACACTGCCCCATTGATGAATCACGTTGTTGACAGTTTTTGGGTGTACAACATCACTGTTAAAGAGCAAAATTGATTTTAAAGAGCAGAATCGGGCTCTTAACAACATTACTGAAATGGGCTCCTGATGTCCATGAAACACTCCTTCTAAATGTGAACTAACCCAAACATAATGTGACATGACTCACTATGGCAAGCAATTTATGCTAAGTACAAAATGTTGTAGGATTGTGTCACCTGTCACCAAGTAGGACTTCCAGGACAATAGGACACTATAAGAACCTTCACAACAATATTACTTATGCAAGAGTGACGCAGTGTAGGCGTTGTGCAAGACACTGGTTTAATAATACAGTGTAGTATGTTTTTTAATGTTCACATTTACACTGGGTATTTTTGGACACTGCGAAAAAATATTGTTCACAACTTTTGCATACAATTTTATCCAGTTTCAGTCAAAATTATGTGTTTGCTGATGATTTTATTAAAACTCAATTCAACACATTTGTACAATATGCTAACGATAGTAATAGTTATTAAATAGGTTCACTTAATTTAAAAACAAATTATGATCATGAATCAACAGCGGGAAGAATCTTTTTCAATGAGGGACGTGACCATTTTGTACTAGTCCAGAAAATGCAAAAATAAATTATTGCAAAGAAACATATTGTGCTATTCCAGAGCTTACACAATTACAACAATGCTGTGGGTAGCTAGGTTGATTATACCAGCGAGTGATAACACAGAATTTGTTTGGCATCCACCTAAAGAGGGATCAAGTTCTAATCGCCAATGTGAGACGTTTTACTCTGCTACTAAATATGATGAAAGAGAAAGAAAATTGGCTTGGAGGGCGGGCTGAGGCGTCATTTGTCTGAACTTCTTTTTTCCAGCAAACGTCTTTTTATCACACGTGAAGTCGGCTTATTTTTCTTCAGCAGATAAACCCGATATCTGGAATTCTAAGCTTCTTGAACTTGCGCGAAACCAAACGTGCTTGGGTCAAATTTCAGACACGCCAAAGATGAGTTTAAACTGACAGAGATAATGAGGAGAATGCATGTAATATGACTTGCGATGCAGCTAGATGCTACTTGTGTCTGGATGGGTGCTCGGGTTATCTTTAGATTGGAGATGCTCTTCACTTGAGAATGATTAACATAATTATGTAGTTACGAACTGAAGCAAATAAATTTCTTGTGATTAGCTCAATTAAAAACATTATGTTGTATTTAATGTTAATATTTTTATTTAGTTATATGTTTATTTCACATGAATATATATATATATATATATATATATATATATATATATATATATACATATATTCATGTGGTATGCTTTTGGGCATGTTGCATGCATGTTTGTGTGCATGTATATATGCACGCATTCGTGTCTATCTGTGGGGCAGTCATGCATGCATGCATGTGCGTGTCTGTGTGTTGAATTATCTATTGCCAAGATGTATGATTATAATGAAACTCCAGTGAAAAAATGATTCCAATCTAGTAATTACGAATGTAAAATGACACAAGTAAGGCACCATCCACTTGACCCAACCTACCCAGTAACCACTAGAAACACCCACACTCTGTTTCTATTCATTCTACCAGATCACACGTTGGTTGCCACAATTCCAGCTACATCTGGTTAAAATCGTGGAAATACAACGAAAACACTTCAAACCAGGCCTAACACACTCAAATCGATTATGTCTGAAATTGGGTCAAACAAAAACAATGCAGTAAAGTACACTTCAACACAACTGGCATCTGTGAAGGTAACTGTGCATCGCTGAAACAAAATTGTGATAAGTGCTTGTAGTAGACACTTTTCACAAAGAAAACACATCAGGCCAAAAATAACCTGGTCAATCAAATTGAATTATTTACAGAATACGAACAGATGGCACGGTCGATTAAATCTGGGTGGAAAAAACATCACTGAACAATTGTTGTTATTGGTAATACAAGACTCAAATCTACCACACAGATAAACATGATTGTCTCAATCAAGTTTATCGACTTTGACAGATCGTACATATGGTATCGCTATAGATCTTGCATCTGGCTTCGTTACAAGGTTCATCTGATGTCAGATCAGAACAGATGCCTCACAATTTGTTGATTGTTTAATTAACATCATTCAGTGTTATTACAGAATTAATCTCTGAGAATGGTACTGTAAAAATGTGATTAAATTAGCGATGGCAGAGCACATCACAGTTAATTTACCGGCATGTACCGCCAGTTGAAAGTGAGATCATACTACTATTGGCACGATGCCATTTCGCATTCATCAGCCGTATTTTTTTTCCGTAATATCATCCACCACACAGTGAAGTCAATGCATACCTGTTCCGCAAAAACGTCAGGTAACGCATTGGATGTGGGCGAAATGTCAGACGCGATCAATTCATGAATCGGACGTAACTGGGTCAGAGAGCAGAGCTGATGTTTCATCTAAACATTCCCGTTTTAATTACCATCAAGACTCACGAACAAGCGAATCAACTGAACACTTGTGACGTGTGTCACGGTTTTTGTGTGTGTATCGAAACCCGAAGCAAAAGGCTGTAATTACGACACGCCTTTCTCGCCCTGCCTCAATACTAAGGTGCAGCAACAGGGTGGGTATCGACACCCTGTTTGCAATCGGGCCCCATTGTTTGCGTCAGAAGGCCTGGATTGACATGAGCCGTGCGAGAAAAACATCTAAAATACCCTGAACTGACTTGGAGGTATAGTGAGTGAAAGGTAAATAGGCTGCTGGAATCATCACCACAGCCTGTGTTGAAATTCACTAATCTACCACATACAAGCAAAACTGATAATGATATTGATTGACAAAGGAAAATAGCTGGGGAAAAACATGCCGTAATGATTCAGCACAATGTTTTACTTCAAACAGTTAAACATTTTAAGGGAATTTTGCTCTTATATAAACAAATTCATTACAGCATACAAGTAGTTTTCTCGTCTTCTGGCTCGTCCATTTCCCACACTTTTTGTCAGTCTATCCTCATCCATTCCCTGTCCATATCCCACCCATTTCATTCCAATCACAATACCCTTCATTTTGGTGTTTTTGCCGGTACATTTTAATCTGTAAGTCCACATATTCATTTCGCTTCTGTTATCGTATTTTGTTAGCTATAATCAGCCAACTTCTCCTACTTTTCCATGTCTCTCATTTCACTTAACAATCCTGATTTGTCGCACCTGTCAGGTGATATTAAATTCCTGAATGTTTTTACACCTGAGATATTGTAAAATTACCAAGCCTAAATGAGGTGTTTATGATAGCATACTATTTTATGGTGAACTATTCTGTGGGCCAAAGTTCACCCCCCAGTGGTGAGACTAACATCACCTGGCTGTGTTAACTGCATGCTTGTTAGCATTTCCTTCGGGCAGGGGAAATGTTTACCCATGCTTAGCAGCTTCCTCCCTGTTAGCCTAGGGGTAATATGGGGTGAGGTTTGGGGGGTTGGGGGCAACAGACACCAGAATAAATAATCACTGGTTGGATGTCTGAAGGTGTCATTCTGGGAGGGTCAGTAATTCTTCCCTACCTAGTGAATAACCTGACTATTGAAGCCAAGTGAATCACAATAGTCAGGCATTTGTATCAAGGTGTTCTTAATCAACAGCCATTCTCAATGATATTGTTTTATCTAATCAGATAAATTAATTTTCACTCCCAATCCATTAATATTCCAACGCATTTGTTCTACTATATCACATATAATCTTATTTCCGCACTCTAATATTAATTAGATAAACTTTTAACTACCTAAAAAACGACACCACTAATTTTGTAGTTAAAATTACAGACTTTAACAATGACCAATACCTTATAAATGATTTCTCATGTGACTTTTTTACAGGTGGAATTATCACAAAGTCACTACCATATTGTACAGTTTCACTCACCAGGTGACTTTGTGACTTGCTGTCGCCATGGAAACCTGGCAACAGTATCCGGGTAATCTGCAGAGTTGGCGCTGGCACAGCTCAATTTGTCTAGAATCAGCTGCCCAGTTGACTGGATAACTGAAGACACTCCTCCCATGGCTAAGACCAAAGTTGCAATATCGTTGCGACGACAATATCTGCACAGATGGCGCTCATTTCACCCGCAATGTTTGCGTTGACTACTGATGGAATATGATCACCAGCTCTAATTTTGAATCACGGCGACGTTTTTGAGAATCACAACTTCAGAACATACATCTGTAGTGGGTGTATCCGTCAGTCTGATGAGGTGTTTTGATCATAAATCGTGCCATAAGGCCAACTTCATCAGATGGAGAGACACAGGCTTGAGCAGTACAAATGTCAATAAAACCGTCATGCAACTCAGCTTCTTGTGTTGCAATCCCCACAAATGTCACAATACACGTATCGAGTAAAACGTACTGTCAACATCGTCGCGGATAGGACGGCTCCGTGTATAATCCTCAGTTGGATGTTGTTCACTAGAGACATTGTTGCCGTCTCGCAGAAATGAGATGTGCTGCGATTATCCCATGTGCCATCGGAGAGTAACCGTAGACGCCAAAAGATCTGCCGATAACATCGCGGGAAGGAAAGTGGTCGCAGGCGGTGGCAACGTCGGGAATCATTGGCACTGTAAAATCACAACGGCAGCACGAATCTGGCGACACAACGACAATGTCATTATTTTGTCACACGTCAACGCATCCGTGTCGGCCGACCGTGCAACTGATGCCACAACAATCGCATAAAATCCACCGCCCACGCCAGTCGCACTTTCACCGCGGCCACGTGAAAACCACATCAATGCTAATCGACACCGGCTGGTCGCTATAGTGCCACGCCAATGACAACACCCAGGTGTGGACGTCCGCCAATCATCACCACCCACTGGTGGCCAACGACGTAATTATTTAAACACAGGTGTCACGCGGTAAATACAAACGCAACGAGACGGCGTGGGTTATTTTAGCCGACGTCGTCATTGTCAGTGTTGTCGATGTTACGACGCAGGAAACGCACACACACACACGTACCTACGTACGTACTCGCATCACGGGCGTGGCGTCCCACAACATGCGAGTGATGGCTGCATATATCACACTGTAACCAGGCAACTGTCGTGTGTGTTTGACTCCAGAGGGCGGGTGCAGACCTCTATACAATGACAGCCGACACTCTCGGGTTTAGTGACTAAATGGCAGGGAACTGGGCCACAGATATATACCTGTTTCCTCGCCACTTCACCTCGGTTAGTTAGACATCATCAGTAACAGTCCATAGGGCATGTGTACCTAGGGCCTACTCCTTCAATGTTGACTCTAGTTGACAAGTAGCACTAGTCGTTTGACCAAGCATGAGCCTTTCTGATTCTCTGATGTTAGCAGGTGTCCACAAATCTGGATGTGTGCAGCTTCCAGGTGACTCATTTTTCAAATTAAAAAAAAAAATTTACTTTTATAATATTTTTCTCAATTTCTCCACTGTCCAGTGTGATGACCACTGTCTTAACTGTGGCCTGTCCCCATTTATCTAAGTAAACACCTACTGTTGTTGTGAGTAATTAATTAGATGCAGGGCATTTCAAGTATGCTTAATTCAAACGTAGCAATGCGACCGTTGAAAGGGCAACGAATCAACGTTCATTCAGTGAACTCAACATGTCCTTGACTTTGACCAACAGACAGTTAGCATGGACTTAATAGACGTGCTTAATGTTTTAACTCTCTACCTCAAGCTATATTGCTACTATAAGTCACAGTCAATTGTCCAATATATGAATATGTCATGGCTAACTGGGCTGGATAAGAAATGGACCATGTGACTGAAAAATAAATTACACTTATGACGCAACAAGGAAGTCAACATTCTAGCCTACTGAAGACATTAATGACTGGTGACATGCTAACTTTTGACAGTACAATTGTCACTCCTGATAAAAAAAAACAGTGACTGATTACACTGCAGTTTATCAATCAACCAACCAAAATAAAATATTTTGCTACACATAATGATACACTATCAGAAAAATCCAAACAATTCAATATATATTTGTGTTGTTTTAAGCAGCGCCTAATGAATCTAGCTGTGGTGTCTACTTGGCTAAAAAAGCCTTCAAAAATTCCTGCAATGCACGATTATCACTACGTACGCTGAACAATAAACAGGAAAGCCATATCTCACATAGCACTTTCTTAGCATTCCTTTCAGTACACAAAACTCAACAAACAAAACGCATGTCTACAATCTCAAAGAAACTCTACACATTTTCTGTCACGTTCAAAATTTCACCCCTCCTCGATCATGGTGTTTTTATTATAATGTTTCAATTTTTTTCATTTTATAACCGTCTTTTTCATGTCTTAACTACACATATTTTTTTATTATGATGTCAAAACATCATGCAATATTTTTGGGTTTTTTTGGACCTCTTTTGGAGTCACAGATCATTCTTTGCCCTGTTATAGTCCCAATCCATCATCCTTTTATCTGACCGAATTCTATTCCACACCATCCTGGCCTATCACTGCCGGATCATTGTTAGTGTGGACGTCATAAATCTTGACATATTTCTCCCGCCCACCTGTTCAACTGATGTGACAGCTCATTCTTTGGTGACATCTGTCCTCATATCACAGGTGCTGGACAAACACCTGTGTCCAGTCAGGGTCATTACTGACCTTTTGGACACTGTGGCTAGCCTCTGCAGCAGGTGTTCACGCTCAATTAAGCGAATTAAGGATTCTGTTGTTCTCCAATTAACTATGTTAGTCCAGCTGTGAAAGTTGTCACTCCACCAGTCGTTAATTATGTCATCATCACTTATGTGTCTTTCTTCTATCAAAAGTTCTACGGAAGCCACATTTTAACCTGACAAAACACCAACCCGGGGTATGTTAAATCATAATGCTAATAATCAGAATTATTATTACTACAATGGGGAGACTTCTTATGTGCCAATATTTTTGAAATAATTACACCATTTAAAAAATACACATCAAAACATGCACCTGTACATTAAGTTATATTCAACAACGAAATACCTTAATGACAGTACGTACATATGGGGCTTTATTCAACAACGAAATACCTTAATGACAGTACGTACATATGGGGCTTTATTCAACAACGAAATACCTTAATGACAGTACGTATATATGGGGCTTTATTCAACAACGAAATACCTTAATGACAGTACGTACATATGGGGCTTTATTCAACAACGAAATACCTTAATGACAGTACGTACATATGGGGCTTTATTCAACAACGAAATACCTTAATGACAGTACGTACATATGGGGCTTTATTCAACAACGAAACACCTTAATGACAGTACGTATATAAAAACTACATATGAGGCTTTATGCAGGATAATATCTTTGCCAGTCAAACCAATTTTGGTAGATACATGCATGTCAAATGACATACACGCAACCCAGTTGATATTGTACTTATATACTCAAATAAACTACAAACACATGTGACACCCATTTTCAAAGCATAACTGACAATACCTAGAATTTTGGAAGATCTTTTTTCGTCTTTATTGTTTACCTGTCCAAGTGATATTTCTACGCTTTCAAATTGGATTTTACCCATTCAAATGAAGGGTGGTGGACAGGTCTCTGCATAAAGCTACGAGTACACGTATCCATACACCCTAACAGCTCAAAAAACTTTGTGTACGTGTCAGTGTTCTGACACATGATTTTTTCCGTGAATGCAGTTGCCCAAGGTTTGACATTACAACACGGGATTTGAACCCAAGTTGAGACGCTGAAGCTCTAACCCCTATGCCACCGCGCTCTACTCTCCACACCAGTATCGATTCCAGCCTCGTCCCTGGGTGACGACAACAGGAAGGCAACAACCCCAAGTATGTGTTACAATTAAAGTATATCACAGAATCATTGCACTATCCTTGACATAATGTCACAAACATTTGTGTGTGTCAACAGTGACATTGTGTTGACAGCAGTTATCACAACATTGTACTGTTTTATTTGTCCACGTCAGTGAACTTTCATTCCTGTCACATCCACAATGACTAGTGGCGCAAAAACTAATCATTACTTACACAGTCGACAGAACAATGTATGCAGATAGAGCAGCGTCCATTTGATAACTTGTAGGTCAGCGAAACACGCACTGTCCTGAGGGATAATGTGATCTAATCAGGGCCACCTACATCGTCATAAATCACAATCCTACACAACTCATTCACACATAATATATGCGTCCATACATATGTGGGCACACATCCGCACATTAACATAGATAATGAGCATTTACAATTTTGTCACATGTACACAATCCGAGGTCATCCATGTACATGTGTGGAATTTGCTGCAATCGTACAATATTGTCACATGTACACAATGCGAGGTCATCCGTGTACATTTGTCCAACATGTGGACTTTGCTGCATTCGTACTATTCATTTATATCCTGCCTTATCAATAATGCATCAAGTAAACAATTAACTTTGAGAATAAATAACGACAACCATTGTAGGGCTGACTACAGAATAATACCTCAGTTTTGTTCCATTTTCAATAATAAAATAATAACAATGGAAAAACACCATACACAGCCATGTGTCATCACGCAAAAACTCCAACATGTCAAACATTTTCAATCCTAATCTCAAGGTGGCTGTATTTTGGAGGTGACCATAAAGTGCGGTGCAACTAAATACATCGCAAAAAAACACTCGGTGTCGAAATGCGGGACAAGCGTTCTCTATGAACTGCTCCAAGTGGAATTCACGGAGAAGAATGTCTTCGGTAAATGTTTCCTCTGCTCACAAAGCACCGCTGACGGATTTCTTGTGAGGTTGTCGCCAGTGCTACGGAGCTTCTCAATCACACTGACACATGAAAGGTTGTGCACACAACAGCTAGGAGTGGCGGGAACATCCCACACGCATACGTATCCATCCATCACGTCTTCTCACAGCCACAGGCACAGCTACATTGACACACGGGTCCTGACTCAGTGTTTTACACCTACGGGACAAGGTGTGTTAACTGGACACTTTACCTGACAACCCAGGAAAAGGTGTTGTTTTAATTGAACAATACTTAAAAACCATCAACCAAGGTTGTAAGTGTATCGCTTTGCACTGTTATTAACATACCGTATGTTACATTCACCACAGTCATATATCATATATACAAAATTAATCCTGCTAATACAGTCACCCAAAGGTGGACTTAATTGACAAAACCTTAAATTTCATTCTCCCTGTATCGGGTGAGACTGGTCTCTGACTTATTTTGTTTCCTTCCTTTCCCGCTGTCATCTCTACTCCCACTTTTGCCCAATTCCCATCCCATGCTTCTTCCCAGAGATCCAATCCAACCCAGGTAAATCCTTCTTCACAGTCCTCTGCTCTCCTCCCTGGCCATTTCACATTCTACCCTCCACCCCTCAGTCGCCCTTTCCCTATCCTGCTAGATCTCTCCCCGAACAGTCCTTCCATCTCAGTTTTCATATAACAAACAACATGAAATCCCCTTGTGGCCAATGTACTCCTTCCTCCCAGGCAGTGTGTCTTCGCCAGTCAAAGTTCATAAAAAACTACCTTCAAATGAATGCAGTCTGCTTTGTGGCAACAGAACAGAAGTTTATTCTCTCTAACCACAAACCGTGGCACACAGATGATCACAACTTCACAAATATATAAAACATGAATCACTACATTTGAACATAAGATCCACCTGGTAACACACTCATGTCAAAGGTCATGTAATTTGAACACTGTAAACCACACATCTGCCTAATTTACACACACAATTGTAAACACATTTACTTCAATGACAAAAACTCAGCAATATTAGCGTGTCTGCGTGCTGCCACTTGAGTTGGTTTATCTACAGGTTTGCTCCTACAGTAACTTGACAATGCAATGAAGAATGCAAGCTATGTTAAGTCCTGTGTGTACACTTTGCTGCCAAATATAGCTGTCATGGGCTAAAGATGAACCTGTCCAGTGCAGGTGGTTAAAAATGACAGACATGTCTAAGCAAGTGTGGACCCAAGAGACACAACACACTTAAAACATGGAGGTATTTGTAAACAGTTGACTGTGTAAGGAGAGAGCCTTGGAGACAGCCGGTGTGGCTGAAACAAAGTAAGAACGCAGTCTCTTCTTCAATCTAGTGAATTTCTTTCAGTGTCAAATCTCCTTCAGCAACATATTCCTCCTTCAGTCCAGCATCTTGTTAAGTCCAGTATTTAATTTGGTCTGACATCTGTGGATGTTTCAGTTCAGTGTCTCTCCTTCATTATTTTCACTTTCAGTCTGGCACTACATTTCAGTTTAGCACAACATTTCAGTGTGGCACTACATTTCAGTTTAGCACAACATTTCAGTGTGGCACTATATTTCAGCTTAGCATAACATTTCAGTTTGCACTATATTTCAGTTTAGCACAACATTTCAGTGTGGCACTACATTTCAGTTTAGCACAACATTTCAGTGTGGCACTACATTTCAGTTTAGCACAACATTTCAGTGTGGCACTATATTTCAGCTTAGCATAACATTTCAGTCTGGCACTATATTTCAGCTTATCACAACATTTCAGTCTGGCACTATATTTCAGCTTAGCATAACATTTCAGTCTGGCACTATATTTCAGCTTATCACAACATTTCAGTCTGGCACTATATTTCAGCTTAGCACAACATTTCAGTGTGGCACCTCTTAGTCTGTCACCAATTTTCAGTCTTCCATCACTTTTCAGCCTGGCAACACATTTCAGTCTGGAACAACTTTTCAGTCTGTACCAACTTTCAGCCTGGCACTACTTTTCTTATTTCAGATTGCTGTCACCTGGCATCTCTCAGCAAGACATTCTTGGGGGGAATGTATCCTAAACTGGGAGAGTGGGTGGGGACGGGAGATAGAAGTAAGAACCCTGGGAAGATTCTCCAACAGTGACAGGTGACACCAGCGACAGCGACAGCCACCGACAGAGATGACACTTTGATGACACGCGTAACAGATGACAGTGCCAGTGCCACCAAGTTTTTCTACCTCTCAGCTGTCCCCAACCGAAGAGCTGAGAGACATCCTCATCTTGTGTATTCCAGGAAAAGACGTGGTCCGATTTCAGGGAGGATTTTTTCCTCCTAGTTCACTAAGGAGTTCACTGGGCATCCTACACACTTGCTGCGATAACTCGCAAGGGGAAATCACAGAAAAGTCACACTTTGCCGCGCATTAATTTGAAGTCCTGAGATTTCGAGCCGCCTGTAAAACTGAAGCAAACGCTGTCGTAACCAGAAACCATCTTTGTGGTGTCACCAATCTGCTTGCACCGGATAACATCACCTTTCGTGCGTTTTTACATGCTCGACATTTATATCATTTTAAATTATTCTTGATACCTCATACCCTTGCCTGCCTGTAATGAAACACTGCGCCATTTCACTCTCGAAACTAATCCTGGAAACTGTGTTCTGTAAGGGGGGGGGTTGTGGATGTGGTCTGAGGGGTTCACTTAAAATGAACTTCACAACTTGATGTGTATGTGTAGTACATTACATTAAGAAAACACAAGATACATGTCACAAAAGAAACTATAAAATGCCAATATTTTGTCTAATAAACATTGCAAAAGTTCCTACAAATCATTGCATTATTCAATAGATTAGTGAAATAACTGTCAACATATCTCATGTTATAATCTGTATATGTCTGCTTGTTATACAAGTAAAAATTTACAAGATTTTAAAACAAACTTTTAAGACCTACCCCTGGTACTTATGTACATGTGATTATTGTACCATTTATCAAGTTCGTCTTTGCATATAACTGGCAATACAACATCAACTAAGCATAAATTACGACAAATGCTAAATATCACATTAATAACAAACACCATGTGACACCACAAAGATACCTGTGGCAAGTGTCATTCACCCTTAGTGAGGTACAACCCCATGAACAAAACAATTTAGCTGATATTAATTTACTAACACGTTATCATGTCTTGAAACAGGGTGATGTCACTAAGTCCCTTGCACTGCTGGTCTCAGTCGCATTCTCCTGATAAGGAAATAGTTTCAATTTCTGCCCAAACATTCCAGCGAGGTAAGTTATTTAAGTGCTTCTGTTTCTATTTTCTGTCAACTAGCAACATTTCCGATCCGCTCTCTCTCTCTCTCTCTCTCTCTCTCTCTCCTCCTCTCCCTCTCCCCCCCTCCTCCCTCCCTCCCTCCCTCCCTCCCTCCCTCCTCTCCCTCCCTCCTCTCCCTCCCTCCTCCCTCCCTCCCTCTCTCTCTCTCTCTCTCTCTCTCTCTCTCTCTCTCTAGCCAAGTCTGGAACACATATCCTTGAAAATTCAAAAGATAATAATATTATTAATATTATATTATTAATATGCACCCAAAAATACCAAACATGATTTCCCAAACTGTGTCCCTTCGTTTTCCTTCTTGCTCCTTGTCATATACAGGAAAGAGTCTTAGCAATCTTTAGATATATTTGAATGGTTCATCAATGTTACTGACCAAGGTCAACTACAGCCAACTTGAAACTCTTACAATTTAATTCACCTCATTTTACTGCCTGTGTCCTTCAGAAGAGTCACTGAGAGCCATGAATTTATTTCTGTACTACCAGGAAACCCTTTCATTATAGTATTGGGCTCTTAATGAAAATCCATCTTTAAACAGAATCTGTCATTAAATTTAAGGAGCTTTTTTCTAAATGCAAAACAGTGATGATATTACAGAGGACATTATTTATGTGACACAATTGCCAAAGTGTCCTTGTGTTGCATTCTGGTATTGACAGAACTTTTCGACATACAACCCCACCATTACAGATCCATCCAAAACACAAACACAACTCAGCTGAAATATCAACTTACCATACTTCTTTGCAATTTTGGCTAAAACATCCAGAATTGGATCGAATTCAGCGTCAGGATCCGGAGTCGCGAGGGACTCGGGTAGTCCAAACATGGATGCCATGTTGCCTCAAACACACCTGACACCTTCTGGGTCTACAGCTTTAGGTTGTCTGTGTACACATTCCAACTGTCACCGGTGTCCACTCCTACACCCAGCAATGAATCTCACCAGTTGGCTACCTGTGACTGCACTGGTCAAGTCAACACTGACCACAAGTGACAGATCACCTGTTTATGTAGACAGATGTCACCGTCAAACTTTGACCACCTTGACCGGTGAGATTCAGGTAGATCGTGTCATACCAGGTAAACCACTCAGTTGATAAAGACAGTGGACATTGGTGCCACGGCCAGCTGATGTCAATATGTCCAGCAGAGTGACCGATGTCCAGTGATGTGATGCCAATGAGGCTAAATAAATCATCCCTTTGGCCAACTTACAATGTTACAAACATCGTTCTCTTTTCAAGATCAAGGCAAGGCTACCTGAATTTAATTTCACCAGGAAGACCCAGTCGATCTGAACAGGTGTGGCCAACATAATCACGTGGAACAGCATTCCACTGGTCCACAGTAAACTGAATAAATATACAAAAAATACCATGGAATACCCATCAAAACTGTTCGACTGTGAGCGATCAAGCTTTATTCATATTCCAATATGTAGCTGAACGGCAGTTGACGTTTATTTGAACATGTTATCGCGAACAAGTAAACAGGACAAGATAAACGACCACCATTACTATTCATGGTGTGCCAGAACTTGACTTCAGACCTGAGGAATCTCGCAAACAGATGACAATTTAATTGGACACATCATTTAGAATAACCAATGGTGCGACTAGCTCATTCAATTAAATTATACAAATTAAAAGCAGTCGAAACCGCAAGAGTAAACAGTGCCAATTACAGGGGTAGATAAAACTGTAACATAAAACATACAAAGTCAGCAATGAGTTAAAACGAAGTTAGCATAAAGGTAAATGTTTCTTCTGGTGCTGTTAAAAAATTTGCTGAGGTAATCCGACAATTTACATATTTTACAACCACCTTTTTATTGCGTTCCCTTTTTGAGGTGAATATTTTAAAAATAAAACATGAACCCGCTGGTGACAGCAAAATAATCATATTCCTTACACAATCTTAGTTGCAAAATAAACAAATACTCCTTACTACAAAAATATACATTTAAAAATTAAGAATCGAACATTACATCCAAACTGTGCAATCACTGTAGAAAAAAACCCAGTATTTCACAACTGGAAATGGTTACTTTTACACACGAACACCTCATTATTAATGTTCATATTTCGACAAAAAAGTAACAGTATCAGCCACCAGGTGTCCCAAAACATGGAGTAAACAACAGAAACCATGTTGGTGTATTCTTACCAAACTGCCGCAACTCAATGGCCCAGGCAAACATCAGGATGACAGCGATCCCTCGTCCTTCGTTTAGTGACCAACCCCGCGGGAAGAACCCACTCCCACCACATCCCCTGTCCTCCACACAAACCCCGACTCCCTGCCCTCCGCCAATGAAAGGGGACACCAACAATCAGCCAGGCCGAACCCACAACCCGTATCCTGACAGACGAGACAGGCCTGTAACGGCAAACTAGATTACATAAAATTCCTGATTTCTGCCTGTCACTGATACTGATTTTACCGGGAACATGTAAGAATGTGACCAAGAAGGCTTAGCCCTGGGCCCCGCCGGCCCAGCAGAGTAATCCACACACAATCCCTGCTGTAATCCATCAGCCTGCTGACGTCAGCAGTTCTGACGTCTAAACCCCACTGGTGCATAACCATCATGGTTGACTCATTTCAACACTGTTAATTGGGGTTTTTAATTGGACGAAAAGTCGATAATCGTTTGGCCAAATCACCCATTTGACATTTCCTGTCGGTTTCAGTCAAGGGTGAGCAAGGAACACCCCTTCCCTCCATGGGTTGACTCCCGGGTTCCTAGGGATGTGGGCCCAGATGGGAGTTGACAGGAATGTGACACTGGGGACATAAGGCTGATGTGTCAATGTGACATGGGAAAATCACACTCGGTATTCACTGTACGTTCACATCTGACTCCACCCTACCTGTGACGCCATGAGCCCAGTGGCCCGAAACATTATGGCCCATAGAGTTCTGGCCCGAAGTGTCATGAGGCTGAGGAGCAAATGCTCATGAGAGAAACTGTTCACTGAGCTCCTAACTGCGTAAGTTTTAACTGCTGCTGTGTAACACATTTGGGCACCTGTATATTATAGCTGCAGTTATTTAACTTTCTTGCAGTTGCAACCCAAAATACAGGACCAAAAACTGTTTGGCAAACCTTGCCTTCAAACTGTTAATCTGGTGATAAAAAGTAAATATGAAACAACATAACACTAGTTAACTAATTTTACAAACTAAGCCAATTTTGACAAAGAAAGGGGAAACATGCTGTAAATCGAATGCAAAAATCGCGAAATAATTTGAACATAAAATTTTGACATCATTTGAGATTACGCTCATGCCCTTCGTGCTGGAGTTATTACGAAGGCTAACTTTACCAGACAATGTCACCTGCCTATAGACTCCTCATGGGGCAATACTCAGGCCTCAGCAAAGGACAGGAGCCTGTGGAGGAACATTGTTGTTGTAGCCTTATGTCCCACTGAGGATGAAGAGGAAAAGTAAAAGGTAGACTCCACGAAACTCCACCCTACCAGGTCAGAATGGAAATATGCATGCCCCAAAAGCATCCCAAAGTACACATAAACATTGCTTTTCCCTATGGGCCTGCTAACAGTGCCTCCAAATTCAAACCAGAAGCATCTGCTGCTGTATAAACAGACTTCCTCTAACAGATATCTGGCCGTTAGATAACCACCAGTGACATGGCTCTGCTATTTCTAAATATTTACTGTTCCCCAAAATCAGCCAATCTCTCAGGGCCCAGTTAGCTACAGTCACACTGAAAGCATCTGCTGTTGAGGCCAAGTTGCATGTGCATCGATTTTCTTTCAACCATGTTGATAGATACTGGGAAGATGAGTTTCTGATAGCTGACTGTTTATCTATGTTGATGAGCAGTTAGTTATACGTGTGGAAATAGAGTGCACTTTGGTCTGTGAGAATCCTACACAGTAGAAAGATGATAAATGTGTGTCTGTTTATCACCGTCTGTATTAAATATAATACAGAACAAACCTGATGTTTTGGTGAAGAACTAAAAAGCATTTTAACACACTGGAGATTGTACAAATATCTGAATGACTATCAAACTTTCACTGGTAGTAGAATCCATTTTTACATAAAAAAAATTATTTACAAGTTAATTTTGCTGTTATCCCTTAGAACAATGTTTTTTGCAACAAATTCGCCCACCCCATCCCAGCATACCTGAGATGGTCCCCAATGTATGCGTACTTAACACAAGAACACTGCTAACTGACATACAAGAAACATTTACATGTGCTAAAAGCATCACCATGAGTAAGATGCTATCTTAGGAAGTTATGTTTCCCGCTCACATTCCAAAGTCTTTTACCATCATTTCCCTGCTGGATCCTGGGGGTGTTTGGGCTGACCTCAGAAGTTTCTTCCCACCCCCTCCCACCCCCAAATGAGATCCCAAGTCCATGTTTAAATATCAGTGACATGGGCCATTTACTCAGTGTTGGTTTGGGCAAATATTTTCTGCTGACTACAGGTCCATGGTCTAGGTTCACAAGATATCAGTGTTTCTACAGTGGGGCACTATATATAAATTGTATGTATTGCACCAAGTATATTAAATTTTTGTATATGCATGTACGCATACAAAATGTGTGTGTGACTGTGTGCGTGCGTGCGTGCGTGCGTGCATGCGTGCGTGCATGCGTGCGTGTGTATGAATTGTATTACATAATGTATGTCTAAGCACTATGTACATATTCTCACATACACACTGATAACCAGATGCATATGCACATAACTAGCATACACAATTACACACACAACATATACTGGCAGTGAATTGACCTTCACCTTGACATTCACCTTGAGTTTCCCCTGGGCTGGGAGGACATGGATGCAGGGGAGATAGGGAGTCTGGGAGACGATGGGGATAACTGATGGGCTGACGGGAGGAAGCCAACAGAGCAGATAGGAGGGAAGTGTGGATTGACGCAGCATCAATGGTCCAGAACGCTACGGGTTAAGTGGCGCCATCTTGTGGACTACTGAGTCGACAGCAGTGATGACATGATCGTTACTGCTCTGCATATGATGACGAGGCCGTAGCATTTATTCCATAGAGCACACATAGTGTGCACATTATATCGATCAAAATCAGACATATCTAACTCTCATTTCTAGTATCGCGATACAAACTCAAATACCGCAGCCGAATGTCATTACTGATGACGTTTGTGTTTATTCAAAAACCAACACAAGGTAATCTATATGACATTGATGTTAATCACCAAATATGTAACAGTCAGTTAGATCTGTCCTGTCTTGTCTAGTATCTCTCTGTCACTCTGGAAAACTAAAACCACAAGACCAGGAACTAATGTCTACACTGTCAAATAAAGGAACGACCTGCCCCTGCAGGATAAGGGATGACAGATGACAATGGTGACAGGGGTGAAACAGTGACTACCACCCCAGCTATCTCTGATGATTATCATATTTTTCATATGTGGCCAAGTCATAGCCATCAATCTGTTGACGAATTTAATGTTATATACCATCCATAACTTCAACAAACCTTTCCTTCTAATGTGCCTCCAAGTTCTTAATTATACAGGCTTTCCCTTGCCACATATTCTACAGAATATATATTTAAGTTATGCTACTCTATGGCGTGTTTATGTACAACTTTCTATGGAATATTTTGTTTCACTGGAATACTGTTTTTATGTAAGAATTTGTACAGAATATGTTTTTTTACATAATTCTAAATATATTCCTGTGACCAAATTCTATAGATCTATATAATTATTTAGAGCCTGTATGGATAGTGGCCACATATTCTTTAAAGACATTTTAAAACTTTCCACATTTCTATGGATTTCTACATACCTGTAATTATATAAATTATGTGCTGACCTGTTACAAGTTTTCATATTGTACTTGATATCACAGTTAGAGCATTTTCCTCCAACATTTCTACTGGGGGTAAACAACCCACCACAGAACCCCTACCAACCAGTAGTCCTGTGCCCCTGGGCAAATACTGAGCTCAGCATTCTTCTGCAACCCACCCCAACAAGCATTCTACTGTCTGGTATTTTCCCCACTTCTTCAGACTAAAGTAAGAGCTTATCAAACCGATTAGATTACACACCACGAGGCCCCAGCCTAGCCTTTGGAGTAAGGCTGCTTAATAGTAACTAATTACAATCTCCACAATGGATGCTGGGATAGTGTCAAAAATGGTGTTTGTGTTGTTAATAGGAGAGGAAGCTCAAATTCTCATTAAAACATCAACATTATGATTGTAATTGTAATAGAATTGTGATACTTTATTCTACTGTAATGCGACTGCCGTTGCCATTAAAAAATCAGGGTTTGTGACACTCTTATATACAGATGTATGAGCAAATTATAAACACACTGTATTTTTCTTACATATAACACTGCTATTATTCTGTAATGACAATAATAATTACAGTACATCCATATATAATCCTGTGCTTTATATTACATAAAATAACCATCAATATATTGAATATGGAATATATTGTTAATGGTTCCAAGAATTTTGTTTCTAAAAAAATTTACTTACATAACATAATCCGTTTCACAAGATAAATTTCTTACAAAAATGAAATATTAATTCTTTAGTTTGTTATCGATTTTGATGACACAGAAGCCGTCATTACAAAGAGAGTCGCTGATGTTAAACCAACTCCACAACCACAATAGTGGACTTAAAAACCCACAACCACATGAGTCACTATATCCAAACCAAACCCAGGGAAATCATTGGAAAATTGGATATAATTAACTGAATTGAAAAGACACTTTGTAAACAGGGCACCTGAAAAATCACCTGGCAAGTGGCAACTGAAAGAGACAGGGGTACCAGCGAGCCATGAAACATTCCACGACCTGATGTTCACCAGAGCTCCTTCATAACTCAACCATAAACAGTGCATGCCACAAAGCAGGATGCCAAGGTGTTGTTTTACATCAACCCAGAACAAACCTTTATGTACCCAACAGCGCTTTGGCAGAAAATCGAGTGTAGTAAAAATGAAAACGCAAACATGTATGTGTAATAAAGCAGCAGTTTTTGCCACTGTGAACCTAAGCAGACGGGTTAGGTATGTGTCCATGTTTATACAGCGGGAACAATCTTGCTATCTTCCGCCTGTGAATATCAGCAAGATGTAATGTTTGACATGAAAATGTACATGAGCACGGTGGCGGGACATTTGCGATAGATTCCATTCTTGGGTGTTGTTAGAATTTGTCTCACTGGGGAGTTTTACGACTTATTTATTGATGATACACCCAAGTCACATATGAAATACACCGTAAATTATTAATAAAATATTGCTTTAAAACAATATAATATTAGTAAATATACATGCATGTTATGAGGAACCATGGTAAAACTATCAATATATGTCAGGATTTACGATGACGTGAAATATTAACATTCACATATCTTGAAATAATGGCAAATAGTAATAAATGCATTTATATTGAAATATATTCAACTTATAATTGTATGATGCAGCAACAGGTTTAAAATACTAATAACTACATACATCAAATTAAGATAAAATAGCTGCTGAATGACAAGTATCACAAAATTACGAATCGATACATAAATAACTAATGCGTCTCACAGAGCCATCGCAATACGGAACACGTAATAGATTGAATGATCCTAGCATCCATTAACATGGCCCGCTGTTGGCGCAACTACAGGCAGCTATGTGAATTGATGTAGAAGCGTGAGTTAGCGACTGTGATGTTAACAACATGAGTCATGGCCAGACAGTCACGCGCTCCAACCTGACTCCAAATCTGCTTCACTGCGGCTCAAATTCGCTTATCGAAATGGAGGACTTCTGTAAATGCAGTAAACACGGCCACCGTAACAATCCCAGAGGCAGAGCAGAATGCGGTTTATGCATCCATGTAATAATTCTGACATAATATTGAAATATATATAGGTCTATATAAAGCTCCACCGAGGTGCCGGGTGTGTTAAGCTAATAGCTGGTATTCATCATTAAGTAGTGTTCATTGTTCTACAGTAAATTTCAAAAAAAAACATACTCATCACTGAGATACATTTATTTAGTTAGATGCAGTATCAGCAATTTTGATATTCAATCTTTGACATTTTCAAATCATCAAATAATTACAAATTTTGTTTTGTAAATACCCTTTCCTGGAAATATTTGAGAGGCAGTCAGAACTAACAGCAATTGCAAATTGATGTTCAGCATGTTCACGTGGGTATACAACTGTACACAATCACGAGACCTGATTTAGCAAACTTGATGCTAATAATTACTGCTCAGGATGATTCTGGGCAGCAATTATTACCCTCGGTAGACAAGAAAAAAGCAGCACTAGGGTAGTGAGTGGAAGCAACTCTTCCAGCCATGTTTTCTTGGCATTACAATGGTTCTCCTACGTTGGTCTTTTTACGAGTAATCCCACATGATTTAGCAGCCAACCTAATTTTTCATTTGCCATCAGACAGCAGACAATGTATTTTTATTTGGTGACAGTTAATAACGTTTGGAGGCAACTTGGGCCAGCATGAATTATTGAAAGCTTCCGTCTGGAATCAAACACATCTGCCGTCTCCTGGCAGATGGAAACACAACCACACGTATGGAGCGTACATGAACTGTTTATTTCTTGCCAAAAAACACCAACGTTCCAACAGAGCTGAGCAGTTAATTAGATGAGTAGTTTAATGATATGCTGAGAAAGAGTCACAGATATAAAATTCACCGAAACAGTAACCACGCTAGCCAGGCAGACTTGCTGAAAAATGGGAAAATCAATAGAAAATGCATGTTTTCTAAGTGTGGGTATCACGCTAGTACAAAATGTAATGGCAAACATAAAGAGAACAATGTGTGATGTTATGCAGATTGCTGACTAAACAGCAGATTTGGTGTTATTTAAGTACATTAGACACCGAGTGGTGTCACTGCTGGTAAAACCTGGCAGATTTTCCTCTATGCCATCATATTCTGTAACATGAGAAACGGCAGGCGATACTAAACTATAACTGGCCAGTTTTACACGAGTTTAAACATGTTTTAAGAATGCAGATTTCAACCCAATAAATGTGGCTGGTCTGCACTAGGTGGAGCCACATGCAATCTCAATTATAAAAGCACTTGTGAAAACGAACCCCACCAGGTGGTGTTCTACCTTCGGACTTACATAAACAGCGCACTTTCCCCAATATGCCATTTCACCAGATGGAGTTATGTGGATTATGCAAACAGATGATCTGCGCTGTGCCAGGAATCTCTCTTCTGTGTAATTGCAGAAATGCCAGCGAAATTGGGTTATCATAACATATTCTGTCGGGCGCACTTAATACTCTGCCAATTGCCCCACTTTTCTACCCATAAATCGGCATGAGCGTTTTCATGTTCGCGCTAACGATGTTAAAGTCTGGCAAAGTACGGGGAATATTACATGCTTGCACAAGCATCCATTGTATATATGCGTGTATGTGTGCATGAATATCAGGTCTCTGTATATGTGCATGCATGTGTAGGTGTATATATGTGTTATATATATATATATATATATATATATATATATATATAAAAATATATATACTATATATTTATATATATATATATATATATATATATATATATATATATATATATATATATATATGCCACTGTAACAAAACTGATACTTAGTCATTGTTTTTTCCGTGTAGCTTTCACGTAAATATTTTAAACATGTCCGTGCATCACATATATACAAAAGTTTAGTGGAATTGGGCAGCATATTAATGAGACACACATCTGTGTTTGTTCTAATTTGTATAATACATATATCAGTAAAACAATTCAATGCATAAAAGATACTTATGTGTAATATTTAAGTTATATAAGTAATCAAAAGTAATAAATGTGTATTTACACGTAATAACCAATTTTAACAGCATTATTTATGTTTTAAATCTAATTCAGCCACCCATAATAACAAGTGTTTAAATTATATTAGTCAAAACTTTTCTATGTAATATTTGTTGACGAAACAAAATGCAGTATTATAAAGGATTATGTTACTTGGTTTGGCAAATTAGTTTATATCTTATCCAATTCACTCCCACATAATTCCAGACAGTAATATTTTTAGTCAATGACATGACCAATGAATCAACCACTGTTTTGATGAGTGCGTCTGCCACTAGGAGGCAGACCTTCTGTTCACATCAATCTCATGGAAGTCTGGCACATCAAACTGTCAGTTGCACTGTTTTATTGCAGGAGGGCGCAGACCACATGTGTCAGGGTGAGGATTATGTCAGGTGTCATCTTCCCTGGGTGGAGTGCTGATACAAACTTATCATAACCACTGTTAGCACTTCGTAAACAAGACGACAGCAGTTGACAACTGAACACAGATGGTGTCTAATTGCCCCAGCAGAGAGCAGCGTAGTTGCGGGTGTTTGCTAATGTGGTCAGATCAGTTTTTGCTTCCCTGTTCATGACATCGAATAAATCGCCTGCAATTCCAACATGGCCTGGGGAAGTATTTCTTGGAACTGATGCAACCGTGGTAACAATTTACCTAACTGGATTAGTGGCCCTTCAAAGGTTACCCCTTTCAAAGTAGTTCAATATGCACCATTAAAGAAAATAGTAGATATTAAGACGGGGTTGACATGTTTGGGGATTACAACAGCTATGTTGGCTGCCCATGCTTTGACCTGTCAATAATGTCGATAAAGTCTTCTGGCTTTGCTAACAAGCATCATGAATAGTTCCCACATTGATCTTCTCGAGAAAAAACTGTAGGAGTCGACAGAGGTTCTACAGCTGATTAGTGATATTCCAAGCAATGATGTGTGCATCATGAAAAATGTATAACAGCTGTATTACCAATGGAACAAAAAAGTCACCTGATAACCTTTCCCATATAATGTACAAGATGGGGAGAGATGATTATTTTACTTGAGGGTTGATGGTATGTGAATGAGATGCCAGTAATTATGAAGCAATACCATACGAGAGATTACTGAAATTTGTTTGAGCAATGAGCCAAATCTGATTAATTATGAGTTAAGAGAGCCTAATCTGAGGGCTTTTTGAGTTAAGAGAGCAGCATTTTCTTATTGTTTTAAGTTAAGAGAGACAAACCTGATTAATGTTGAGTTAAGAGAGGCAAATATGATTTATTTTTAAGTTATGCGAGACAAATATGATGAATTTAATTAATAATCATCCGTGAAACAATAATCATGGAACAAGAGGCCTATTTATGTCACTCTGTACACTAGAGACTGAACCAACCTTAAATCTAACAGAGATCTGTAAGCTTTAATCGGTATTATGGTGTAACGTTATGTCGTGGTCTCATCACTTAGAACTCTTCACAGACTTGCTTGTACACTGCTATTTGATCTGTTGACATTTCACAAGTTAGATGCCTGTCAAACGGGTGATAAGGTCAAGTGCCAGATATTAATACGCCGTCAGGACGTGGGTGTTCGTAGCAGACATTTGCCTAGTTCGCGAGTGCAACATCACTGAAACAGATGGTCGTTTGCCAAGTTTTGAAAACCAACGCCGAAAAAAAGCAAATTGGGCCAGAAGCAAAAAGAGCACAGTGCAGTGGTGGGCATGGGAAACAGCTGGGAGCGAATTGGACTGTGACGTTGATTATCCCTCATTGGAGGCAACCAGCCCAGCCCCTACCTCCATCTCTGACACATCGCAGCTTCCCTCCTAGAAGTTTCTTGTAACCTTCCACCTCTTCCCAGCGAAGGGAAATGAAGTAGCGCTGTCCGTTCGAACAGTGGCACAGTGGTTGGAACATCAGGGGACCATTTCATTGATTTAAAGAGCCGTTAATCCCAATTTTGCTCTTTAAATATTTTTTTTATCCTTAACCGTGACCTAGAATACCTGAAAACTGTCAACACCATGACGCGCCAGCGGGACATTGTCACTGGTGTGTCATGGAAATAGTGTCCTCTGTAACGCGCCAGTGGATATTTGCATTTAAAACAACTCATTTAATAAACAAAACCTGTTTTAAATATTGATGGATTTTCCTTAAGAGCTATTTATCTTAGCGAATGGATTCCAGACTGTCAGTAGAAAGAACAAGGGTTCAAATCCTGTGCTATCATGTTTAACTTCAGGCAAGTTTGTTTACTCTACACTGGACCAGTTCACGCATCTGTAAGAGTACCTGGTTATAGGCAGTGGTGGATATTTGAGTATATTAGTCTTCGACTGTCAACACCAGGATTTGTAACCAGGACCCAGTCCATCATAGTGTCCCCAATATAAAAATGCTCCATCATAGTGTCCCCAATATAAAAATGCTCTCCCAATTTAATAACATATATTATTTAGTGATGAATTTTCTGATATGCTCCTTATCCTGACGAAACAGTTCCTCACAGAATCTCAAGGTAAACAGCCATGGCCATTTTTTGGGTCATAGAAACAGACGACCAACTAAAAAGAGCTCTCACAAAGCAAACTCTGTACAACGGTGGAAACAGACACATCACATTGCAGTAGCTAAATATAAAGTTAACCACAGTACTTGCATCCTATTAGCAAGTAAACTACCAGTTGTGCCATTTACCAATGATAACTTAGCAACAATGGTCAATAGGCTGCTCTGTGAGTCAACTGGCCCACAGGTTAAACTCTCACAAATGCTCTGTGACATGCTGGAGGTCTGATATAGGGGCATAATGGCAAAATTTGTCACAGTTCTCATAACTAAGAGATAACATCAAAATGGCACAGCGTTTTACACAGGTGACTTTAGGGGTGACAAACAAATACCCCTTTCATTCATATAGGGGGTTATTTGCGGTTACGTGATGGCTGGCTGGTTCACATAGAAGGCTACCAGGACAAGTCAGTATGGAAAAAATCTTGCTGTGGTTTCGTGATGAAATATAAGAACAATGCTAAAGGAATAAAAAGTGTTCTGGCAAAATGTCTCCTTCAGTGCTATTCTGCATTGAAAACATTTATTCAGTTTGTGACAATTACACGTACGTACATGTACACATGAAGTAATCATATTTCATATTCTTTGAGGTAAAGGAACTTGCTGATATAACTCTAGATTACCATAACTACAACTAGTCGTTTGATGTAAACAGGTTAAATAACATGCCCTTTAGATCCCCTGTGCTTACAAACAACCGATCCGTCATGACCCAAACTGTCGAAATCCTCTTGAAGATAATCCACACTTTAACCACTCATATACACTGTGTCACCTGTGGGATTATTGTTGGCTACATCATTTTAAACCTAAGTCTGTTTGCTATACACCAGAGGTACGTTTGTTTGACCTTCAGTTTCACAGTGGCCGTTGTTGAGCAACTGCCAACTCTGTAGTCAATGTGGGGAATTGGGCTGCATTTGGTTAAAAATTCATGGGGAATAAAGGGTTAAGATGGCATAATTTTATATAGCATCAACAATTGTTTTGTTCATTACGTCGGCCAACATTAAAGCGATTGATTAACCAAAATTTATATATAAACTATATAATATATATATATAACACAATATATATATATATATATATATATATATATATATATATATATATATATATATACAAGCCAGACTTCTTATCCAGGTTCTTCACTAAATGTTCACATAATCCAGTCAGACATAATCAAATGATGTGTCTGGTAATGTCACAAAATCTAAATAATGGTTCTACAAATGAGCCAACATTTCCCATCGGGGTACGATTTTTCACGTAATATCTCTTAGCTGATGAGTCGAAATGAGACGAACGAAAAAATCAACCAGAGGAGTGCCCCTTAATGCGACGCCATGGATTTGTAATGTGATCAGGTACATTATTTCCACTGATGTAGTAATTCGTTTTGCTCCAATTACTTATTCCAAGAAAAACTTCCCCAATACTTGACCCAAGCAGCAAGCATCGAATTGGCTCCTGGGAGGACGTAATAGGGTAGAAAGGTTCTAGGAAGACGGACTGGCCAGGTGGGATAGATTCCAAGGTGCGGAGAGGGAACACGGGCCCACATCGAACCCTAAACACACCCAGACTCTGGAAATAGTTTAGTTGCCGGGGTCAGATCACATTTACGAACGTAGTGCCAGAAAAAGGTGGCCGATTTAAGTTGTTGGATTTACCTGCCAAGAAGTGACTGTAACTGAACTAGTGCGGTTTGTACGGTTGAATTGTGTCTTTTGGAAGCGAGGTGTTGCGCTGTGAAGTGGATTCTCAGGACAGAATAGCACGATGGGATTTGGTGGAGAAATTCCTGAGATTCTAATCATATATTAAATAAACAGATTTATTGTCAGTTTTTAAGGTGAAAAAATCCATTAATGTAAATGTAAGAATTTGACTTTTTAAAGTGATATCAACAGGTGCCAGGATGCTTTTGAATGTCTGACAGGTGTTCTTATAATCATGTAAAATTTTACGGTGGCTACCAATCAGAAATAAAACATGGTCCAGTAGTAGGGATTGTTCCAGGAACCAGGGACTCTTCCAGGAAGTCAAAACATAACAACTTCATGGATCCCATGTGGATAAGCCTTCCACACAAATGGATGGGGGAATTTTTCCGGGAACATCAGGAAAAAATTAATGTCATTGATGACATTAGTACGTACATGATTCATATATCATCTCACTAAGTCCACTGCATTTCATGGCTGCTTAATTCACATACTTATATAATTCCTTGATACTCAGTATCTTCTATCAAGTGGCCGGTCTTAGCCGTATTAATCAACAAATTATGTAGGAATTAATTAAGCAGCCATGAAATGCAATTGACTTAGTGAGATTACAGAATCATAATGTCATAAATCACATCAGTTTTGTTGTAATAACATATCGCAGTGGTAGGAATAATACAGAATGTTTACTTGACCACTGCAAAGTATATTGTATGTCCACTTGTCTGCCAAAATGTCCCCTTTCCCATGCGGTTCTCTTTATCTACATTCAAATTTCCTCAAATAAACAGTTCACTATGTTGCATGCATCATTGTTTACTGAAATTTTAACCGTGATAAGCCATGTTACTTATGTGGACCAACAAATTTCTATTCATGAACAAACAGACAAGTGCTATTTTGAACGACGTGGTCTGTGCCCTATTGTCTCTTAAGTAGTATTTATGTTCTGTACTCTGTACCGCATTACGCATTACTGTATCAGTGAGCAAGATTTACGCTGGAACCGTCGTCCGTAAATAGTATACTTGCAACGAACTTCAGTACAGCTGTACCAATGAAATTACAAAATTAACAGAATCTGTTATGTATATATCACTTTCTCATCTCTTCTGTTGGTACTGCATACACAGGACTACGTAAAAGGTAAGTTCTTATATAGCGCAGTGTCCAATCCTCGGGATTGCTCAAAGCGCTATACACTTTGCTTCACTGGCAGACCTATTCAATTAGGCACCATATCAACTTCTCTGGGAAGCATCCAGCCAGACGCTACAATTAATGCGCAAAGGCTGCTCTACACATATCCACCACTGTCTATAGCCAGGTACTCATATATACAGCTGACAGGATTTGAACGCAGGTCCTCTTAGTTGACAGTCCAAAGACTACATAGACACATGCACGTGCACACATCCACACAGCATGCATATAAAGACGCAAAAACAAAATGAAAACATTTGTCAAATTCAAACATATTGGGGTAGCCATTAATATTTCATTAAGTTCGAAGGCATAGCTATATCTACAGACCCGACCACCTGTCGTTTGGATAGGTAAAACCCATTTGGGATGGGAATGGATTTTATGGGACTGTGGTGTACGGGTAACAATATCAGGAACTAAAAATGATCTTCAGAAGTCATGAATATTGTCGGCTTTGAATGTAGATGTCATGCATGTGTTAGTTGTTTATTTCAGAACATAACAGACATCTCGACTAGTTTGTATGTGCATGTATATCAGTTAACTTATGTGTCTAACATGAAATATTTGGACTGACAAATATTTTATTCTGCATAAAGGTCTATCTGAAGGGGGAAGTGTAACCTACCCTCTGGAGCTATCAGACAGTTGACCTATGACCTTATATCACTGGGTGTAATGGCTCTGGTGCCAGAAAGTCTTAAGGGCACAGAGACAAAAAGCAGGGTAGTGCAAATCCAGCTGGGTGTCCCATTTTAAGGGGCCACCAGGGTGCTTGACTAGGGCCAGGGCACAGTCTCGGATTCCTTTATCTCAGTGGAACAGTAGTTTTTCCCGGTTTCATGGATCTCAGGCCACAGTGGAGCAAGTGAAGCAAGACCTCCCACATCTTTGTACTCACTGCCAAAGAGCTCCTTGCTGTTTACCTCTCAGAACACACTTGCCGCAACAGCCAATAGTTCTGGGTTCTGCAAAATGGTGACCATTTCAAAACCTACCGTCACTTCAATTATATCCAGAGAGAACATTTCACCACCAGAACCTGACTTTCTCTATTCATGAATGGAATGTGTTCGAGGAGCTCGCCGACAAATTTAAATTAAATGATCTTCAGATCGTCCATCTCACAAATAACAATATTTCGCCATTCTTAATGCTTGAACCCTTGGTGAGCCTGTTTCAACACTAGGTCTGTTTGGATGGAAAGTATTCAGCCGTGTAGCAATTATTACACCCATGCCATAATTAAATAAGGCCAGGTACTACTTTAAACAGCTGAATGAACTAAGGTGATGTAGCATGAACAAAATTAATTCACAAGCTGATTTTCTAACCACAGCGCTACAGTACCCTACTAAAGTTTGTCTCGCAGATAATAACTGAGATGTTGAAATTGTCCATACGACACCAAAACCAACACGGAAAAATATCTCGGCAGTCTACGAGCCTTGAAGGGATGTAAATAACTTATGTCTACTCAACAAACACTGCTTTGATGTCCATATCAGTGCTTGACCAGTGGCACAACTGGACAACAGAAGCAGATACAGATATCTGGACATCAACTGAAACCTGTAATTATCAACACAGCCGCCACTTAACGGTCTGCTTAGAATTCACGTCAACAACAAACACAGATTCTCAACGTCATGTGTGTGTTTCTACACTGGGAATTACGCACACAGATTACACGCAAGCAAATATTCATAACGAGGATCGTAATCAATTTTTTTACAACTTGATATCATTAATTAAACATAACCTATGTAACCGCCATCGGATGTGAGATTACCCTAAAGGAAATTAATAAACTATTTTAAGCGACATTTAATTGCTTTAAATATATGTGTCAATCATTATAATGATAAAACCACACACCAGTAACTTGCATAAACATGATGATTAGGTTAGCATAACATTAGTCTGCTAAGTCAGTTGGTTAAAATGTTACTCACATTTATGTCAAGAGGTAGGCAAATACCTGATATATAACTGGGTGAACCAATTTAATATATCTCAACATTTCTTTGTTGATAAGAGGCCCACATCAACTTTTAATTATAACCTGACCGCATTTTTCTCCAGAAAAGTCAATTACACGTATTAAGAAATCTACTTATCATGTCGGTCAAAAATGCAACACCAGATAAGACTATCATAATATACTATTTACAATCAATTAACTGACAAGTGTACTCTGTATAATATAATTTTCTTGTCACACTAGAATATTTTATACAATGCCCACTAACTTAATTGCCACAAAAAACTGTTATGTTAAAAAAAATTGGTTTCACCTTTATGACCAACCAAGTGCCAAGTCGAAAGAAATTCCATTCAGTAGTTTTTGAGCAATGACCAGTGGACCAAAAATGAAAAGCTGGAAGTGTTCTCTGCAAAAGAATTTATACCATAACAAATCAGACCATCAGTGCAAACATATCTCAATTTTTGTAACACATTACATTTGTACATGATCTCAAGGTCGTTTAATTCAGATTGTGTAAGCCCATTACTCAGTAACTGTACAGCTACTATGTATCACATCTAGGGATGTAGTGTAAAGACAACACACATCTGTAAGTGTCAATATTTTAACAGCAATTTTATTAATATAACAATATGGATAAGTTACATTTATATTACAAAATCCTTATTTAAACATTTAAAAATGTACACAATGAATGCAGTGAATAGTAATACAACCCTAGAGAAATGGACCCCAAAAACTGCCCGGGGTTACGTAATGCGAGACAGATCGCTTATCATTCTGTCTTTGATTATCAACAACACATTTAATCAATCATATATATTTATCAGCAAACACAAGCACGATATCAACTACTGCAAGGTTGCAACACAAAACAGATATATTTATTAAGGCCAATTTGAAAGGATTACCCCACCCATTTTCTTGAACAAAAAATGACAGTCAGCTATTATGGTCCAAAAAGTGGCTGGGAGATTTTGGTGGGTGGGGCTGTTGGCATACAAAACACCCTCCCCTGTGATATCACTTCATCTTTGCCCCCCCAGGTGGCATGAAAGAGCTGTATTATACGGTTTTTGTTAGCTGCTTCTCAATTTGGTGACGTGTAGTGACAAGAAACGTAACAATGACACCGGAGCGTCCGTGACGATGTCTTGCCCACAGATCAGATACAACTCTATTGCATGTTACATTTCTACAGGCACAACAAAGGCCTTTGATATCAAACGCCAGGGGTCGGCTACCTGGAGCGCCCCTTACCCCCTCAATGATCCATGCAGAACATGTAAACAAAACCTAGGGCGGCTTGGTAAAGCACTCAGTATTTCTACTTTACACCACTGCGCTCTTTATCGATTCGCTTTTTTTCCAGTAGGGGTAATTATATAATAGACTGGGTTAAATTGTGTATTACATTCTTACATATTTTTTGTCACCAATACGTTCATTCCATCAGAGAACATTTTACAATACCTCACCTACATACAAAATGTGTGGATCAAAAACTGTTTTCTGGCACCAAATAGTTGATGTAACAGCGCTAAAATAGCTCACTTACACTATACAATTATTACTGTATAAAAAGCTGACATAATTTTGGAAATTAGAACACTACAAGTACCTGAAAACACACATATATTTTATAACAATATCCATATTTTTATAACTTAAATGGTACGTTGTGCGATAAATTAATAAATGACACCGATCTAACGCAAGATTAAACACAGATGAACAAACAGTAAAAAGCGTGTTACCTGCCAATTTGTGTTCACGGAATTTCTTCCACACGCGGTTCAGAGTGCTGTCTCGAATTCCCCGCACCCGTTCACTTAGACTTCGACTCCACTTGAAATCATAGTACCACTTTGCACCGTCGTCCGAAGAATCGCAAGACTCCGCCATTTTTGACCCAGTTACTTATAGTTCTTACGATAAAAGTCAGGTCTACCCACCAACCGGAGGTGTTAGATTCCACCACAAGTTTTTAACGCACTTCGCTGGCAAGATGTTGTCAACATTGTGAGGCAGCTCACGAGTGCTCAGGAAATTTACAATTCCTCCTGGATGTTGCTTACTTCAACGTCTGAAGTGCTAAGCATGCGAAACACTGAACAATGTGAAGCAATGCAGTGATAAAAGTTTAACTAAAAACCCACATTGTCCCTTCGATATGCAGCACTCTAGATATAGAAATCAGTTACAATCAAAAACACTTCATGATCAATCGGTGTCCTCCGTTTTGTTTACAAAAGCACTGGCGATGCATTGGTGACAAACCTCCCTCCCTTGCATCTGGTCAGATCATCACTGCTGCCACATGTACACTACACTCCAGAACCACTGCGGCTGTCACGACTTGATAAACCTGTTTACTGACACAGAGAAGCCACAGATATTCCCCACTGAGGTGGGAGGGGCTTCTATATGTCCGCAGGTTATCCCGCAATCCCGGGCTCCAGGTCACTTGGGACAAGCCCCCAAAATTGCCGTGCCGTACTGGCTCCCGAAATTGCACCCGGCGAATGGCCAGCAGGACTAAATCATCCCCAAAGCAGCTTCCCTATGCCCGACGGTTTCCCTATGCCCGGCGAGAGGGCAAACGGATCTGGTTAAAAACAACAGCATCAATCAATTGCGCAGCTACAATATCGTATGCTGTTTTGCAGTAATCAGGTGATGACAGCGGTGATCAAACGCACACAGAGTGTTCGGTTTTAATGACACAGAATTTTACCAGAGTCGTAGTCGCAGTCGGTGACATCGTAATGTTCTAGAAATTCTGGCCATGGCGGGTAATTATCACCATTATCCCATGTGTCATCTGCGAAGGAATGCAGACCAGTGTGTCAGCCAGGTGCAGTCATAACAGATGCCCTAATGTACGCCTATTAACTACCACTGCTAGTTCGGTTGCATGTGTAATCCGCCAATCAGAATCGATGCAACGGATGATCCGGGGATAATCTGGATCCAACGATCATAATCCAATCACTGCATTTTGGGTCCATTTCCCACGTCATAGGTTCGTCCCCGGGGCAGGGCAGCTCCGGAAATCAACACTGCAAAATGAATTAATCACGCAATCTGATCAGCGGCGTATCGATGCCGTTCTCCTGTGTCTTAGAGTGAATAGCTTAACATCACGACCATGCAGCGTTAACTAACAGCGTGAAACGGAGCCGAGGTCGGAATTACCGCAGCGCCCGATGGCAGTGACACAAACGTCATGCGAGAAGTCGTGCTTCAGCGATCCGTCGCAGATGACTGGGCGGCGATTGATTCGACAGTAAGCCACAGACGGAAAGAGGAGGCAGACTTTGGCAGGCCGGGAAAACGGACTCCGATTGCGTTGCGGTTGGCAACGGAGGCATGTAGAGACATACACTGTTAGTGTACTGGGCGGGCTGCAACTCCCACCACCCCACCCACCCAGCACAGGCCTGCTAAACCCTATCAGTTCACCTGATCTAGATCAACTTGTAGTTGTAGCGGGCCACAGTCCCATAGGAAAGTAGCCATGCATTGAGTGATGTACTGTTCCTCTTTCACCCTGTTTATGTCCCCTCTCCCAGAGTCCACAATTGGGGCCTTGTTCTCCCCTCCCTCAGTCCTATCTGGGATGTTGGGAGCACTTGGTAAAGGGAGAAGCTGCAAAAAATATGAGGCATTCCTCCTCAAACAAGGAATGGAAACTATACATGATCAATCAAACTAAACTGATGATTGGACTCTAATCAGAGTGGTCAAGCCCGTGACCTTAGACACTGACCCTGAACTATCACTATCATCACTCCAAATTACTTGTCCACCCTTCCCCAGTCCACTCCAACCTAGCCTAACAACCCTGGCTCCTTCATCACAATTTCTAAATACACACATTACTAATCAAGCAATGTTTTATACTTTCGTTTTGTTCTCTGTGTTAAAATCACCATTTGCAGCTCAAACATAATTCAGGCAAGCCCACTGTACACTCGGAAAATACAAAAATATTCTACAGCATGTTTCTGAAACCCTTTACCAAAACTGTTTCTCAGTTTATTACGCAATAATTACACTCTGGGATTGACAGCAATCATAAAACACCGTATAGCAAATTGGATATAATTTCACAGCGACATTGATGCATTTGTTAGTGTTAGTTATTTAATCGCAAGACATAGTAGAATATAATTATCACACTGTCCCAATTGTACGGAGGAGCTGGAAATTTCATTATAATCTCCAGGAAATGTGTACACTTGATGTCTCAGCTACATGAGATCAGTAAGACAAATCCTTATTAACTTCTTGAAATCATCAATCTGGATCACACCATTTATGCAGGGCCTTTAGGCAGGATAACATTTTTGCCAGACACACACTTTTTGTGGATGTTAACTCACATACATACAAGCCAGTTGAGATGTTTCATGACCTGAAATAAACCACAAACACATGCGTGACCCCCATTTACACTCATTTTCAAGGAATATCAATGATTTTTAAGACCTTTTTTGCTCCTTATTTTTTAATCCATCCACCAGCCGTCCAGTGACATTTCTACCTGTCCACATCAGGTTGTACACGTCCAAATGACGGGTGAACAGGTTTCTTCATAAAGCTACTAAACTACACCGAAACATCACCAGCCCCGTCATGATCACATCTAGTCACATGACCACATTCCCGTACTTCGTCTGGGTGTCCGTCTGGTGGCATACTGAGCCCCACACACTTTCCCTATGACCCCTGGGAAGAGTCTCCGGAGTTCTTTAAACAAACCCACGTGTGTCCCGGTTTTTCCCCCCAGACTCTTCCAATTTCCAAGGATGGGTCTAATCAACAGAGTCAAGGTCGTAGACCCAGGATGCTCCACTGCCAACCCCATTAATCCCGGGCTATCAGGAGGAAGCGATTGGGTTGTAGAGCAGATATACACATCCCAGCAAGGGGAGTAAGTTAACATTAAAGTTGTGATTCACAACCTTGATTGATAACCATGGGAGGGAGGTAAATGATTACGTTGAGGTGATCAGACCAGTGGATTACTGGGAAAGGCACTTCTCAAATATCAGCGATATTCGATCAGATTTATTCATCTCTTCGTTTCGATTAGAAATAAGCCAGGGGAGGTAAATCTGGTAGACATAAGAGGCAATGAGATTGGTTTACTCTGTAAACAAAAATACCGACATCAACAGTAATTAGCAGCCATCACAAAAGCCTGTCTGTTATAGATTATGATAACTGTATCTGTATAATAACGTTATCTTCATGGAATATTTTGTTCATGGCTCCAAAATGTTGTTATTTTGTCAGAAATGTACTTACTTTGGAACATATTTTATGAAACCATCTCATGTGACACCAGTACATGGCCAAGATTTATAGCTGATGCGTTGAAATGTTTTGTTCCGCAAAATATGCTCCAAAGTAAGTGGATTTCTTACAAAACAACTTATACGTTATTTCCATGTGTGGATTTGTATCTAAATATTCACACAAAACAACGTGATCACATTTTTAACATTCCAAACAATGCCTTGAACAGTCGCATCATCTATCACAATGCAAGCGGAAAAGAATAACGCGTGCCATTTTTAAACATTGTGTGTGAATGTGTGTGTGTACCTCACTTAATAAGTGCCTTTTCTTTGACATGAGTTATGTGTATGTCACTATATATAGCCACTTCTTGTCTTTCCACCCCACTCAGGTCACCAACCATCTGTGGGGAGCAAACACAGAACAAAAAATCCACACATTTTCTCAGAGAATTTACAGCAAGAATCTGTTGCATAACCCTCCCAACCCAATGGCAGGGAGACAGATCCCACATTTCTGGGGCCACAACCCCTGTGCTACTGCAAGAATGTAACCCTAGAACATAACCGAAAATAAGAGATAAACAACAGCCACTCAACGTCTGCTTGTCGTCAACAGGCGACCCATGTCAGAGTGTCAACGCCTTCTCTGTATCTGTCAACATCTCCTGTCTACAGTTTCACTGATCTTACTCAAGTGACAGCTGCTAATATTTTTTAAAAAGCAACTGAAAGGAACCCTGTGAGGTGGTGGGGGGGTGGGGTTGATAATTTTCTGACATCTGAAAATTAACTGTACAATTCAAAATCATGATTCCCCAAAACACTGTAAGTGTAAGGTAAGGAAATGCTTCAAAGAAACACTTCCTAACCAATCTGATTACGTTATATAAGAGTGTGTCAATAATTTATAAAATTATTAATATGAACACATGAGTGCCGGGTAACTGATCGTTTTGTTATTGTAATGTCTCGTATATCCACACACGTTTATTCCCAAGGTTTTTGGTCGGATAAGTGAAAAATGCACATTAGCAAGACCCCAAATTATACTTGGTATAAAGACGGTTCCCACACAAAAAGTGCGGACTGCAAAACAACTGGATTATTGAAAACCGAATAAAGAAGACATGACTGTATATTACAATACATGCAGGACAATAACAATTGTAACATGTCTACAGCACCTATAACCTTGACAATTCAACCTCTGTAGTGCAACAAACACAATAATTTGGTGTAATCATAAACGGGGACAGGCAAGACGTCACTGAAACTGCCAAAAAATTATGGTGGAAAAGCTATTTAAAACAAATATGTTTAGAGGTTTTTTATGAAAGGTGACTATATTTCAGATTTTATTGTAATTGGGAGTTGATTCCAGATTGTTGGCCCAGCTACAGAGACAGCACAGTTGCCAATATGTTGCTTTGTTTTAGGAACAAAAGGTTGTTTGGAAACAGATGAACGAAGGATCCTAGAGATATCAGAGAAATGTAGCAGATTAACTAAGTATGTCGGTTGTTGAATAGAAACTATCTAAATTAAAAAAAATGATAAAATAAAACATGTCATGTCTTAAGCATATAAGTATTAAATTAAGCGAAAATAAGTGGTGACAGTAGATTTCCCACAATTCCCAGCTTTCCCTGGTGAACCAAGGGCACACTTATGGACCCCTGCAGAAGTGGCACTTACAGATGTTTACGTTACAAATAAACAAAAGCCCTCCGTTTCTGGAATTTATTTTCGGGCTATGCAAATTTACAGACATTTCGACCCTGCATGTTATTTGTATGCTGAACCTTGTGGCTGGGAATAACATAATAACAAGTATACACACAACACTAAATACATAGAAGTAGGGAACGCCGGCATCAGATTTTACTAGGGTCATTTCTGCTATCCGTTATTCCGATAAATCGAGCCAGATATGCTTGGATTGATAATTGCTAATTTCCAACATTCCTCATAAATGTAAAATATGCAACATCAAATAATTGAAATTAATATTGAAATGTTCTCACTGCTCGATGGGGATGTGGCAGTGAAAAAATCTAATAAAAGACACATTCAAATGTGTCAAATTTTGACAACATGAGTCACATGTAAAACTGTAATTATACATCGGTCAGTAAAAACATTTGAAGCAGACACTCATTTGACATCATCTGTTATATAATATAAACCATATCTATTTTAACATCTGGCCCATCCAAATGTGTTTCTGTGAATTACACTTTTTCGATATAATTTGTCCACTATCTTTTTAATTTGAACGTTGCATGCAGAATTACAATGGCAACATTGCTAAACAGATAACGGTCTAATTATACAAAAAGCCTGCTTGTTAAAACATGTCTGTGGAACAAATATATTTGAATATAGATAAAACAATTTAATAAATAAGATCGGCTATGAATGGCTTGTTTACAGTGTAAAAACTATGCACTCCATTTACCTCAGGCCCCTTACATTGTGTGAAACTTGCATTTTTCTATCCAAAATTGTTAATAACATCAGTTTGGAGTAACATGAATCACTCAACTTGTTACACAATTGCTGCAATTTATTTACAACTTATGTAACATGTAGCACATTGTGGGGCTTTTCAAACTTACGCAACAGCCCCTTACCGTCACATTAAAATAATTTGGCAGGAATGCCAGAAAGAAACAAGGATCACATTCAATCAGGAAGCTGACAACTTGGATGAATCAAACAGATGGAGCCGGTCCTGATGCAACTGGTAACGTAAACAAACCACTGAGGTCATGGAAAGGTCAACACCCTTTCCGCATGACTCCAACGAAAGAATTGCATCCACCAGAGAACACGCCACATTCAATTTTCTTTTCCCCAATCCCACTTTTCCCCAATCCCGTACAACCCCCTGTTGCACGTGTTTGACTCAGGTCTCAGGTGGTTACCTTCAAACAGCCCAAAATTGGGCTAACGCAGGAGTTGTCCTTCTCTAGACTTAGTGAGTACACTACAGGTTCCACATTTACCCCCTGTGTGACATCTTTTACTTCCCCTGGCATAGACACCAGATAGAAGGGACCACCGGCTTTTAGTGTCTCTTCCAAAAGACACAGGCAAATGTGGGGTGAACAAAATTGCCTAAGTTTCGAAATGGGATTGAACCACTGTCCCTTTGATTGACAGTCCAGCGCTCTACCGCGCGACCAACGCTCCCCCACCTGTGGTACACCCCTCACACAGAAACACATAATTATATTCTCTGTCCTCCTTTCTTATATTTAGCTCATCCTTGACATAGTTCAACAAGGCTCTCTTCATTTTAAGTCGACTGACATGAGGAAGTGATTGAAAGCGCTAGGAATAAGCAACGAGGCCAAAGAAACACTTCAACTGACAAGTGTAATACAGGCTGTACTATCAATCTCAACAAACATAAACCCGCCTTGAAGCAATCCTATTATCTAGCCCACACGTTAATCATATACCACATATGATTTCACCAACGGAGTGGCTGAAATACACAAAAACCGCAAAACATATGACTGACTGATCTGTAAGTAAACATCATGAAACATGTCACGGTGGTGATTTACTGGTCTGCCACTTAATGCCCTAAAGGTGTCTCTACAAATGTCATAAAACTAGTATATCTTGTTTTTTGTATTTGTGAAAGGTTAAGAGATAATTACACTATGTTACATGTAAAACAAATCCTTCATATGCAAAGTAAAACATAACAGTTGTTCACATTAATGATTAAACCAAAACAATTTGACAATTTAATATTGTTGTCTTGTTTTAGTCTTGATGCAAGCTTTCTTACTTTGTTATAAAATATAACACAGACACCCAACACCACTATATCAATAAGTAAAACATGCTGATACCAAGAGCCAACATAATATGGATTTTTAAAGGGTATTACTCATCTAAAGGCAAACAAACATAATTGGTAAAAAACAAGGTAACCCTAAGCCTGTTCTAATTACTTGATTTATGAAGATGTTAAGGCCGACCTTAATTGGAGTGGGAAATTCCACCTAGTCTCAAACCACTTACATTATTCTGCAACAATTTAGCAAATAACCATCCAGAAGGTAAAAACATAGTAAATCTAACTTGTAGTAATTAGGGTGGCCATAAACCAACAAATAAGTGATATAAATGGCACTTGCTGAAACATTGATGCACTTAATCTAGTACAGAACACAAGTCAAGAGGGCACTGAAAAGGAAGGTGATCCAACAGATGCTGCCATCTGGTGACCAGAATGAGAAACTCTAAACAGTACAGCCGTCTAGTGAGTGTAACTACAACACAAACTATACATGCATAGTACACAACAATTAACATAAAATGTAAACGTAACACAGAATTTGGCATGACTGACCTGTTAAACTTATATAAATTATATACCGTCTCCAAAACGGTGAGAAATCTCTCTCATGCACATGACAGTCACAGTTTCAGTAGACCTGTATTATTTCACAAAATAATACAAGCTGTCAAGTTGCCTTGACTTTGACTACCCCAGGTAGTAAAAAAGTCCCATCTAATGAGAAAAATGATTTACTAAGTGCAAATTTAGTACAAAGTCTGATACGTTTTTGCAGGGGGAAAATGTGATCTTCAAATATTTTGTCTGCATCAAAACATTTTCAAATTGTACATTTTGTTTACATCTTAATGTTTGAAATGGTGAATAATAAATAAATGAAATGCAAATAATTAAATGCAAATTCGATGCGGCTACCCTTCAAGATATCATTTGTGTATAAAAACATTATATAAAATACAATTTTACAAATATTAATGAAAAATATACATTTGGACAACTGCGAGGTAAACATTACCAATTAATTTATAATCAGTAATAAGATGTGCTCATACTTTGTACCCAAAAAGTAAACAATGGTCCATTGTTTGCAGGCAAGGCTGAATAATACAAAGCGTTCAACTCACCTTCAAAGTTACCAGTGCTGTCTGCAGAATGTTGACTCTGAAAACATAACGCAACATTATACACTGTCATGCACAAACAACAGAAATATTAGTGAGTAGTCACCACGTAGTCATGGCAACCATTTATCACAAGTGAGCAAAGTAGTAAAATTCAACGTGTTTTTCTTTCAAACTCATTTATGGATTATTTCATAAGAACACTGAAATGTCACAGTACACCATGCGTGTGCTTACTTATAATATAATATAATATAATATAATATAATATAATATAATATAATATAATATAATATAATATAATATAATATAATAATAAAGCTTTATTGCCATATTCAACGTGCGTTACATGATGAATTGGAATGTAGTCTGGCGTTGACTCATATAGTGCCTATATATACAATAAAATGAAATATGGCAAATAAATATAAGATATAGATATAACATATACATTGTACATAATTTGTTCTTTAAAATGTTTTTTTAATATAATAAATAAAGACAATTTTTTTATAATAAATTATCTATTTAACAATAATTGTGGTGTAAACTAGTTAATAAATAAATATATATATAATGTCCTTTAAAATTGTTTAAACTATGTGTGTGTATGTATATTATATATATATATATATATATATATATAGTATGTGTTTGTGTATATATATATGTATATATATATATAAATTATATTCTAAAAATATAATTTAAATTAGTAAACATACATTATAAGAGGACTAAAATATCATTTAAAATTATATTTACAATTACAATTGAATGCATCCAATTTTGTTTAAAAATATATTTATACAATTATTAAGTTAAGCTAAAATTTCAGGAGAAGAGAAGATTGTTGCTCAATATATTGGGCTACCTTCAGATCCCAAAGGTGCTTTCTTTAAATAAGATAAACATTTGGAAGGTCTTTCTAAATTGTTATTGTACGTCACAGTAAACGGACACAGATATCACTAAACCTGCACACACAAAAATACATTAATATTAAATTAATAAATGTAAAACGAATAATTTAATGCCATCATTACGATAAACAATATTACATTAACTACAGTATGCCAAGGAAAAAGGACATTTAATATGCACACTGGTCGCCAGGTGGCAGCTCTGAAACAAACATCACCAGCAAGTACCAGCCACAACACCTCATAAAAAATCCTCTTCCTGTTAGCTACACATCACACAGACATGTTGCCACTTCTGTTTACCCAGATTCAAAACATACAAACATTCTTCACAGACATGCGTCTTAATCAGCCTACCACACTGACGTCTCTGCCATCTCAGGTATTTGGCATTTCCATCCCTATTTTCCTTCTCCTCCCATACACAAAATGCCCAGCATCCTACTCCCCCACAGCAATGAGACGAGATATGTGACTTTTCCATCAATATTTTCCATTAACATTTCCGTCATTTTTCTGACGTTGAACGATTCCCGTCACAGAAGCTGCTGTGGCCCTACTGGGTGTTGGTAAATTTAAATGTTGATATTCGGCTATAAAATTGTATAAAAATGTGCGAGACAGTTCTGTCTCACTATGCTTTTCACGTGATGTATGCGACATAAACATTACTGTAATTAAGCGTAACTGGTGTCATTGTTATTGCGTAACCCATAAATGTATTACAATTGCATCTATGCTTGGGTCTTATATGTTTATTATCCCACTCTTCTAAACACTTTGGGGTTTCCACAAAATGTCCTGTGCACAATCAAACAATTAATGCTTCACATCCTATGACCCTAAAAAAGTGTAGTTACATTTTCAAGCACAGCTCATGAATGTTGTAATGTCTGCCTATGTAAAACCAGTTATGTTATCTACTCATGTAGTTGTGTACTAACACTGCAGCAGATCACAATTCAATGCTAATCAGTTTACAGGGGAAACACAGCCTTACCCAACTTTACATAAACAGGTACAGTTTTTATACATCCTCAATTAATGCATCTACTTAATGCCCAGCTAAGATTACTGTATACAGACGAATGGCTACATGAGTGAATAGCTAGTGTACCAAGAACGTTTGCAAACTAATTAACCCTTTTCACCTTGAATGTCAAAAGTACCCAGCACCCATTTCTTTGCGCACCATTACCATTATCTTTGACAAAATATGGCAGTGGCTTCATCTACTCAGTTATCATGTATCTTGCCTCAATGGATTCAATTGCATATCTATTGTAGGCAAGGGGTATTTTTCAGACGGCACTTTTAGAAAAAAAATTATGAGTTGTGTAACTGGCGTTTGAAAATATTGACTGATTAATAGTTTGCAACTGTACATACAAAAACACCTGGACAAAAGTTATCAAGTTTTTTGTGCTTAATTGTAAATTTAAAGGTATATTTAGCACCATTTTGTGCAGTTATCTTTCAGATAAGATGTCTTTATGAGAACTTACTAGATAAGAAACAAAGAAAAAACATTACGTGCAAAAACTTGATGTGCCCATATTTTGGTAGAGGGATATGGAGAGACAGAGACAGGGGCAGGGTCAGGGGCTGCGGCAGGGGCATGGGAAGAGACAGGGGAAGAGGCAGAGGCAGAGGCAGAGGCAGTGGCAGAGGCAGAGGCAGGGAGAGGCAGAGGCAGAGGCAGGAGAGACAGGGGAAGAGGCAGAGGCAGAGGCATGGGAAGAGACAGAGGCGAGGAGAGGCAGAGGCAGAGGCATGGGAGAGGCAGAGGCAGAGGCAGAGGCAGAGGCAGAGGCAGAGGCAGAGGCAGAGGCAGAGGCAGAGGCAGAGGCAGAGGCAGAGGCAGTGGCATGGGAAGAGACAGGGGAAGAGGCAGAGGCAGTGGCATGGGAAGGCAGGGACAGAGGCAGAGGCAGAGGCAGAGGCAGTGGCATGGGAAGAGACAGGGGAAGAGGCAGAGGCAGAGGCAGTGGCTGGGAAGAGACAGGAGAGGCAGAGGCAGAGGCAGAGGCAGAGGCAGAGGCATGGGAAGAGACAGGGGAAGAGGCAGAGGCAGTGGCATGGGAAGAGACAGGGGAGAGGCAGAGGCAGAGGCAGAGGCAGTGGCATGGGAAGAGACAGGGGAAGAGGCAGAGGCAGAGGCAGAGGCAGAGGAAGAGACAGGGGAAGAGACAGGGGAAGAGGCAGAGGCAGGATGAGGCAGGGAGGAGGCAGAGGCAGTGGCATGGGAAGAGACAGGGGAAGAGGCAGAGGCAGAGGCAGAGGCATGAGGAAGAGGCATGGAGAGCAAGAGAGGCAGAGGCAGAGGCAGAGGCAGGGAAGAGGTGGAGGCGGAGGCAGAGGCGGTGGGAGCATGCTACAAAGACTTGGAGTAGGCCTGTTGAATTTCATAATACCCAGTGGGTCACTGGCAACATGAGACTTACCTCCTGACATAGGTGACACCTCCGCATATCTGGCGAATCTTGGCCCTCCTTCGGAGACATCGACCGTTCCCGTTGTGACAAGAACGGTAGGCGTGGTGACATAGATGGTAACCGTGGCGACATCGACGGTAACCGCGGCGACACAGATCGTGCCCGAGGCAACGTCAACGACTGCTGTGGCGCCATCTGTTTCCCTGCATTTTTATCGCACAGTCCAACAAGTGGGGTAGGTAACATCGATACAAGTGGCTCCATCAGTGGCAACTTTCTCTCATCAGAGGGAGTAACTGCCTTGAGTATATTTTCTGCACTGTGAGCGCCAGATGCATGACAACTCCCCCTGGTGGAACAATGATGCGATGTCATATCTGGTGAGCTTGGATCCTTGCTACACAAAGACTCGGCCGATTTGACCTTGTCTCGACCTTTATACTGGCTCGGGTAGTATTTTTTATGTAGCATGTCAAGTAGACTTTTCGGTGACGCTTTCGAGCTACCTTCTCCGTCATTCTTCACTTGTCCCTCTAGAGAATTCTCGCTACAGGTTTTATCATCACCACCAGAGACGGGTTTCCGTAGCGACGATGCTGCACTACTGCTCTCCGTGAAGTCATCTTCTGGATCACTCATCCGCATCACATCTTCTACAATAACAGGCATCTTTGGTCTGGCCGACCGTGTACACCGTCGCTGTTCTCGTGGAGTTGACGGTCGAAATGTAACCTCTGCATCACCCTCAATATCTCCCGAAACCTCTTTGCGCAAATCACACTGGACACTGCAATCGGCAACTTTCATCTCGGTTGAAACCACCGACTCATTGGCGACTACGGCCGTCGTGGTTTTGATGTTTCGCGTCGCAATTATCTCCGTGCATTCCGTCCATTCTGCATCGTCGGTCTGCGGCATTTCCGACATGATCACCAATATCGCAGACTTCTCGGTTTTTGTATCTTTCTTCGTATTCCCCTGTGACTTATTCATTGTATCCATTTTGTCTTTCATGACAGATTTTGCCGTCTTGTTCTCAGCAGGTGCAACATCATTGCCAGTCTGAATCTTGCAATTCAACATGTCGTGTACCTCTTCGCACGAGACGGTCTGTACATCGGCAAAATTCAGCTTGACCTCTGAACTTATCTCGCTCATATCACCGTGACCTGTGTCGCATTCATGTCGTCCAATCGACTGCAAGAGTGCAACGTTGTCGTCATCGCAGCACTCCAAGCACGCCGCGATGGCATTGGTCTTCTCTATCAGCACCTCCGTGTCATGTAGTTCCTTTTCAACTACGTCAGGATCCAACTCGGTGAAACCAACAAAACCAGTGTCGTCAGTCGATGAACCTCCCGTATCATTTGTCCAACACTGACAGTCATTATCCCCTGTCACAGAGCTCGAGTTCCTCTTCCTCAATGAACTTGCCCCGCCTCGCTCCCCTCTCATCTGGACTCACGCTTCGACTCCGTTGCCGCAGAAGAATGCTGGAACTGTTCCACACCTTCAGCGTTGACATCTTGCGACAGTCGGGGCTATGCTTCATATGCTTTCTCATTGACTTCTTGCATTCGGGGGATCGCGTCATCGATGATGTGATTCTTCGGGCGCTGTGGTCGACTCCTCAGTGCGGCCTCAACATACTTTAGTCGGATGCTGGCTGCATCTTCTGTGGTCGGGACAGATTTTGATACATCAATTCTTTCACTGCGATTGACCACATTTTTTGACTGAGCAATTGGACCTTTGTCACTACAGGACCTTGACAGTCTGTCGTCGTGATTGTGTCCATTCTGATAGTTCCCCTCATTGTCAGTAGGGGGAGGCGGAGGGATACACAAAACCGGTTTACTCAAATCAGACATCGGCGATGACGACAATTCCGATGAGGAAGTAGAAGACAGCGATTTGCACTCGTACGCACGCACAGGTTGTACTGACGGCCACCCATTGGTGGCAGCACCAGCAGCATGACCGTTTGGCAAATCCAACGAAGAAGATGTTGTGTTTGCCATTTTTACATCTTTTGTGACTTTTGTTTCTGCCGTGTAAATCGTTTCCACATCTGCCATATCCGGCTGCGAATTACTGCGGTGGTTATTTTTCATAACACAATTTGTCATTGTCTTTGTACTTGAGACGTCCCCAGAGACAGTTTTCGAAGATATCGATGGAGAATTGAAACAGTGGGTGGTCATGACTCTACGCTGTCCGCCAATGAAATTGTTATTTCGACGGTCATGCAAACTTGCCCATTGTCCGGATCTACTTCCCAGATGCACTGTCCTATTTCCTACAACCACTTTTGTGTCCTGGTGCGGTAAGACGTAATCCGTGCTACCATTCACATACGTTCTCCAGTCCTTGTTTCGTGGTCGAAGCAAAGCTGCTGTGCGAAGCCCACACAGATGGCGCTAGCGTAGTCGGACGAGAGGGACGCTTTCGGAGATTCGGCAGTGTGTAGTTCCATGTTTGGCTGCCAGGTGCTGCCCGTCGAAGCAGGTCCAAACTACGATGGTCTGCCAGGAGATCATTCTGAGCAAAGATGGCGAGGAAGTCCTGAAGACAACACAAACATTACATTAAGGCACGCAATTTATTCGAAGAAGTCAGGTGTGAAATATATAAACATATACACTATATAGGATTTGTTTCTGCTGGACTGATTTGTACATACAACTATGGACTCATACATACTGCTCAGTCAGCTTGGAAAAAATAAAAAGGCAAGTTCTTTCAAAGAGTAGTATCTGGTTGTTAGGACCGATCTAATTGCATTATGTTCTACTCCTGGCAGACGTGTTCAATCATACACCATGTCCACGTCTCTGTGCATATTTCAGCCACACTGCAATCAATGCACAAAGGCTAAGCATACATAAATATCCACCAATGTTTATAGCCAAGTACTCATCATATAGCTGGGTGAACTGGAACTTATATAGAGTAACTGCCCCTACACAAGCTTCAACATGTCAGCCCAGGATCTGAACTCTAGATTGAAAGTTCTAATCACTGTGCCACTGCATTCCATAAAACGTCCATTTGTAAATAAATTTGGTTGTACAGCTGTAGCAGTTATTTAAATACAATGGCCAATTAGTCGCAGTGACTTCAAGTGCGGGAGGATGCCCATCTGTACATGTGCACATCATTTATGTGAGAACCTTATAACAGAAGCCCTATAATAAAAACGATTTCCAAATCCACTAAATGTCACCACTAATCAGCTCAATCTTCCAATTCCCCGCAGACTAAAACCAACAACGTTGCATTTATTAACCATTAAACGATACCATTATTCTTATTAACACATAATATAACTATTAACAGCTAATGCAAGCACCTCTAACAAGCTCATTCTCGACGCAATCTTATCAACACACCGATATAACGCTAGTGCCTTGAAAGAAAGGTGTCAGTTATCTGTAGGTTGCCCGGCAAATGTACTGACCTTTACCCTACAGACACCTCACGTGACAGCGTCAGTGATCACTCGAATATTAACTGGCAATAACTTATGAGACATTAACCTGGAGAAGTACCCCACACAGCTGCTGGCTCCAACTTATTACCTGGCGGTCCTGTAGCCTAAGTATCTGCCTACCTGAGGAATGGTAATATTGACCTACAGACGCAACAAAGCACTGTTACATCAAACAGCTGCACTGAATGCTGATCAAACGATGTCAAGTATACTGAAACGGGCTAATTTACACTTATTGTAAAGCCACGTGCAGTGAACCGTGACTGGTTGGTTGGTCCAGCAGCGTTCAGTCGTGGTTATTCTTCGGTGTTGCTACAAATGACTATGGTCAGCCTGGTGAGTCACTTTTCTTTAATAATTAAATATGTTGTCTATAAACAAAACACCTGTTTGTTTCATTCTATAAAGGTTTTATTAAATATAGCTAACTGTTTGCTCTGTAGCTAAATAAACTTGACAGACCTTTTGTTGTACGAGACATTCTAGCCTTTTACAAACAATTTTTTTATATCGCACCTGAAAGACAATTACTAGATGATGCTACAAATACCATAAGCAGTTGATGAAGACCTTACAATAATGTTATCATCCCATGATGATGGTGATGGTGATGGTGATGGTGGTGGTGATGGGGTGGTGGTGATGGTGATGGTGATGATGTGATGATGATGATGATGGTGGTGATGGTGATGATGATGATTGGTTTTTAGAATATTAAGTCTTACAGAAAGTTTCTGGAAAGGTAGCATGGAATGCTTGTTTTATTTATACCAATAGGCATAGGGCTGTTTTTGGACCCCAGCAGCTATGATGGGAACGGAACGTAGCCGTAGGTTTGTTACATGGGAAAGAGCATAATCAACCTTACCTACCACTGCAGTGATCCAGGGCTCAGACTCTCAGTCTGCAGTTTTGAAGATTGGGCGATTTTGTTTATTCCACCCTGCCTTAGATCAATCATATATAGTTTTCGTTATTGCCCAACAATCTCCCAGTTAGCTGCATTATAGAATTATATTATAGAAATACTACATTGTATTATTATTATATTTATACGTTAAAAGAAATTACATTAATCTTGTTTATTTTCACAGTGAATTTATCCACGAACAAGCTGTTTATACTCATATATTTTTAAGCAAAAAACTGCCAAAAAGTGGTGTTTCTGGCACGGAATAATTTGCAGTTTATGCGAGTGCAACAGATGGAATATTACACACTTGAGCTGATTCGGGACCAGCAATTACCCGATTACCTCTCCCCGCAGTTAGAGTCAGGTAACTCGGTTTCATGCCTGACTGAACTCAGGCAATTACTCAGACTTCAAACAGCGGTACAGTAATGAACGCCAGAGATCTCTCTGCCCTCTGCCGTTTCTTCTACATAAACACGTGATCACGTGTATGTATGACTGCGTATATCTGTCAGGTTATGGCGTGTATGTTTTTGTGTTTGTGTGTGGTATACATGTTTTTGTGCATTATCTGTGTGTGTGTGTGTGGTGCGTGCGTGCGTGCGTGTGCGCACGCGCGTGTGTGGCATGTGTGTGTGCATATGTGTGTTTTTGTGTGTGCTGGATTTGTGTGTATGTTAGTAAATGCACTTTATTAATACGTTTTGCATTTCCGCACATGGTCTTTGCCACCCAACCATTGCTGCTCAATATGAAATGAACATAAGGACAGTTTTTGTCTAAATGCCCTCACTTGAAACACTACCAACACTGCTCCGTAATACACCCAATAACTACCATGTGTTGTGCACTTACAACAATGTTACGTAACACAATTGCCTCAATCCACTTTGCCAATTTCCCAGCAATTCTCACAGTTCATTAGTGAATAAACGGCAACTCCAGCTGATCTCCAGCTGATTAAACCAATATAATGTCACCATTTCCCCGCCTTACCCTGTCCTATATTGCACCAGTCAGGTGTTCTAGACGTTATGAAGCAACAAGCAAGAGACCCCTATATTATTTCATGTATTTTCGCTTTGTATAAATGACTGTACATCAATAGAGATTTCACTGAAGGGAAAAGAAGAAATGGAGCAGTGTAAACTGAAATCACTAATATACACTGGGAAACAGGTATTTTGGACAAATATTGCAACCAGCCAAACACCAGATTTCTGACACGAAGAATAGAACAATTATTCAGATCACAGAGACTCCAACTAACCCAGAAACTCACTACTCCAGTGGTCGGTTGGACCAGACCGATCCCACAATCCCTGGGAGAGGCCACTTCCCCACTTCCCAATCACCCGTAATCCCATCAGTAGAGCCCTTGGTAATTACAGCTGCAAAGCCCTGATAGCGGCCCTTGAATTAAGTCCCACAATTAACCTCCGCCCACACGCTCCATTTTCACAGGTCTGTCGTCAGCTGCTGGGACGTATAATGACAGGGAAAGGGAATGAAATGTTGGGATAATTGACATATAATCAAAGCGGTTAAGTGACTCTCCCCACAAATCATAAGTAGCAGCTGGAACCAGTGCTACAAGGTCTGCAATATCCAGCTTCGGTTACAGTCAAACTGACAGACAAACCTGTACACAACACTGCCGGCTGCTTTCATGTGTAATGCAAGCTACCTTGATTGAATTATTTTTGAATATTTTCATGCATGATTTTCAATGAGATCTGGGTGGTCTTTTGATGTGTCTTGCATGATTAGACATTGCAGAGGGCTGCCGACAGTTGCAGTCGATGTGAGATGTGTTCTCATTGAACTTTTGAACATTTCCTGCGCGGTCGTGCACGATTTTCAATGAAATCTGTGTGGTCTTTTGATGTATCTGGCATTATTAAACATTGCAGAAGGTTGCTGTGAGTTGCAATCGATGTCAGATGTTTTTTAACGGTAATTCCTTATGGAGATATACTTGTGTAAGACCACAATAACAGGTTCGTCTGGCATTACCCGAAGAAAGAGTTCCCAATACGAATGGTGTTATGCAGGTTGTTTGAATTGCTGTGATGATTTGCTTAGTGTTGAGTGAGTAGAAATGACCATTTGTGCAGTGTGATATCAGAGCTGTCAAATTATGACAGTCAGTCAGTGTTTTTCTGTGTATAGATACAGTTTCATTGGTGATGCGAACCAGGGAAATTATTGTCTGGTTTTAGCATAAATTAAGGGATGTCAGGTTAGAGATTGGTTAGTGAGAAAATGAGATATTAGAAATTTACAAATGTTATACACCACGTGTGTGAATGAAGGCTAATTAATGTCTGAAAATGTGAATACCCTAGTAGAAAAACCTGGCAGGCAATGAACGTAACGTTATAATGGCCGCCTAAACTAAAATGTGGTCTTACGTCTTATTGTGAGGCCAACTTTGTGCTGGGCAGTAGTTGGAACATCAGACCCTCAATCAGAAAAAAACCTGGGTTGCAAATCCTCTCACTGCCATTTCAATAGCTGGACAAGTTCATTCATCTACATTGCTCCAGTTCACTCAACTGTATGACTGAGAACTTGACTGCTGACAGTTGTGTATGTATGTGTACAAGCATGCTTTGCACATCCACGTCAGCATGCCTGAATGCTTCCTGGTGACGTAGTGATGGTGTTTGACTGAACCACGGAGAGCAGCACAAATTGCTTTCAGCAAGCTGAAAGGATCTGACAATAAGCCAAACTGAGATGTATTCTGTGAGTGGTGTCTCTTGTTTTTGGAAAATGTGAGATCACCAAATGTCATTGATCATTCTTGTTGATTCACTCTTTCAACAACTGTCTCCAGTAGAGGTGAGTTCTCACAACCAAACACAGAGATGCTTAATAGTCCACTGACTGCACAATGGCCAGTCGTTACATAATAAACATTTCAAGGCTTCACAACAGGGTTCAGGCACTGGGTCACCTAATTACGACAACCACAGTTTCATGCTGGTAAATTCCATCTATAATCCATCATCAACACTGACATACCATCAACAAAACAGGGCTCAATTATCCCCATCCTTCCTTCCACTTCCCGGGATGATTGCAACGGGGCCATTAACATCAAATATCTGCTCCCGTCAAACCACCCATTGACATGGAAACTTGGGTTCATGAGGCCATCTATATGTGTGTTTATGGGTCCGAGATTGCCTCAGTTCATGGCCCAAAAGATCACCTCTTGATGAAGATGTCAGGTTTCCACCAACAATAACTCCTGTTTCAATAACATTGAACAAGACTGCCCATTAAAGCAAACACCAAGATGGGTGAGCAAACGGAAACATTCTTCTGCTTATTAATAATCCCAACATTTTTACATATCAATCATTAACCCGGTTTTCGGAGATATGTTTTTAACCCAATTGGTTTTGGAGCAATAGTTCTATATTACCCGGTAATACCAGCTACATTTTTTATCTAGATTAGGTCATGTCCTACTTTCAACAAATTGCCATTCCGTTGGCGCTCTACAGATGCTTGTCATGATGATAATCCTCTGATCATGCACAGTTCTGATCAGTTATCCCGTCATCATTGGTTATTCAATTGTGTACACAGGGTGATGTTTTCCATGTCATAACTTGATGGTCTGTTACTATTGTCTTTACAAGTCAATTATGCATTAATGATAGATGGTGGGTGACATTCTGAATATAAAGTTATTCACATAACACATAACTACATTTCGAATATAAAGTTAACCTTTGATTCACACAACACATAAATTTTTAACGTAGATGTATGAATCAACTGTTGGTCTCTATGCAAGATACATATTGCCTGTTTACACAGATCTACAATGTTTTTGTAAGTAAATTATTGATCAACACGAGACAGTGAGTGTTGTATTTATAAGTGAATTATTGACTTACATGAAATGGTGAAATGTTGTCTTTATAAGTCAACTATTTGTTCACTATCTGTTTCTGTGTGGATCGCAGTCACACCGCGGCTAGATCACCAAGCTCTCAATCGAGAAAACCTTGGTTCGAATCTTGTGCTGTTATGTTAATTATTGGGTAAGTTCATTCAATCTGCATTGTTCCAGTTCACTTACATTTATGAATGGAATGAGTACCAGGCTGTAGACAGTGGTGGATGTTTGTATATGATGAATAATTGTTGTGCATTAATTGTACCGTGGCTGGATGCTTTCCTGAGAAGCTGAGTCAGTGTTCAATTCAACAGGTCTGCCAAGGAGTGAAGGATCATCTTTTTTCATTCTTTTTGGCAAGTAGGCTGATGAAGTGACAGAGCCAGCCTGTACAGGACTTTGACCAGTGCAGGACTTTGGACTGGACTGCACTATATTACAATTTACCTCTACCACCAACTAAGCCCGCCAGACCACACCTGGTGCTGTGTCTTTAATCAGCCATTTTCTGTCTCTAGGGTCTTTGCTGAAGGAAGATTTACCTGTTGCACCTGGCTACTAACTAGCAGTCAGTCCATGCAATATGCAGGCTAACTTATTATTATTCAACTAAGGATTTATATGCAGTGTCTGCCTGACAGTTCTAGCTGTGTCTGATGTCGAAGCTGTATGGTCACTGCTTCAGAGGAATATTTGTGTGTATTAATAGTAAGGTATATGCACTATAAGTGATGGCTTTTTGCTCTTGGCACATATCTGGCTTATACAATGTTCCTATATATACCTAGGGTCCTGGGTGTTCTATGTTTGTGAGCCATACAGTAGCTTTATGCAGAGACCAATCCACCTGTCATTTGAATAGGTAAAACCTAATGAGGACGGAGAGAAATATTGGTGGACGGGTGGTGATAAAAAAGGAGCATAAAATCATAGATATCCTTTGAAAATAAGGGGGTGTCACAAGTGTGTTTGTAGTTTATTTCAGGTCATAAAACACATCTCAACTGGCTTGTATGTATGTGAGTTAACATCCACAGGTCCACCAAAATGTGTGACCGGCACTTTTTTATCCTGCGTAAACCCCTGAGTAGTTACTACAGCACATAGACCACTAATGTGCCATTCACCTTGATTGTTACACCCGTGAAATTAGTGATGTCTGTTGATCAAAGTGTTCCTGATTGTACATAATTTTCGTTAGCAAAACTGCCAGGCTCCAAAAAAGGGAATACTGGTTTGTAAGGGCAGATATTCAGAAACCAAGCAAGGTGTCTGAGTCACTGGTGAATAAAAGGCGTAAAGTTTGACAATCGTACAAAACATACTGATGATACATACATGTATGTATATATATATATATATATATATATATATATCATACATGTATGTATCATCAGTATATATATATATATATATATATATATATATATATATATATATATATATATATAACCCACACACACACACACAACACACACACACACACACACACACACACACACACACACACACACACACACACACACACACACACACACACACACACACACATACACACACACTGCAGAGAGGAACATGACACACATACCCTGTAAATGGCATACATTACTTATGCAACCTTAATTACACATAAATCACCAATTTGAGCACTTTCAGTCAGAAACATTCCAACGAATTTTGTTAGAGGTGTGATTTCCACCCTGTTTAATCGGCTAACGAACAAGTCAACCACAAAATACGCACCACTCTAGTGTAAACCACACATCCATTCCAATCATGACAGTAGATATATCTAGTGACATACTCTCCTTGTTTCTGACAGCCACAAAGCAACCAAAGACAAATGACGACACATAGAAAGTGGCCTGTTCATAGACAAAGAGCGATCTTATTTCTCGACCATCAAGAAAAATACCTGCACCCCATAAGTCAATTCAGTATGTGTGGTATGCCATAAAAACAGTCCTAGACGGAATGTAATATGAGGGGTTATTACCCATCCCACACCATCTTGTCATGATTTGTGCCCTGTATAATATTGGGTGGTCCCCCCACACATCATATACGTGAATAAAATGAGAATAAATTTATGATAAATTGTAAACATGTTTCTGTTCAAAAACATAATGGATTCTATAAGATGGAAATTAAAGTGATGGATTATTTTTTTAACTAATGCTTTTCATCTTTTTATTTGTGTAATCTTGCGCAAATTCGTCATTAAGTTTGTGTACTCGTAAATAAACAAACATGGTGGAATGCAGTCTGCACAATGAGTATTTCTAAAGATTGCGTGGAATTCACCAGATAATTACATAAACTAGATAAGGTAATGATGCAAAGTCTCCATCAAATGAACTGATAACTAGCCAAGTAGCCCAGCGATGCTTGGGGAAAAAGCCACAGCCTGGAACTTGTGAAAATTGCAATCCCGATGTCTTATCCCCATCCCTTGAATAAATATACTAGCAGAGTTAAATCTAGCTTTTGGAGAGAAAAAACAGTCTCCTGTGCTAAAACATTTGAAAATTGTATTATACTGTTTCAGTTTGTTCCAGAATTACATTACACCACTTTCATGACAAAATTGTTCATTTGTGGCAGAATCTACGAACCGACCGACCGAGACTGTTTTATGATACAGAAGATGAAGGCATTTCCTCTCTAAATACTGTAGGTCAGATAACAAAAATCTATTACCCCAGTGACAAGGAGAAATACCTCCCACATACAATGTTTTCCGTAGGATGCTGAGTTCACATGGAGGGTTGGCAGACATTGTTGAATCTTACACCTTTCACCCCATCTCTTATTCATGCCGGAGGGTGTTACTGACTGAACCATGTGACTGCCCCATTTGGTGGTTATTTGGAAAGGCCCTTTCCCCTCTATGTACTTTTAGGCCACAGAAAGAACGTGTTAGTTCTGCCAGTGCAGGAAATATCCCCTAAAAGTTCCAATGCTGGTTAATGGGGTTTGGGAACATTTTGAATTTACATTACCCCCAAATATATTTTTATAAATTATATTTTTTTTAAATTAATTTTTATATTTTTAAAAATTTTTTTTATATTAAAATTATAATAAAAATATATATATATATATATATATATATATATATATATATATATATATATATATATATATAATAATAACCAATATGGCTACCACCCTAAGGCGAGCCTGACTGACTGACTGACTGACTGACTGACTGACTGACGGACGGACGGACGGACGGACGGACGGACGGACGGACGGACGGACGGACGGACGGACGGACGGACGGACGGACGGACGGACGGACGGACGGACGGACGGACGGACGGACGGACACAGGGTTGTAGGCACAGACAGACAGATGGAAAGGCAGACAATGAGATCATGATGGACAACACAGACAGACAGATTGATGAAGGTACAGGCAGATGGACAGGTGGAATGAAGGACACACAGACATGTGGACAGAGGAGAGGAATGGACAACAGAAAGACAGACCAACTGAAATACAAACAGACAGACGGATAGATGGATGGATAGACTGACAGAGGGCTGGAGTTGTGGACATATGTATGGATGGACGACAGGCGGATGGCAGCAGACGTCCAGACTGCGTTTGAATCAAAGAAGTGTGGAGTGTATTTTGTGGACAGGGACAGGGACAAGGGCACCTAGAAACATGAACAGTTCACTCAGACATGGCAACAGATGGAACTGGACTGTCTGGATTGATTAGTCTGTGACTTTGTGTGCACTTTGTTTTCAAGGTTCATTTCATCCTGCCAGAGGTCTAGACCACTGGAATGCTGGCGTCATGATGGGGGATGGGGATGGAGAGAAAGAGAATGAGGATGAGTGTACATTCATTACATCATGTATGAAAATCGAACTTTTACAAAGCAGCAACGACTCAGTAGAACAGTTTGCCTGTTAACATCTGACATAGTGACAAGTGACAACTGCACCAACTCTCCAAGGAAGCTAAAGACATTCCTGTTCCAACAGCAACATACAGTGTAGACACAACAAAACAATAATGACAACCATTTTAATATCATTCAATATTCACTCCTACTAGTTTATTTAATGTAATGCCATGAATTAACATTTCATCCATCATAATATATCTATCTTATTATTTTAATCCCACTTCATTTTTTATTTTTACTGTAACTATTATTTTGATGGTTCTTCATGTAATTTATCACTTAAATTATTTCTTGTACTTATACAGTTTAGGCTTACTGCCCTTATATTTTAAATGCATTTTAACTGTTTAATTCAACATACAACTGTAGATTTGTAGATTTAATATTAGTGTATTGTAAAGTGCCATAGAACACCGTGTGATTATGGCGCTATATAAATATCGTATTTTACTATTATTATCTGTTATTATTATTGTCCATAAGCATCAAGAACAAAGAGGTATCTCCTCAGGTATTGATTCCGTCTTCAAGTTTGTCAGCTGAACCCTTCAGCTTTCAATAGTGAACTGAAGTAGTATCCACCCCTGGCCCAGCCCAGCCCAGCCCAGCCCCGCCCCGCCCAGCCCCGCCCCGCCCCGCCCCGCCCCCCCCCAGCGCCGCCGCCGCCGCCCGCCGGCGCCCCGCCCAGCCCCCCCCGCCCCCAGCCCAGCCCAGCCCAGCCCCCAGCCCAGCCCAGCCCAGCCCAGCCCGCCGCCCAGCCCAGCCCAGCCCAGCCCCGCCCAGCCCAGCCCAGCCAGCCCAGCCCAGCCCACCGCCCAGCCCCCACCGCCCACCCAGCCCAGCCCAGCCCAGCCCAGCCCAGCCCGCCCCAGCCCAGCCCAGCCCAGCCCAGCCCAGCCCAGCCCAGCCCACCCACCACACCCCACCACCCCAGCCCAGCCCAGCCCCAGCCCAGCCCAGCCCAGCCCAGCCCACTTGTAATCCCAGGCAGGGACTAATAAAAGGTGGGAAAGAAGGAGGACAGTTTGTCACCGGGAATCTCCATCCACAGTTACAGTGTGAACAGGAATGCTGATTTACAACAGCCAACCTTCATCACCTGCACCGCGGCCTGACCCCAGGGTGCACACCGCTATTACACATCACCACAAAGCACTCTGGCACAAGACCATGACCAGTGTAATTATTTCTCTGTGTGGTCAATTGGTCATGTACAAACAATTACCAGTGGTCACACATGCTGGCATTTCTATTTTTGACAACTTCGAGAATGACTTCCTGAATACACCAGTCATGTTTATATGAACCACATGACCTTGAGTTAGCACTGTGTGACCTTCCTGCGGCCAGTGAATTATGACCCTGCTCTGGATCAGTTGGTCATTCGACCAGGGATTATCTCAAGAAGACCAATGCAAGAAACTCCTAATGAAATTTTTTATGCTTCTTATTGGATAAAAATGACTTCAAATGCTTGATATCAGAGTCCTTGCATATCAGCAGAAAAAAACTGTTTGATGAGAATATAAAGCCAGCCTTTTTTAATAAGCTTGCTTGATAGACATTTGAAGTTCAGTCCTATAAAGGGCTTACAAGATGAAAGAGAAATACCTGGTTAGATGGACTGCCCAAGTTACGGAAACGAAATAGTTAATGAAAGTTTTGTCTGGTGACATATCATTGAAATGGAAAGGGTTAAAATGACAGCTACAGTACGTCAAAGGGTTAACTGTGGTCAGTGGGGCACCTGAAACCCTCCAAGCCAAGCATAGGGGGTGATGATTTAGGAAGCTGACCACTGGTCCAGTCTGTGGGTCAAGTCCACTTACCTGGCTACTGCCTCATGTTTCAACTCCAAATCCAATCCCTGACTACTGGTCAGTCTATCATAATTGGCAGTGGTCAACTGTCCTGGTCAACCGGTTGAATAATGTTAACCTGTTCTGGTCAGTCTTGTCTTATGCAAATAACAGTGATACCCGCTGATAATAAAGAGTTCTTTTTCAAAGTGTACTGAAGATTTGTCCAACTAATTTGTATGAATGAAGATGTGTGTTACACGAGGATACAGAAATTATGTGGAATATTCTGTGGATAAACATACACTTTTTCATTCAAAATATTAGACTGAATACAGAACTAGACTCAAGCGTGTGTACTTCAATGTATACCAACGGTCACAGCTAGACATATGCCATGGACCCATCCTGTCGTTCACTTATACCCTTTGAATGTAAATACCAAGCAGCAGATCAGAAATTAAGTAAATAACCCATATTTACCTCTGATCTTTGTGATGACACCCTATCACTTCACTTTTCATCAGACACAACTTCAGGCCTAAATCTACCCACTGTTAATTACACGGAATCAACACGATCCTCTCATTCAAGTAACAAACTGAATTTGATACATTGCTTCCAGGGATGATTACTTTCCCAATCAGGGATTACATTCCAGCCATGTCATCAGTGATCACTCACAAACTGAGGCAATGCTGAATTCCCTCATACTCTGCCAACTCCCAGGAGAAATATTTTCCGAGAGGGAGTAAATCACCCCACACGTCTACCTCTCATTCCCCGGGTGTGGTGCAACACATAAATTTACCCACACCCCCATTTTTGTCTCCGTCTTCCCACTACCAGACTAAACATACGACGTTTACAAGTTTTTATTGCCACATTAACAGTGGAGTTTTATTCTTTACCGAAGCCACGGAACAGCGCCAAAGAATAACATCTATTGATGGCTAATTTTCTAAAGAAAAGATGTACTTGTTCCTCTGATTGGTACTCAAAGGCAAGAGTGAAGCCCATGAATGCATTCTATTGATAGTTAATTAGAGGCGGAATAAGATGTACTTGTTTGTTAGATGTGGTCCAACAAGGAAGGCAATAAAATGCCTGTGATCCTTCATGCATAGAACTGAATGAGTGCAATGCTCAACATACCAGGTTGTATCACTATGAAGTGATTTCTTTTAGAAGTGACCAGTCTGCATATTGGCCTTTGATAACAGGCAAGAAGTGGATGGAAATGATATTGCATGTATTGTATCTCACAACCAACAGGTTGCTTTTGCAAGAGAGTACAAGTAAATGATATCTGTCAACCATGTAGGCAGTATATACATTTGTATATGTTTCATACACTTGCATACACTTACCAATAAACACGAATATACAGAATGCATTGTCTAGACTGACTGGAGGTGATTGACTTATTTATGTAAGCACTGTCGCTGCCAAATCCTCTTTCGATCATTTCAAAGTTTCAACAATTTGATCCATCCCACATTGCTCCAGGTAAGGGCACTTAGATATGTGAGACAGGTGGATATATGTGGCAAACAATTACCACACTTGTACTGAGGAGCATGGTTGAATGGGATTCGGCTGAATGCCTTCAAGAGAAGTCAAATTGATGTTTGAATGAACACGTCTGTCAGAAATGAAGTGAAAGTGATTTCCCAGATCTGGCTACAAAAAGCATAATAATTTCCTTTTATTTATTATTTGTTTTTACTGCATAGCTATTAAGAAGCTATCTTGCAATTTCCCACTTACACTTACCGGCATCCATTAAAGTTTAAAAGCCCCAAATGGGGAAGTGGGTGTCAGCTGATAAACTTGAGCTAAGGGAAGAAGAAATATGGGAAATGAAATGGAAGTTGAGTTTGATGAATGGCGCAAGGAATGCGACTGGGAAATAACAGGGTAAAACAGGGTTCAGGTGATTGCTTCCGAAGTGCATTTCCATTGGGGTAAATGACAGCTGTCTTATATCAATGAACATGTCAACTGGCATACCAGATTGACTGGACAATTCGTCTTCTAAAATGATTTGTGAGTAGGTTTGTTGCATGTCCAATAAAGTAGGCTGATGAAGTTGTTCAACAGAACCGATAGTGAAAAAGTAAAGATTACAACCCAATAAATATATTTCCAGTCATTGTTGTAACACAAAACTTAGAAAGCCCATAACATTACTCAAACCCTGCCTGGAGATAAAGCCAGATTTTAAAATGTCATAATTTATATATATATATATACATATATATTATATATATATATATATATCAAAATATTTTTATATATATATATATAATGTTTACAACAAAATACTTTCCAAAAAATATTAGAAACCCACCATCTTGTTCAGTCTTTAGATATTTCTAGGTGTCAGTAAATTTACTATAATTACACGCTGTCAGCTTCAATTACATTGCTTCAAGAGTCAGACGCTATTCCCAAATCTACAACTTATACGTTATCATGTTAGTTGCAGACATTCCTAGAATCTTCAGCCTACAACCTAATTAATGGCACTATCTAGAGTTTTAGGAAATCAGTTGGTCCGTTTGGTAGTTAGAGCAGATAAGAATGTCATTTAGGAGTCAGCTTTGTGGTCACCCCGTACTGTGGGTCAGCCTGTAGTAGCTGACCCTGATGATTGAGTTTAACCCCTTGTGGAGGTAGATGTTACCCTTACAATTGTGCATTAGTTTTTTCTATCCACATTTTCTTAAAAAGGTAAAAGATAAGTTCTTATACTGCACAGTATCCAATCCTTGGGATTGCTCAAAGTGCTTTACAATTTCCTCCCTGGCACACCTGTTCTCTACTTACACACAATCTCAACTTCTCTGGGAAGCACGCTGTCACACAATTAATACATGAAGGCTACTTGTACAAACTTCCACCACTGTCTATACCCAGGTACTCCTTCATACAGCTGAGTGAACTGGAGCAATGTAGAGTGAAAAATCTACCCAAGGTTTCACACAGCAGCACAGGATTCAAACCCGGGTTCTCTTAATCGAGACTCCAAAGCAGTACCACTGCACTGTTATGAGTAAGTACAAGGACCTAGTTACGTGTATTAAGTAAGTAGAATATGCACCTGACGTTGAGAAGACGTAAGGCATATGTGAGAGTTAACCAGAGTGATTGGGATGACAGAACATGAGAAAATGAAAGTTGTTTTGGAGCAGGTTAAGAAAATGTTGATATAACACGAAGGGAATGAGTGATGAGAGTGGGTGGGACACAGACTGTGGGAACAGAAGGGAAGAGGAAGATTAAGATGGTGGGTGTGTTAAGAGATCTTGAAGATAAAAGGAGAGAAATGTAAATCAAGAGTTAACAACAATGGCCAAACAAAGCAGTACATAAAGAGGGGAGTAGAGGGGATGGAATGAACTAAGATATACCCCCACTGCCTTCCATAGTTCTGTACCCTAACCCCCCCCCCTCTCCCCACCACCTCCCTCTAAAGGATCATGGAGTGAGAGAACTGTGGGGAATACACAAATTACTTTAGGCAATACACAAAGTTTGTAATGCAAGCCAGGCAGCAAATTGGTATGATGATAAGATGACTGGGGGATAAAGTAGGGTAGAGAAGCAGGGTACATACAGTGTATACCAGAAGTACCCCATCGTTGGAAGTAGGATGCTAAGTTTAAGTTACTTCTGTAGTACAGTTGCCAATCTTTATGCTATAACTCAACTTAGCTACTTGGCATATCCATATATGTTTGCATCTTGAATACTGATTCTGAGACTGACCAACCTTTTGTCGTAAGGAATACCTTTAGTTTCAAAGAAAGCAAAAACAATTACCTTACTATTAATATTATTAATCAACTTTTACTAAATCTTACACTCTAATTGCACTGGTACATTGCACTGACCCTAAATATATACCATCAAACCACAAGTCATGAATCAACTGGTAAAAGAGGCTGCAGGGTTAATGCAGGTGACATTATAAACCAACCATCACACCTGCCACTCACATGTAAATGTAACAGCTAAAAATGTGACATCCTGAGTTGTTATTCAGGTGAAGTTGGACAAGTGCCAGTCATTTTACAACTGCATCGCACCCAAACCTCCAACCCGACTGATCTCCCACCGATCTGTCAGGGCTGGTTTTATGGGAAAGGGCTTTCCAGATGCCAATAACCATGACTATTGATTCGATAAAGTTTCACACATTGCTGTACATGACTTCACAGCTGCTTCGAGGCTGCCAAGCCGCATGCTCGTTTGGTTTTTTTCGTGTTTATTGCAGGCTATAAATTTATGACATAAGTAGGGGGTGTGGCACAATTTGCCCTTTGCCTAGTTCACATATGGCTGAATACTCCCCATAGAAAATATACAGATCTGTCAATGACTCCCAATGCAGGGTTTTGGCTAGTTTTAACTGATACATAAATAACAAGATTTAACAAGATGCCAATAGAATTAGAAGAATTAACTCTAGATGGAAGGTGGACAAGGATGTTTATCCAGAGTCCAACTATTTATCTCATATTTCACCTTATCCCACCTTTTTTAGGTTCATACCAATTCCATTGTTTTTAAATGTATTCACGCTACTAGCACCCACACAATCAGCAGATAATCTGTAACATTCATTTGCAGTCCTTTGTAAAAATACGAACGATAGTTATCATAACATTTCTTCTAAAAAGGTAAAATAAATAAGGAACACAGTCATGTTCTTTTATATCATAAATCAATGTTATGTCCTCAGTAGATTTGTGGATGTATTGTTTTGTCATATCTGGAAAAAGAAGGTTTGCAAACACTGTTTTTGTCTGTGCCTGATGTCACCATTCCTGTCCATTTGCGCCAGGAGATCCAGATATTTCTAACCATACCCAAGATTACACACAAAGATGTACTGCCTATACTGCATCAGTTTAGCTCCCACAATGGCAATCAGCATGTAGTAATATCGATGTATGAAATATCAGCATAGACACCAATCAGCAATCTGCAATCAGGCTACATTGGCTCGGGACGACAGCTATATCCTCATCAATATCACGCGCCCTGACATTTACTGAAGCATCTCAGTTGTGGACGATCGATTTTACATATTCCCCTGTCCCTGACGCACTGATTAATTGGATAGGAAACCAATAAAACCAGTTGCGTAACGCTCTGTCTGTGTCCCAGTTCTCGACATAATGCTCTCAGGAGAACGGCCCCAGCACCAGGTTTCAGAGCCGGAAGGTTTCAATAGTAATTAGTAGGGATTCGTTTCCCACCAATCCGGGAAATTATGTCCCACTGCAGCGTGAACCCAGTAACCATTTCAAAGGGAAATCCCTCTGATCTCAACTGTTGTGTAACTTACGGGAAACTGCTTTTTATGGTAACCTAAGGTAATAGAGAGATTGTTATGCAGTGTGTTACCCAGTCTGTAGTACCGTGTGGTACCCAGTCTGTAGTACCCTGTGGTACCCAGTCTGCAGTACCGTGTGGTACCCAGTCTGCAGTACCGTGTGGTTTCAGACCGGAGGTTCAATAGTAATTGTAGGATTGTTTACCAGTGGGAAATTATGTCCCACTGCAGCGTGAACCCAGTCCATTTCAAAGGGAAACCCCTCTGATCTCAACTGTTGTGTAACTTACAGGAAACTGCTTTTTATGGTAACCTAAGGTAATAGAGAGATTGTTATGCAGTGTGGTACCCAGTCTGTAGTACCGTGTGGTACCCAGTCTGCAGTACCGTGTGGTACCCAGTCTGCAGTACCGTGTGGTACCCAGTCTGTAGTACCATGTGGTACCCAGTCTGTAGTAGCCTGTGGTACCCAGTCTGTAGTACTGTGTGGTACCCAGTATGTAGTACCGTGTGGTACCCAGTCTGTAGTACCGTGTGGTACCCAGTCTGCAGTACCGTGTGGTACCCAGTCTGCAGTACCGTGTGGTACCCAGTCTGTAGTACCGTGTGGTACCCAGTCTGTAGTACCGTGTGGTACCCAGTCTGTAGTACCGTTTGATACCCAGTCTGTAGTACCGTGTGGTACCCAGTCTGTAGTACCGTGTGGTACCCAGTCTGTAGTACCGTGTGTACCCAGTCTGCAGTACCATGTGGTACCCAGTCTGTAGTACCGTGTGGTACCCAGTCTGTAGTACCGTGTGGTATCCAGTCTGTAGTACCGTGTGGTACCCAGTCTGTAGTACCTTGTGGTACCCAGTCTGTAGTACTGTGTGGTACCCAGTCTGTAGTATCGTGTGGTACCCAGTCTGTAGTACTGTGTGGTACCCAGTCTGCAGTACCGTGTAGTACCCAGTCTGTAGTACCGTGTGGTACCCAGTCTGCAGTACTGTATGGTACCCAGTCTGTAGTACCTTGTGGTACCCAGTCTGCAGTACTGTATGGTACCCAGTCTGTAGTACCGTGTGGTACCCAGTCTGCAGTACCGTGTTGTACCCAGTCTGTAGTACCGTGTGGTACCCAGTCTGTAGTACCGTGTGGTACCCAGTCTGTAGTACCCTGTGTCGTGGTACCCAGTCTGTAGTACCGTGTGGTACCCAGTCTGTAGTACCGTGTGGTACCCAGTCTGTAGTACCGTGTGGTACCCAGTCTGTAGTACCGTGTGGTACCCAGTCTGTAGTACCCTGTGATACCCAGTCTGTAGTAACGTGTGTTACCCAGTCTGCACTACCGTGTGGTACCCAGTCTGTAGTACCGTGTGTTACCCAGTCTGCAGTACCATGTGGTACCCATTCTGTAGTACTGTGTGGTACCCAGTCTGTAGTACTGTGTGGTACCCAGTCTGTAGTACTGTGTGGTACCCAGTCTGCAATACCGTATGGTATCCAGTCTGCAGTATCGTGTGGTACCCAGTCTGTAGTACTGTGTGGTACCCAGTCTGCAGTACCGTGTGGTACCCAGTCTGTAGTACCATGTGGTATCCAGTCTGTAGTACCGTGTGGTACCCAGTCTGTAGTACCCTGTGGTACCCAGTCTGTAGTACTGTGTGGTACCCAGTCTGTAGTATCGTGTGGTACCCAGTCTGCAGTACCGTGTAGTACCCAGTCTGCAGTACCGTGTGGTACCCAGTCTGTAGTACCGTGTGGTACCCAGTCTGCAGTACCGTGTGGTACCCAGTCTGTAGTACCGTGTGGTACCCAGTCTGTAGTACCGTGTGGTACCCAGTCTGTAGTACCCTGTGGTACCCAGTCTGCAGTACCATGTGGTACCCAGTCTGCAGTACTGCTCACAGTTGATAATTTCTGCTCCATGGTAGACTGTTCAATCAACCAACATTTTGACTTCTCTGGGAAGCATTCAGCCACACTGCAGTGAACTGGGACAGCACTGAGTGAACAAACTTGCGAAAGGTTTGACAGAATGGCACGATTCAAATCCAGTTCTCTCACCTATGTGCCTGATGCTCTCTGACCCACAAACATCATGGACGAAACATGTTATGCTATATCTAACATTAACTCAACTATGAAAATGATGTTGTCAATGCTTAAAATTTATATTGAACTATCACTATCACAATACGTCATGCATTTTGTATTTAACATGTGATTTAAAATACAGTACATGTACGCATGGTACATTCCATAGTTTTTTTTTTACAAATGACCCAGTTGTCTCCAGACAGATGCTTCGTCCTGACTGGCTGGATTTGTACACAGATATTCACAGAGACAACAAACAAAGATAACATATACTTATCAGATATCATCAGTTTCCATAACAGAACACTAGTGCAATACGAGGATGTATCAAAAATAACTTTTGGCCTATGAAAAAGTAGGTTTGTGTTAGTTATGTGTTATACAATAACATTAATTCGGGTTCAAATGTCTAAACTGTCTGTCATGGTGCATCATGGGAAATTAACTATATTCTTCCCATGGTGCATCATGGGAAGTTAACTATATTCTTCCTTAGTACAGGTTTTGAATTTATAAAATTATGACATATTAAAATACTGTTTGGACATAATTTGTTGGTCTTTATAGCATCTTTTTTATATTCTGGTACCATATTAGATATATAAAAAAACACGTGCACCCATGCAGTGTTGTACACTAAAATAAAAATGTTTTAAAGGTATATTACCCTTTATACAGATTATATATAATTACCTTTAGCTTATTTGTTTTTCCAGTAAATTATATTAAGTATCCCAACTAACATTTTGACTTGATCCCTATATCAATAAACAGACACACAGAGCTGACCCCTGAATATACAGCTGCTTCAAGGCAGCCACATATCTCATTGCTAGGTCCCCAACTAACTTCTAGGAATCCTAGAAACGTCACAAGGAATTCTCAACCCACACCTAGACTTAATAGTAATAACACAGCCAACTGACAGGGGCAGATGGGTTTCATCCCAGAACCACTGACTGGGGTTATCAAATTACCCTGTTTTGGATGTCAGAGCCATCAAGTGGTGAAACCCAGTTCATAGGTCTTGTCATTTCTAGAGTCACATTCATTGATTCTGATTAGGCATGTCAATTACAGCAATTACAAAAATACAACATAAATTCTCTGTTGATTTTGTTGTAAATCACAAACTTTCCACATTTCTTATAGGTATATCCTGTAAAGTCACAAGTAACTTTTATGTCAATGTTACACTAACATTACCATGGTTGCTGTCTATAAAAAATATATGGATCATATTAAAATATTACAATGTGGACAAAACGGATTAATGGCACTCATTTATTCAAGAAATTCATACAAGGTGTAATTAAAAAATAATTCTTGCTATCTCTATATTTAAAACACAAACTATATTTAGCTATGGTTGAGGATAAAATTCCCTTACCGATTTCAGTAAGCGTTTGTTTTCAAGATAGCATATCAAAGTGAATAACAATGTGTACCTGCTAGATTAAAAATGAAATTTGTTTTTGCTGATGCTCCAAGTACTTAACTTGCAATTAAAATTGTAACTTTTATGTGGTTATAAGGACTTTCACTTCAACCAAGTCATTTGTAGGAATTTTTACTGACAACTGTCAACTAATAAATTGCATTATAATTCAATAATTACAACATGTGTTAACATATGTATTCAATAAACTTAAAACTGTAAAAAGAAAACATTCTGCACTGCCTGAACCCTACAAAACACTGAACTTTAGCCAGATTTACTACAATTGTCGTTCAATGCACAAAGCCAGCGATGGCATACAAATAAAGATGTCAGTGAATTATCAAGATTCCTATACTGCTTACACTATTACCCGTTTCTATACCCTAATTACTATCCCGAGGCCACAGACAAGTAAAAGGGGTTATTACCATACCTTGTTTGCCAAATTGGGTGCGAAGAAGGGCACTGTTGTCATGTCTGGAGATAAACCACTGATATAATAGTAGGCAGACAGACAGTCCAGAGGACCAGTCATAAAGCGTTTTGAAAGTGAAGCTATTTAGTTCACCCCACATTGCGTGTGTATTCTGCCGAGATTAGAGGGTGATCCCGTTATTTTGCAAACAAAACTTAAAATTGCTACCAGCATCTGTGAATCACCATCAATGTTTTGACAGCTAGGCAAAGCCACCATAACAACCTACTTTACTCACAATGAATATATACTGCAATTAATCCTGACAGTATTTTGGTACTTTGCAAACGTCTCCAGTCCTTTTTAATTGGTGTCCAAAAAACTGTCCATGTGTGTGCCAGCGGAAGTAACAGAACCTGTCATGGACTCACAGAGTAGTCATCTCTATCCCTAACCCCCTGGATTTTGTTTCTAGCAGCAGGGGTAGCTTCCTCGTTGGGTACACTTGCGAGAGGCAAAGTCAGAGCAGACAGTAGTATACGTTGACAGCAATAACGTCTCTGACTCCCTACGTTGGATGACATATTTTGCAAGTCGCAATTTTTGGTAGACAGTAGACTAGGCACGTGCATGTTAATTCACACGTACACAAGCCAGTTAAAAATGTGTGATTATGACCTAACATCAACCACAAACCACAAACCACAAACACCCATTTTCAAAGTACAACTGACAATATGAAATATACTGTGCATGGCTCTACAATTTTATTTTGCAAGAAATCCACTTACTTTGTAGAACAGTTTGTGAAACCAGTATGTAACCAGGATGTATAGCTGCCGGGTCAAAATATCATACTTTTCACAAACTATGCTTCAAAGTAAGTGAACTTGTTACAAAACATAACTGATAATGTCAATGATTTTTAAAGGCTCTTTTGCTTCGTATTTTTACCCATCCACCACCCAGCCAAAACAGGTTTTACCTGTCCAAAATTACAAGTGGTTTCTTCCGAACAGCCCAAACTTTGGCTAACACTAACTTCTGCCTTAATCCACCAATGAGTGCAGGCCTGTCACTACCACAAGAATGTCATCAAACATGTGTCAACCTCTATAAAACATGGTCCTTGTCTCTTCCGTCGCAGGGGAGGGAAATGATCCTAATTGGGGAAGTCACTGCAACCCTGTTAACAAGGATGTGATATCCTTCCTTCGGGTTATGCAATCTGACAGATATCTGACAGATATCTGACAAACCATGACCAGATCATACCCCATGGGTTGTTTTAAAATCTGCACTGGAAATGAGACAATGGAACATACTCCCTCTCCCCCCCCCCCCAGTGAGGCACAAGGAAGGTGTCAGGGCTACATGGTTGTGTACAGGAAACAAGGGTGCACTTCTGATAAACTAAGATAAAGCTGAAACATAATTCCTGACCCCAACGAACCTGGTAAGCAGGAAATATTATTTCTGTTTTACACAAAGGAACAATTTCTCAATTTAAAATAGCTTTGTTTACGAGAACAAAATTCTAGAAAAATTAACAACAATAAAACGATTTAATTGATTTAAAAATCCTTCTAGCATAAAAATGTGGCCGTAGCCATTGAATTTTATTACTTAAAAGTAAATTTTGTTGAGTCTGATGATGACAGAACATATTTTGAAAGTTATTTTCCACTGCAGACTTATATAACATTATAACACACACACACTATGTTTATGTAAAATAAAATGCCTGTATCAGAAAATGTGTAAAAAATTTGCATTTTTACAATTTTTGTTATTCAAAGCATCTATCCAAAGCAATATACAGTATCCCATATGCATATATTTAAAAAAATTATTAACATGACTATTAAATCAACAAACTGCACAGTGGACACTAATACTTTTAACAGAATAGTTAACATTTAATTGGTCCATTTTGCAAATACAAATTCAACTTCAACAAATACACTCCTCTTTCTGGGTATAATAATGTGTCTTGCTTTATTGCATCAGTGTCTAGACAGTGTCTAGACGGCTGCTTCAGTTTATAACCCTGAAATGCATAACAAACCCATGTTCCTAGAATGCAAAATCAGGACTCCCCTGACACTAGCTGATCCCTTGAGGCACAAGGGCCCAAGGGCAACAACTGGGGATTTAAGGCAACATATTCCAGCAACCCATGCGGCCATAGAAAAACACATACCACATCATCAAAGTCCCTCGCTAGTTTGACGGAAACTGTCACATCTGGAATGCTCTGGCATCTAAATACATCATACATGTATATATTCATTGCTTTTCTCTCAGTGCATGTATATCGATATTTCCTTTTTTCTTAGCACCTGACCAAAACACCACAAGACAGACCCTAGGTGGGACATACTGTGTGGGAAACTGCGAGTCAATTTCCCAAAGCATTGACCATGTGTAGCTTTACATATGGATTACTCCTTGAATCAGCATCTTACCTAGACAAAGCATCTAAGTTGGTTCCCAGATACCAGAAGTCATAAATACGAATATGTGCTTATAGAAATCTGCTTAACCACAACATTCAAACACTGCATACATATCAGCAGTTGAAAGGCAATTGCTGAGGTTAATTATTCCAAACAATAATTAGGCATTTAGCCAAAATCCTACATTGATCCTTCCAGCTTGTGTCTGAATGTAAATACAGTTGATGTTGAATACATCCATGGCTCCAACTTTTAATTACCACCCTGAGCCTTCAGTTCCCATGGGATACCAAAGGCTAAAGCCAAGGCCTGAGGGACTGAGAGCTACTCCCAATCATGCAGTGGATTGCCCAGAACTGTGGCTAGAGCTATAGAAACTGGGCTTGAATCCTGTTCTAGCAGTCATTTCTAAGCTTGGGAAATATTTTTTTCTGTTCACTCAGCTGTAGGAATGAGTAACTGGTTATAGACAGTAGTGGATATTAGTGTACAGATTATTTGTGCAAGGCTTAACTATTCCCAAATATGTTAAGAATGGTAAAGGTAAGTTTTTATATAGTGCAGTCTCTAATCCTCAGGATTGCTCAACTCCCTGTTCAATCTAACACCATCCCGACTTCTTAGGAAAAAATTCAGCCACGTTGCAATTAAAGCACAAAGACTGTACACAAATATCCACTCTTCCATAAATCTAAGTGAACTGGAGCAATGCAGAGTGGACAAAATTGCCAGGGCAGAGGATTCGAAGCTAGATTATTTTAGTCAAGACTCCGAAACTCTCGCCACTCTGCCACTATGCTACTAGTACTACGTACATTAAATTTAACCGGTCTGCTAGGAAGGGAGTATAGGATACTGTGCTATATCAGAATGTACCTGTTTCAGAATAGACACTGATGTAGGTCTCTTCTACCTTGCGTCTGGGCCAGTGCAGATGAACAACACCCAGTACTGGGAAGTAAATACACAACCTGTCACGGACTCACTGAGTGGTGCCGTCTAACTCTCTTCCACTCGTTCTTACTCCTGGTTGGATGGATGGGTGGATGGATGGTTGGGTGGGTGGATGGTTGGGTGGGTGGATGGCTGGGTGGGTGGGTGGGTGGGTGGATGGATGGTTGGGTGGATGGATGGTTGGATGGGTGGGTTGGGAGATGGATGGATGGTTGGATGGTTGGGTGGGTGAATGGATGGATGGATGGTTGGTTGGATGGTTGGGTGGATGGGTGGGTGGATAGATGGATGGTTGGATGGCTGGGGGGTGGATGGTTGGTTGGATGGATGGTTGGATGGGTGGGTGGATGGATGGATGGATGGGTGGATGGATGGATGGATGGATGGATGGATGGATGGATGGATGGATGGATGGATGGATGGATGGATGGATGGATGGATGGATGGATGGATGGATGGCAAAGAAAGCAGGTATATGTGGCGTACACTGGGAGGATTATGTAAAGAGAGGTAAGGAGGGATTGTGAGAGGAGTGGAGAATGAGTGGGAAATAAAGAGGGAAGTGGAGACAATTGCTGGAAACAGCAGTGCAAGACAAATGAGGGAGAATAAAATAAATAGACTGAGGAGCTGTTTTTAAGGCTGGCTTCATCCAATATATATATAATTATAGAGAAAAAGGAGAGCAACAAAGATGATTACTAAACAAAATGTAACACACACAGTTGCAAGTTCTACTTTGTATCACACTTGACTTCCTGTTTTTCACCACAGACTACAGCATGCTGACCTGTACACTTAACCCTCCATATACGATTACCTTCAGGTCATGTGACTCTGGGATAATCACTGTAATGCTAGACCCTAAATGTGTCTCAGTGATGACCCTAAAATAAACATCCCAGTCACTCACTCCCCTAGACCTGTCAATCCCACATCTACCAACATCAATTTCTGTAGTTCCACCCTCATAGATGTGTAGGGCTTTCAGGGTCACAAGTTAGTTCAAAGCAATTTGATTTATGCCAGTAAACACCTTTGTAAAAGCTCTTTTAGTCCAGATTTATTACTCCACTTAAATACATGTTTTGCAAGAAAAATGTTCCGGGGCTTAACTGCATTGTGAAAGAGAGAAGCTCCCTAGTAATGGGTTCAACCAGTCAAGCTTTCACTGAACTTGAACCAGTTTTAGGCAATGAAACTGAGTCAGACCAAATGAGAATCTCACACAAAAATTACACATCATCACATTATACCATTGTAAACTACTTCCACATCTAGGCACTATTCTTGTGTGATCTGACAGCTATCTGAATGACATCCGCCATTACAGCATAAAACAGTTCCCCAATTTTACAGCAATAAAAACAAATGAATGTCAACAAAACCTGATGACAAAACGGCATGTTTTTTATCAAACACATCCATCTGTCGTAAAGGGGGGCACTGGAGTTTTTTTATGATTTCACCCCGACCGTGTGAGACAATGTGTGCCTAAGTAAATGTTGAATTGTTATCTAAAAAAAGTACGTTTTTGCACTGAAGAGAAAGTTCACATTTCGGTGATTGTCGTCCCTGTGTGAGTTCGGCATCAAGAAGATAATTTGACGATTCATTCAGTGAAAACATCCACGGATCTTGTTTCAAGATCTTGTTGATAGCACCCAGAGACTTCACACATACATGATTTTACTCACCCCACGACTCGAGTACAGGTTAACCCTACGGGCACACAAGCCTGTTTGTTTAATCTGCCATTACCAAAAGTGGGCCCAATTAAGATAAAGACCCCACTGGTATTCACCCCTGATATATATCTGCACCTTTGTGACTGGCATTTCTTCTCAAAACCCACCCACTGTGTGGTAAAATACAGAACATGGTCTTACTCTCCTCAGGCTGGCAATTTTGATGGGCATCTGGTTATAAATATAGTATAAAAATTGATTTTTAATACAAAACAGTCTGAAGTATGCAGCACTTTGGCTGTGTTGTACCATATGTCAACTCTCTACAAGTTGTACACCTATGTGATACAATTTCCACACTTACAATCTTGTTCGGCACATACATATGGTGCCAATTCATTGAACATATTTTCAGGTGAGTCTGCATATCTTCCGAGATAACGGCTATCTTCGCAGAGGTGATGCCACGTCAGAAACGTTTCAGTATGCTGGGGTCTGGCAAAACTGTGTGGTTAATTCAGTACACAGCTAGGTTAGTGCAACAGATATTTCGACTGGCACTCAAGTAGAAGTTTTACTTACACAACTGAATGGTCATGAGAACATTGTAGGATGACGCTACCCACATCACAGATGAAGACATTTTCCAAAGTATTCAGAGGACGTTTATTTTCATGTAAATATGGGCCTGTCCATCAACAACAATGACATAAAATATCCTCAACTGACCATCAGATCTCATAAAACATGGGTAACTTTGGCAGCAATCGATTTACATCTGTCTGAAGGTCAATACGAACCATAAAAACCCACAAAGACCCTTAATAACTCTAAGGGTCAGTATACAAACCCACAAAGACTCTTAATAAATAAACTGAAAATTTCACAAAAATAAATGAGTTACTTTTCTTCTGCAGGGTGAATTTCAGAAAGTTTCTCGCCTGAGACACAGACCATCTGAGTGGAAGATGTTAACATACATAAATATAAATATACACACATACATACTCTCAGATACTCAGCTAGTATAGCCAAAACAGAAGCTTCAGACACTGATTGATCATCTCCCTCCATCCAGCCTCTTACATGTTTATCAGTCATCGCCCTGGGGGGTTTACAACTGCGACACATGCATGTCCTCATTCACCCTTGCTCCTGATGTCCACCCTCTTCCCCAGCCCTTGAAGAGGGGACAGTGGGAACTTGATAGGGTTGAGTTTGGGGGTATATTATCAAGGGGCCAGCTGCTACTGGGTAACTCCTCAGGCGGTCCCTCCCAGTTAAGGGTGGTCACTTTCCCGCCAGGAAGGTCGTGGGGTGAGGATGCAAAGGTCAACCAATGTGTGTTGCGCTGTGACATTTATCATGAGAATCCAAGATAAAGGTATGGGCCAGATTATTCTCATGTTTGGAACGAGGAAAGTCTACATTATTAATGTTCGCTAATGCAAAATACTGTTATAATGGTTACTATACAATTACTAAAAACATGATAAAGCTTTCTAAATGACTAGAATTAATTATCTGTCAGTAGGAGTACCACCAGCATTGCAGATTGTGGGTGTCTGTGTGTATATGTGAGTGAGCACATGCGTGCTTCCTTGCTTGAGTGAGCACATGCGTGCTTCCTTCCATTGTATGTTCGTGTGCATGTGTGTGTGCATGTGTGTGTGCATGCGTGCGTGCATCTGTGTGCGTGTGCGTACATGTACACACACATGCATACGCACACATGTTATTTGAATGTTTGCATGTGCTTCAGTGTACTTTATGATCACTGCCTATAAAACATGTAAACAAACATGCCTCTATTTACCCACAGCCCTGCCCACACTCTTGAGTGAATCTGAAGAGAACTGCCCTGCCACTGCATTACCCTCATAAACCTGCCTACTTCATCCCTAAATCTAACCCTCAATGTTGACTATTTCCTTATCACTGTTGACCATGGAGGGAGTTTAACTGTTTCTCTCCTGTCATTAACTGCAATTGATCACATCTGGGCATTAACCAGGTAAATGCCCTTGTTCAAACACACTGGGTAATATAGGCTGTCCATCTTGCTGCTAATCAGAGTAGATTGTAAACACTAGATCCACACCATGCAAACTAAAGTGACACAGTCTAGGGTGAATACTGGAGACAGTCTTAACAATATAGTTGTATTATATTCTATTATGTACATTCTATAGAATTATTCAGAATTCCATAGAAATCGAAGGGATTTCATTAGTGGCCCTGGCACTTACGGACCAATGTGAACACAGCGAAATGCATGAAACAAATGCTCCAACTCTGTTTTATTTAGTATTCCATTCTGTGTTAAGGTGAAAACTTTACCTGGAGTTATAATTTCGCTACACCTGTGTACCCCCCCCATCCTCCCCTGTCAGTACCAGACAAATGTACTACTTACCCCTCAAATACAACCCCAACTCTTCCCCCAGTGTAAAATTATGCAGTGTGGAATTATCCCGGCCACACTACACCCCAATTTTCCCGCAAACAAAACAAGTGCACCCTACCTGGTAAACAGCGTGTCCTGTTCCCTATACAATCCACAGCACGTGTAGAGTCAGTATATAATCCAATGGAGCGTCCCGTTGTCACTGAATAACACACACAGTCACCCTCCCTGTCTCAACAAGACAAACATGCGTGCATGTCTGCCGCGTGCACACACAAATACACTCCCTGCTGTGCCCTTGCCTGCCACCAGGAAATTTCCTGGGGTGAGAGGTCACCGATTACACCCTGTTAATTCGAGCAGTGACTGCTCTATCTGGACTAGCCGAAGCTAGGGTGTCTTTTAATAGCCCGCCACCGTTGCTTACTACAGCAGTGGAGTAGCGGCACTGATGAAGCTGCGGCTGGGCCCCGCTACATGTCAGCTGCAGCTAATAGGCACACTGCGGCTAGCCCAACCTCAGTCACAACAAACAGGGCGGCTTTTTACAGAAGTGGTATTTTCATTGCTACAAGAGACACGCGCACAACAACAGCAGGGATTGCAACATGCTATAACGAGTTCAAGACTTGTTATTGATGTGGAAGTGGTATTACCTCATACTTAATAGCTGTTTATTGGTAATATGTGGTGATTAAAGCTGTCAGGTATATCAGGGACACAACCCAAAATGTTTGTTTAGATAAAGCGAATTAATGCCCATGATATCGGCACCAGGCACGTGTATCTACAAGAACTATCTCTGGAATATGGGCAGCAATTGTACTGTTTTCACAGAAGCTCTATATTACAATGCTGTATAATTAACACAAGGTAAAATCTGAATCTCAAGGAAATATCCTGTTACATGAAATAGCCTATATAAATCATAACTCTGGCTCATAAATCCTCTGGATGACATAGCAATGTTCTATTTTTAAAGATGCAATATCTGCAAATTTTGTAGTTATTATGTAACAATTGCATATATGTTTATTAATGTACTTTTTTTCACACACATTGATCTGCTGCTGAAGAAATCCATCCAAAAAGCTATGTAAACATTGATTAATTTTACTGGGATAGCACTCCTAGAAGTTCATTGGCTGTTCTACTTCTTTGAGTTGCCCCCTTAGGGTATCTTAATGAGACGATGGATCAGAACTGACCACTGCCTTCAGGTCCATCTGTCATTAGGACACTGGACAGAAGACCCGCTTGGGGGTCAGATAAATGGCTGGTCAAGTAAATGACCATGCAGAATAAATGGCCACTAGAGAGGCTAGGAGGTCAAGCTGCTTGAAAGTCACTGACCCAAGCAGATACAGGGTTCATGCTTTATTACCCCCTGTCTGCATTTATCACTGCTTCAGCCCTGGGTTACAGTGATAAGTAATAAATGACGAAATAGAGACATCTTAAAGGGAGGGTGTCCGGTTTTGCCATGTGGTTATCAAGTACATCAGAGCTATCCATGAACTAAGACGAGGCTGAGACTTTCAAACTGCTATATCCAATTTGATTGGCTAGACACCTTCAAAATAGATGTCCCAGCATTATGGAAAAATATATAAAAACTGGTAAAACTGAAAAATGGACATCATGGTCACATTCTGCTGAAAGACTGCCCGTTTGAGTCACACAACAGAAGAACTAACGATAATTATAAATAACCATTTTGATAATTGTACAGAGTACTTTCAAGCAAATATTTCTGATAATAAAATACTCAGTATACGTCATAAATATCATGAATTTTCACTAAAAGCCTTGCTTCAGCTGAGTCAGTATAAAACATTATTGTCAGATGAGCTAGCGGTTAACCTACAATATCATTACTGATAGTGTTTGTTAACGTGAACTATTTCAGTTGAATAAACAAATTACTTATACATTATTAAATGCTAAATTGTATACCTGAACCAACAAACACGTATATGAACCAACTATGACTTCCAAACACTGATCATTTGAGACAGGGAATAACTGGTGCTGCCACATAGTGAATGCAACCAGAACTTAATACAGGGAGCTACTTTAGCTCTGAGCAATAGTCAAGTTACCCATAGATACTCTTAGAATTCTGCAGAAATATATGAATATTATTTAGAGATCATTACTTTGTATGGCCACTTCATTTCTCAATAGAATAGTTTTGAGTTCGGGTGGGGGCAAATATCAAGGCACCAAATGCAATATCAAGCATTTGGTGAAATGCAATATCAAGGCACCAAATGCAATATCAAGGCACCAACTGTTTCCAGCAAACTCCACATGTTGTCCCGATGATATATTATGTTAAATGGTCTTCCCTCATAAGGGGCATTCACTTTCTTTTTAGGAAATTCAAGGGAAGACGGTACTTTGTGTTGGTCAAAACGGCAACGGGACATCGTTAAATCTGAATTCTAATCTTGGATAAAAAAATTGCCAGTCACACCTTTTTTGGTAGACATGTGGATGTTAACTCACATACATACAAGCCAGTCGAGATGTGTTTATGACCTGAAATAAACCACAAACACATGTTTGGCATTCATTTACACCCATTTTTAAGGCATAACTGACAATATCTATGGGTTTTTTGAAGACCTTTTTTGCTCTTTCGATTTTTACCCTTCCACCAGTCCACAATAGGTTTTACCCATCCAAATGGCAGGTGGACAGGTCTCTACATAAAGCGATAATTCTAATTAGTCTTCCTATGCACCCCATGACTAATTATGGAACACACAAATGTGGATAGGGCACTGTCGAGTTACAGGTAACGCTGGCAGTGGGTGCTGATTTGGGTCTATCGTTTCACGCTACAGCAAATAGTCATGATGGTCGACTACTCCAACAGAATACAGCCTTCAACTAGACTAAATACAAATTCTCACCCGACTCACAAGACTAAAAATGGGGTCTCACTAACAGTTACTACTAAAATGATAGGATCAGGTCACTATCTAATCCAATTTCAAATCTCCTTGATGCCATTTCATTTCCAAAACTGGACAATTTTTTTATTCTAATTTCTCTAGGTTTATTCGGCGGTATGTGTGAGTACCTGGTTATAGACAGTGGGAATGTTTGTTTATGTAGTCTTCACACTGTAATTGCAGATGGCTGAACATTTCCCAGAGAAGTCTGGATGGTATTCAACTGAACAGATTTGACAGTGGGCAAAGTCACCATCATGTGCAAATAAAAACGCAACATATAATCAGATTCCGAAAATATATTTGCTATCACATCATGGATACCTGATAACTGATTTGTATGATGTGTATACATTATGAAATATGAACTGGGTTTAAATTCTTTCGTCTCATGTATGTTTTGTGCAATAATTATTGTATGGCTGAATAATTACCAGAGTTGTGTTAAATAACAGGTTAAAGACACAGCACCTCCGGCAGTGCTTCAGACTTTTGTGTTCACACGCATGCACGCATGTGTGTGCATGTGTGCACATATACGCATATGTAAAAATGCAAGACATTCACTCAAAATTAACACTGTTATTAAACTAAGACATTTTGACAGCTACATTCTGACTTACCACATTCTGAGGGGTGCGAGACTGTCGTCGCCGTGGAAACGTTCCAACCGACGAAGCCCATCCAGAAAAGCTGTCACTTATGTTGTTGTCATTGTTGTCATGGTTACCGCACTTGGAGAGATCCGTAAGACTGGACAACACTTTGGTGAGGTCATTCTGAAATTATTTCAACAGAAATGAATATCAAACATCTAAATGTAAAAAATTTGGACCTTTTTTCATATTACTTTCAAACTGACAGCCTTTAAAGATATTTTACATACTGTATTAGTATTATTTTATTATTACTAATAAATATCCACCATTGATGTATAATTGCAGTGTTTGTAACAGACAACTTTCAAAAATCCTACTTTTGAATGCCGGGGGTTTGGATTTTTGAAGGAGTCCAAATGGTCTATCCAAGCACCAAAACACCCACCTGAACTCAATAAGCTAATATACAAGTAAGCCCCTGTCACAGCATATAATACCAAGTTAAAACAAATACAAACAATAGTAATTCTGATATCATTTATACCAGCACTAGTGCAAACTACATGGGAGGTATATATACATATAGATATTGTATTTCAATAACTCAGCACCAGAGTCAAATTGTATCACATTGATCTGTAACACAGTGCAGTCATTGTCAATCTCCTACCACCATCAAAATGCCAAATAAATTCACTGGATAGATGAATGTATAAATCAGGCTCAGCACAAAAAAAGTCACCATGGAGATAAATTAAGATTTTATATCAGCAGCAAACAGCCACACACTGCATATAAAAGGTAAATTCAAAAAAAAAAATCCCGGTTCCAGCTTGGGCACCCTTTGCCTTGTGATGCTTTGCCGACGAACTGTGCTTGGCAAGAGCCTTCTCCCCTTCCTTGTTGCAGACGTTGGATTTGCACAGACGGCATGTGACATTAAAAGTGTCTTTCTTGACAATCCAATCTCCAAATTTCCCCCCATTGGGATCTGGGGTCTTCAAAAGATCATCGGAATAATGCAAGACCATTTTCGCTTCGAAAAATGGCGGCAGTAAGCTTCTCGTTAGGCAAGAAACAACGCGAAAGGTCGAGAATGCGCTGTTCTAGTTAGAATTATGCTACCCTCCGCTAGTACATAGCCGCTATGCGCTACCGGAGGGAGTAGGCTCATTAAAAGTACTTCGTTCTGACCTAGATTTTTACTTCCGCGTGTCTGGAACAAGCAAGACTCGCTGCCAATGTTTACATACCGATTTTTAAACGGGCGTTTTTTCTGAAATCCACTTTCTTCTTCAAAATCCGACGGATTAGTACAAAATGCCTAGAAATCCTACTTTTTCCGACAAAATTGCGAAAATCCGACAAGTCGGAAATTCTGACTCGTTACAAACACTGAATTGTTTATTATATACCACTGTACATTTTAGCTGTTATAAAACTAGGGCACAGTGCACTCAACGTGAGCAACTAAGTACAGTTGTGTACTCACTCAACCATGAAAACATCAGTCACTAGAAATGTTATCCGAAGCACACAAAAAGTTCTCAACCACAACTTGTCAAATCGACTGTATTAATTAGGAAGTCAAACTGTGCCACTGAGACGTAATACTGCCTGTTTTCTGTCCGTGATTTGGAACTAATGCAAAACTGTAAAGTTCAATTGATGTCAGTCATTAAAGATTCAGTTGCATGGCGTTCTTAATTCCATCCCATGCTGTCTTAAACGCGTTCATGTCAGATTCAGTTACACAATTATTTAGCTTTAGGGACTTCTTGTTGACATTTAGTGGTAGGGAGCCTGCATGCAGTCTACAAAGTTGTAATGTAAGCTAGTTATTGTTGTTCAATGGCTGACAGAAGGGATTGGTTGAAACAGAAACACCAACTGCAACTGGTATCATGTGAACCAGTGCTTACACGCCTCACACCAATAAAGCTGATAAACAAATATGGATTAGGATGTCAAGTTGCGTTGACCTGCTAAGCTGGATATTAAATAAAGTTATTAAATGTAGTGTATATTCTAGGGCAAATGTTAGACAGTACGTTTACAGAGTGTGATGTTTGGGTTAATAGTTTTGCATGAATGACGAATAAGTTCTATATTTCTATGTGGATACTGCTTCTATTTCTATTCATGTGGACACGTACTGTTATTATAACTACTACTACGAAACGGTTAAATAATTCAATGTAAAATGTGCTCATGGCATACACATACATTTACTGATTTAGGAAACAACTCGAAACTTTGATGTGGCCATACACAAAATGTTTTTAATGTTCTTAATCAGTTCATTTACCAACACTTATATCTGTACTTTATGAAGTTTGTACTGTCCCTCACTTCCTGTGGATATTCCCCCATCTGTTCACAATGTTTTTATTTTACACCCACTTTTTAGATTGCCTAGCCTTTTCAATTTGAGGCCCATCTTAATGCTGAAGTTTTTTATTACCCATCTCACTAACATTGCTAAGATCTCTTAAACCCAATGTTGCACTTTAAAATAAATTTTGATCCTGAGCAGTGATCTTGAATACCTAAAAACTGTCAACCCCACGAAGCGCCAGACATAATATCAATGGTGTGTCATGGAAATAATATCCTCTGTAATACGCCAGTGGATATTTGCATTTTTTTTAAATTGTTTGTTTTAACTATGGATTTTGTTTAGCGATAATTTTTTTTAACAACTCCTCGAGTTAATGAGACAGTCCCCTAGTTTCATCTACAAATGCCATTAAATGGTGTCTGGATATAAAAACAACCCTTTATCAACACAACTCGGGCAGACCAACACCTTCAAGTCTACCAAGGTCTTTCCACTAAGTGGTTCGCATCATAGAATGTAAACGTTGTAACATGATATCATCTCTAGACTGACATATCCCTATTCAAGTACCTCATGTGAGGCCCCCTCCCCATATTCAAACAGACTGCAGTAGATTAAGCATTTCATTAAGTGCCAACCAACTGACAAAAACAGAATTCATTACGCGGGCCATGTATTCAAGTGCGGGCTGATTGGGTTGTAAGAACATGTCTTGCGGTTTATACAGTGTCATTGTTATGAAGACATTCTGGCATGGTACAAGACTACTGATATCTTCAGGCATGTAATGATAAACAAGTTGGTAAACAGTAAGATAAATAAGAAGGTAAACAAGTTAGTATTACATTTACACAGGTCAGTGTTATCCATTTCCCAGATGTAGCCCTATAACATACGCGTTAACTTTGCCAATATGGAATATATGGTTCATGGCTCCAAGATTTTGTTATTTTGTAAGGAATTAATTTACTTTGGAGCATAACGTTTGAAACGTGGAACATTTCAAAAGTTATACTTCAAAGCAAGCGAATTCCTTATAATTACATTTGCCGTGATGTCATTGGCACTTTCAGTGGGAAATACCACTGTCAGTCATATTTTTTACATGTGATAATTTCCAAATGACAAAAACATGCAATGATAACACGGACATGTTGATGCATTTATATGAGGCTGCATGAGGGATAAATTAGAACTATTTTGTAATTATTTTATAATTATAGATATATTCACTATCATAACCATAGTTTCACTATATGATTTGATTGGCATTTAATTACTTAAAAAGCAATATATTAAGAAACAAAATAATTATTTTTGTAATTATTTTATAATTATAGATAGTTTCACTATAATAACCATAGTTTCAATATTTGATTTGATTAGCATTTAATTACTTTAAAAGTACTATATTAAGAAACAGAATTATTATTGTTAACGAGATCTCTTAATTAACGATGAGCTATATTTTGAACTTAGTCAGTCTTTCGTAGCAGACCTGGTTATTTATTAAGTTGAGCCTAAATGGAAAGGCCAATATATAGAGTCTTGTCTGTCTGGATGTACACAACTTTCATTAGGCTTCCCATTTGTAAGAGGCACGCTTCATTACCAGTGTGAGGTTTGGGTGAAATCCCGCAGGATAAACACTTACTGAGCAGTGCCCATGAGAGGTGGTCTAGACGTCTGATGATTGCTTCCTGCAGATATACCTGTATTGGTTTTTTTGAAAGACTTCTAAAGAACACTGCGGCATTGGTCAGCTTTGTGCAATTATAATCATAAGAATGACACTGTTTAAAATGTTGCATGTTTTCAAGTGTCAACAATGTTTCTGCTGTCTGTCTACCTTTAGTCAAGGTTAAAATATGACAGAAGTATTCTATGCTATAATTACATATCATGTTGTGAAGAAACAAACCTTCACAGAGGAAGAAGAACCAATCAGGACACTTCAATAACCTGTGACCTATGACATCTGACCCAGTGTTTTGTTTCACACTTACACCATAAATATATAATTTGTCATTTGTCCAGATCAAGTTGCCTTGCCTCATTAGTCTTCGTCACGACATATTTTTAGAACAGTTTCTTATTTTTACGCTACAGTAGTTTGTCATCCTCTGTGTTACAACACCTGTCTACCTCCATTCGTGTTAATCGCCAGGTCAGGGGAGTGTTAGTTTGCCTTAACCAACTTGATATCTATAACTCTTTTGAGCAGACGGCAGAATTAAAAGTGTCAAGTTTTCAGGTATTTTCACCGACAGCGACAGTTGTTTGATTCAAATAATTTCATCTAAATGATGTTACTAACACATACTACCTCCATTCGTGTTAATCGCCAGGTCAGGGGAGTGTTAGTTTGCCACTAACCAACTTGATATCTATAACTCTTTTGAGCAGACAGCAGAATAAAAAGTGTCAAGTTTTCAGGTATTTTCAACGACAGAAAATGCGGCAGAACAGAACATAGTGACAAATATTTGGAATCAACCATATTAAACTTTACAATAATGAACAATAGTTAACTCAAACTACTAGATTAATTAAGTAATTAGCAGAATAATTAATTCCACATATCATCCCATCTGCCATCTGCATAATTCAGCTGGCATTTCACCAAAGTTTGATCCCGTTATTTCAAAAAATATTTCCCCTTGGCTCCCACCACTCCATCCTCCTCCCCTCCCTTCCCTCTCCTTCCAAATTCTTTCCCCAGAACTTACCTGTGTCTGCTGAAGACACTGCTCTATGACCTTGTAGTCACCGTCAAAGTCGTTTGTGTCATCCATGTTTGTTTTTTACGTATCCATTCTTCTATCTCTCAAACTCTGGAAAAATATCAACAAATAATGTTATGCATTTATGATGCATGTTGAAACAAGTAACAAAATATGCTTTAAATAAATTATACGTGTATAAAATTTATAAACTGAAGCACATTTACTATAAATACATTACTGCTTCTCAGACCAGTTCATATATAGATGATAACAATTATATAAACAAAAAATATATAAAATAAATGACTGTTCCATGTATTAAAAAGTAACTGATGCTGACTTCAGTAAAGACTGGGAAAAACATGTAAAACAACCTTGAATGTGACTGTTTTAAAGGTGTGGTATTGACAGATCTTTAGTGATTTTCACTCAGCATTGATTGAATAATTAATTCCATTTCCTACTCCACAATCCGGTTTTCTGAGCACTCAACTGTATAAATTGTATAAATATTTTTTTTTAACTCAATCATCAAACTCAAAATCCTAAATTGTTTTAGTAGCAGTAATGAACAGTTTTGTAATTACTGTATCAGCTCAGCGAAAATAAACAGAGGCATCCATTTCAGAGAAAAACACATCTAACAATCACATTTATCGCATCACCCATAATCAGTTATACAGTCTGCAATAAATGCAATTATTCTGGTGTATTTAGTATGCAGCTAAAAAACCTGATTACTCTGTATGCTAAATCTATAAAAAGATCAATATTGTACAATCCACCTATTATGGCTATGCAAGTCAAGCATCAATGGAATTGCTTGGTCAATAAATATGGAAGTTGCATACAATTTTGAGTGAAAATTAATCAAAATATGGATAATAATTTGCATGAGATAAAACAGCATGTGTGGTAACACTGGACTGTGTATAATTTTTTTTCATGATTTTAAAAACAAAATTTTTATTATCTGTTTTATATGGACATGGTTGTATTTTTGAATGGAGATTGAAAGCAAGACAGAGAGGAGTTGAGATTGAGAGCAAAAGACAGGAGTGGAGATTTGGGAGTGAAAGACAGAAGAGTGAATGTTGAAAGCAAAAGACAAAAGGATTAGAGATTGAGAGTGAAATTCAAAGAGTGGAGATTGAAAGTGAAAGACAGAAGAGTGGAGAGTGAAAGTGAAAGTGAAAGACAGAAGAGTGGAGAGTGAAAGTGAAAGACAGAAGAGTGGAAAGTGAAAGTGAAAGCCAGAGAGGATAGGAGACAGTTTGAGTGGAGACAGTAATGCAATTGCAAGAAGATTGAGAGGAGGGAAAGAATGGCAAACAGAAATTGAGGCTCTCTCCTCTCAGACACACAGGAAACTGAGTAGAACAACAACAACTGTTCCAGTTGAACTTTCACGATTACGTAATCACAGGGTCAGTCTCCAGGCTTGACTCATGTCTGGTCCACTACAGCTGTGTCACACCAGCAACAATGCACTGCCCAGTGGCTATTTGATTGTGTCACCAACCACACAAAGTGCCCAGGTTTCTGGCCAGGGGTCAATACTCAACAGACTAATTATAGACTGTGCCAGGAACACCTGTATAGCACAGCTGTAGGTGACAATGTTCCATAGCGACGATTTGAAACGCTTTTCATGACATTATCCTACTAGACATTCCCTTAGAATAAATCACAAACTCTACAGAGTTTTTAGAGATTTAATTATTTCTATACACATTGGAACCTTACTATTAAGATCATCCTCAGAACTGAGAAAACTGACCTCTGTGGAAATGTGACCTGAATGACAATATGATGTGTATATATAATTTTTATATGTTACTGTGATATAAATAGTTGTCGACTGTTAGGGTGACCTGGACTAGAAGAAGGATATATAGGTGAGGTTCAACAGTTAAATAAGCCAGATTCGACTGTAAATCCACCTTCAGATCAAACATTGTTTGCTACATATATTTATGTTTTAATTTAGTATGCAAGCTTCCCAAATTCTTTTTGAGACACAAGCTCAAATATTCAAAGGTGAAACTCCAGTTTTCTTGTGAGATAAAGCATTTAACTGATATATCTCATAAGTGCCTGGAAGCCCACAACATTAACTATTAAATGCAACTAAATATGTAGTAATTGTGCCTAGAATAAAATATGCACGTAATAATTGTCAATTGACATTAGACAATAGAATTTAGCTTATTTAAGTGCATCTATAATTAGCTGTGTCTTTCCTTATATCTATTTCACGCACTATATAATTGATAAACACGCTGTATGTCAAATTTAATATTCACAAACCAATATCAGCATCACGTCTCTTAGAAATAAAGCATCCAAATTAATTATGCAGAGTACCAGGTGACATATTTATTACAGATACCAGATAGATTCAATTAGCAAACACTAAAATCATCAGCACCAACTTGTGACAATAAATAGTCTGCCAGCATCCCCCCATCACACTTACATTCTCATTAATCCTAATGCGACTGACCATAACTTGCTAATCTGGACACATTTCCCAATGTAAACCCCCAAGATATAAATATTTAAACAACTCTTGGTGACACCACCATGTCAAAACAATGAATCAGCTAGTCTGACCCACAGCAAGAATAAGAACAAAATTGCCAGTCCAGACTCCCAGTAGGGTAATTAAATTAACTAAATGCAATAGAGAATTTCAGTAAATCATATAAAGTAATCAACACATATTATGCTTATTTTAACCATTCAACTATTTTGTTTTTTAACTTGTGACTGTCTTGTTAGCATATTTAAAGCCCAGAGTTTGGCATGTTAGAAAATTAACAACAAAGACTATTATATTCTGGCAATTACATAACAAAATGAAAGAGAGACTGGGAAAGATGAGTAGTTTGTTTTGCAGATCTACAGAGTTAATGACAAGGTTCACCGCTCAGTAGAAATAGACCACACACTGTCTAGCCAGATGATAGACAAGTCAACCTGGCTACCTGTCTCACCTGCCGTGTGATAACAACATAGTCAGAAGACAGACTACCTGTGGTGGTGTCTATCAGGGATGATACTGATAGTGGGGATAGGTTTTAACTGTCTGTAGAGGTCTGACTTGTTTGTGTAGCAATCAGAAAGTTTTAAATGTGCTGTGTGTGTGTGTGTGTGTGTGTGTGTGTGTGTGTGTGTGTGTGTGTGTGGTTGTGTGTGTGTGTGTGTGTGTGTGTGTGTGTGTGTGTGTGTGTGTGTGTGTGTGTGTGTGTGTGTGTGTGTGTGTGTGTGTGTGTGTGTGTGTGTGTGTGTGTGTGTGTGTGTGTGTGTGTGTGTGTGTGTGTGTGTGTGTGTGTGTGTGGGTGTGTGTGTGTGTGTGTGTGTGTGTGTGTGTGTGTGTGTGTGTGTGTGTGTGTGTGTGTGTGTGTGTGTGTGTGTGTGTGTGTGTGTGTGTGTGTGTGTGTGTGTGTGTGTGTGTGTGTGTGTGTGTGTGTTGTGTGTGTGTGTGTGTGTGTGTGTGTGTGCATGCGTGTTTGTGAACATGTGTCAGTGTGCATACATGCACATGCAGCATGTTACTGTAACACACCTGTTCATGCCAACACTTTTCTGATAAGTACTTAGCCATTCAGCAATTACTACACAAAGGCAATGCATTCAAAATTATCCACCAGTGCACTGTACTAATGTATACAGCAGAGTGTCAAACTTATGCAATGCGAGATGAAAACATGCACTTGGAAATGCCAGAGAGAACTGGACCTCTTCTAACACAACGCTTTAAATAATAAAATCTCGAACGTGGTGGCCTATATGACACTTGCAGCCACCCGAGTCCTATCAGACTGGATTTCAAGTCGACCTCCACATCCTGTTGTGTCAGAACTTTGGAAATTGTAATTACATTTTGTCAACTGACGTGCACGCAAAACTACACTGTGGTCATTTGACGTAGATTTATATTACTCAGCACATTGTGTTGAGTTTGCAGTACATGCAAAGTACCACAATGCTAAACCTGACCACTGCATGTGTACGTAAACACAAGATCCAGCAAAACTGGAGCGAAGACCTGAACACCGTGAGAATGCTCAATGAATCACTCTTGAACAGTTTACATTTTATTGTTGATTTTTAATTTTAAAAAAATGTGGAAACGCACAAGAGAAATTATCACCAAAACTTATTTCACTCTCATCAATACAATCAATTGTTTAAAGAACCACGGCTCACCTGAGAGATGTTCTCTGGGCTTTATGGTGTAAACAGGTTGTACGACTGCAGGCCAGATGCCTATTTAGCCAGACAGATATCCACGGGAAGTAACGAGATGATAGACTATGCGAGGACAGACGTTGTCCCCCAGAGCAAACACTGCTGGCCTTCAACTCAACACCCAACAACTTGTTCCTAACACTCACATAAACACATCGGCTCCAGGTGTGTACTTGTGGTTACACGCTTAACCGCAGAATGGAGAAGTCAGAGACCACACATAAAGTGGCTGACTTAAAATAACTTATAAACCGATACTATGAATGTGTAAGAAAACCATATGAATAGCACAACTTCTATATTAAGGTCACTCTTGGGATTGGACCAAAGTGACCTGAAAAACAAGGTAACTGTACCAATGAGATAAATTTCATATCCTTTACTGTTACCGAAATAATTCAGGATGTTCAATTTTCGTCAATTCTGATATCCCGTGTAAATGACGAATCAATCTGTTAGACAGTTAACAGGAACCATGCCACTGATAATGTCTTCACGTCTCAGAAAAGTAACTATCATGCAATGTAATTATAACCAACTTTTGACAGCTGTATTCTTTTAAGAACGCACCTGTCAACATTTATCATAAACATTACACTGTTGCGGAGACAGTTATTGTTTTTTTATTTTGACAATGACCTTGTGTGTTATTCTGTGTCACCGAGATGTCACAGACCATGATAGATGTTAAGGAGACATCAAGAGATAGATTGGAAGAGGATTTATCACCCCAGACAACGAGCACTAGAAATGGCTGGAACGATACATCACACGTAACTGCATCGAAACCCATTATCCAGAGAATCGATCAAGCCCCATACAGTTTGCAGGACACATGCAGGTTTTACAAACCTCTAATTTAGGTGCTTCCAGCCCCTTCTAACAAGCAGCATTCAATTTGATTCTATACAATTTCAAGCCGTGTGTAATTTGAGGTCTAAAACACTTGCTAGAGCCAGTTATAAATAAATAAGGGATATGCTTTGAATATGAGATGAGGGTGTGCTTTGAGGGGGTTAAAATACTGTAAGATAGATGTAAACTTTATGTGTATATATAAACAATTATATATATATATATATATATATATAATTTTATATATATATAATTTTATATATACACATACATTTTACACATATATATATATATTATATATTATATATATATATATATATATATATATATATATATATATATATATACTGTATATATATATATATATAATATATATACAAGTTGATTACTATCACATGTCTCCTGATACAACCTGATGCTACATAAAGAAGCAGTGGATCCCATCGTTCATAAGATTATGTCAAGTAGACACAAGAAGAGTAAATATTCTGTTTTTTATTCTATTGGTTCATTAAAAACATTACGCAAATTTCCTGTTCTTAGTTTTTTTAATGGAATAGAAATAGCCCATATAAAGGATCTATTGCCTTGTATAATCACTGGTATTTTATTCATTTAATAAGATGACAAACTCAACAGGAACGGGTGGTTTGTTTATGTCGATTGACTCATGACATTACCCACAATGCAGTGCGAGTGCGCAACTCCAATTCCGAACTGGATAAGTAAATTATTGTTACCCCCCATGCCCCTCCCATCGCCCACTGCTGTTGATGTGCATGCGTTTCAGCACGTGCAGCAAATTAGAAGTTACATATGACAAACGGTGGTACAGCAGTTTGGCAATTAATCATACTGCTGACAAATGTCACCAGTTCTGACCTTTCCGTCACAGAGAGACATGTTGTTGACATACTGCTGCCCATAGGTCAGTGCCACAGCTGGCACCACATCCACATGTGTGCCACAACCACAGCTGTTTGTGGAACTGTGGACATCCCAGGAAGCATTCTCCCATCTGTAGTTTCAGAGCCACGGACTATGGAGAATAACACTAGCGCCTTGTCACTTTGGCAACTATTTTGTAAGGGCTGGTTGCTGCTTTTGACCTGCACGCATTCACGCATGTATAGTGCACACATATGTGAATGCATGCAAGCACAGCGTAGTCTTATGCAGAGACCCATCTACCCATTATTTGAACGGGTAAAACCCTTTGTGGACTGGTAAAAGTATAACTGGACGGGTGGTTAATAGGTAAAAAATGAAAGAGCAAAAAAGAAGTCTTTAAAAATCATATATGTGACGTGTTCTAACGAAATGAGTCGTTTGTCCACAACAAAATTAGTTAGTCACACCATAGGAAAGAAGATGTATTAATCTTTCCAACGGTATAAAAATTATGGACATATCTCACACACAGCCAAAGATATTGGATGCTGAACATGCCTAGGGTAGAAAGTTTAAAACGGAGAAAAACGCATTTGAAGTTCGCGGTCACATAAGCACACAGTCGAGTACATTGTCGATCCAAAATTACTCCATTTTCAAAATAAACTCCCAAGGCATGTTCGCTGTCGAAGATATATCATGCTAACTGTTTACTGAAATGATTACAACATAATCCGAGTATTTAGCAATGTTTTGTAGCAGCAACCCGATCGATTCCATTGGCTTAAACTGACGTCAGGGGGGATTTCTACTACAAGAATCCGAAAGAGGGCGTCCAGGGCTTCCCTGTAGTATCAAATAAGTCTGCCAACCCCGAAGAATGCGACATGAACAAGTGCCATTTATCGGTTCTGTTTTACGAAATTCATGCATGAAATATTACGTAGTGTGTCTAAAAAGGCTATAAAATGTACTAAATAATAATATAAACGAGAAATAAGCATTGCCAATTGACAAAAAGATACCAAAGTATACTTTGATGACAAAAAGTCAAAATCGACGAAAATCATCGTTGCATGTTTATGCGGGGTTTTCTCGAAATCAAGTTAGCTGACATACGACTCATTTCGTTAGAACATGTCACATATATTGTCAATTATGTATACCTCGAAAATGGGTGTAAGTGGGTGTCTGTGCCTTATTTGATTTCAGGTCATAAAACATCTCAGCTGGCATGTATGTATATCATCCATGTGTCCACCCAAAAATATGCTGGCAAAATTGTTATCCTGCATAAAGCCCTGATGCATTCACGCATGTATATTGCATGAACATGTGAATGCATGCAAGCACAGTGGTACATACGTGCACGCACATACCAAGAAATGTATGCAGCCATGCATGTTATCATGCATGCATGGTCACGCACTCACTTGCACATACACATGCACAGTGACCCGCATGAAAACAAACATGCACGATGCACACACGTGCTATCCTTGATGTGCTGCTCATGCATGTTCGTGCTTGCACATGGATACGATTTCACACACATTTGCATGTTATCATGTTTATACGTGCACGGATGTGACAATATTGAAAATTAACCTCCATGTTTGATTTTCAATTATCATAAAAATACACAAGACATGGGTTAATGAGGGAAGCAATCATTATGTTGTTTCTAGCATATAAATATAACGAGAAACCTGCATCAGTCAGATAGTTGCCATCATCTTGACTGGCTGCAAGTCTGCCTATGCTTACATATCACTCAGGATGGCATAATTTGAGGAATACTCCAAACTATGTTTCTCTAAATAGTCCTTAGATTAGGGACCATCCCAAAACCATCCCTCAAAACATCATTGATGTTGAAATAAAGTTTTCGTCTGACCAAAACTATCAGTTTAAGGGTTCATCATTTCAGCTGCCTGCTGTCAGGCCATGGTGGCGTTTCTCTAACTTTTAATAAGTTTGATTTAAGAAATCCACGATAATATTCACATCACACAGACTGTACAAGGTTGGGCTGACATTTCTTAGATAACATATTTACATAACATCGAACCATGTGTGATTAGTATAATGTACAAAAGAAGGCTCACAACAATCTAAAACAGAATGGTAGAACCTATGCATAATACTTGGCAAACTGGAGCATGAATGGACAGAATAATGTTCCAATTATGCGACATTACTATAATGATAAGTAATTATGTTTTTATGTAACCGCATGATTGTGAGATAGCAGTAATCAGGTCGAGGGTTTCAATCGGCCAAGTCTACACAGAATGTTGGGAGTGGAACCTGTTTAATAAGGTCATGTCATTAGTGATAGTCACTTTATAGTGGAACGGTGATCCACATGCATGCATGCATGAATGTATGCACGCACATATGCATGCATACATGCACAGTGCACACATGCACGCACACACACACCCACACACACGCATATGCACACACAGACACACAAGCACATACACACACATAGACATGCATGCATCTACACGTGTGTGGAATGTCCGTATTACTTTGTAAACTGTTTAGTAATTGGAAAATACCACAGTAGCCACTGAAGTGTAGTTCTTTAAACGAATGCTGAGACAGTGAGAGTAGGTATCGTGGACTGATATTGGTCGAATCTGGATCTGGTCAATCATCGCCGCTATTCCCTCAGAATGTGTCATGTGATATCTGCCACGGGCTCGTCATGTGTCCTGAGGTGACTCAGGGGCGCAACTCTCAATTTGCAGATCTTGTCACCACCATGTGGGCAGTAGCTTCCAGGTGGGAGGGAGACGTGTGACCTTGTGAAGGTGTTGAGACAATCTGTCTCTTTTCTACTTCTTGTAAAGTAGCCCCCCCCACACACACATATGCAGCCATACGTTGCTCATGTTACATGCACTATTTAGGATGTGAATGGGTTTCCACCAGTCATGTATCCACCTTCAAATTGGCGTGGGTTGCAAAGTCAATTCCTATAATTTTATAGTTCGACTCCGCTCACTTCTACAGTTTGCGGAGACGATCAGCCAGGGGTACTGTAGCGCAGCACAATGACCCCTGGCTTGCGATGAAGGCAGAAACACTGGGGGGAAATGCCTAGGGATGGAGGTAGTTTCTAGGGGAATGTCCACACTCTCCTGTACTGACCAGTCGCCCAAAGCAGACGACTGCTCAGCGCTGAAAATGTAAACGGCTTTACAAAACACACCACATCACCATTTTATCTATTTTCATATGTAAATGGACAGAAACTGCTGCACGCAGCTTCAGTAACAAGTCCACAAACTCCTCTAATAGCAGCCACAGCAACAAGGCAGCATTAACACCCAACGTCATGGGAAAATAACAGGCATTTGGGCCTGGAATGTTGTCATAAAACATGCACATAATCCCACCAACCAGGAAAATAGCACCGCTGATTGAGGGCAATGTGTCTGACAAAAAGAAAACTATATTTAATAAATGTGACCGAGGAGGCCTGTTTCACAGTTTCAGGAGGAAGGTTGGGTGAGGATTTGACTAAGCTGGTTTTGTGACCATATCACTGAGATAATAAGCTCACGAAGAAAATCCATCAACATAATGTGAATCTATTGTTAAAGTTATGATTTTTTTAATTGCTATTTTTTATCATATCACTCAGGACACCCACGTCCCAGATATGTCAGCAAGTCTCCAGTGTCATCCTGGTGCTGATAGTTCTCAGTATGCAAGATCACTGTTAAGGAGCAAAACCAAATTTAAAGAGCAAAATTATGAGCGTTTGTGAAACCATTTGGAGAAGCAGAATGAATGAGGATAATGATTTATGAAGGAAGTAGACACTTTTTAATGAGAGGAGGGGGAAGAGGGAAGACTATGACTAAGATAAAATGATTGTATGAGGGAAGATTTAGCAGGATTGGGAAGAAGAAAAGAAAATGTGACAGAATGGAAAAATAACTAAGGATTTGTACCATCTCTCACTTGACAGAGAAAGACTAAATTCAACAACAGACAAATCTTTGCATTAGCATCTCGATATCATGACTAGGCCAGACAGTGACAATGTGAAGCAATCACACGTCTGGTGACAGACAATCACGCTCCTGTCACGAGACGCAATAATCATGACGGTGTCACAGACCATAACAATCACACTGACATCTGCCATCAACGTTGATTGTGTTCACATATTTTAGTCAACATTTGAACCAGGATATTGACTTACAGTGTCTATGGGTCTAGGCACTCCAATTATGTCACCTGTATTGATTCAGTTAGATTGCCATAACGAGCAGAACTTTATTGGCAGAATTAGCTGGCACGTACCAACAGGTCAAATGGACAGAATGCAGGTATAATGGGTCAGTGATCTGGTAAATAAACCAGTCAAATGCAACCACAGCCTGCTATGAGAACTGGCCTAGTTAGTGGTCTGTTTACCTATGAATTATGCTGTATAATAAACAATGACCTATATGTGGTCGATAAGTGAATAACTGATCAATAAGTGAATAACTGGTCAATAAGTGAATAACATTCTGTAAAATGGATTTTAAATCATTCGTCAAACAGTTTGTTAACAACAGGATTGATGCAGAACTTTATGAAGAACTTTCTAAATCTGCAATAGTACAACATATTTACATAATCAGACACTGAAACATTGACATATTTACAAGTGACATTTATGTATGATCTGTTAACCACAAACAGCGGTAACATCAACTAGCTGTGACGAAAAACACATTGGGCTGCATGTGGTACAGTGCATTTGCATGCATGATTATGCGCAAACAAATACTCTAAGTGAATATCCTTTGACATGGACATACATTTACCACTTATAGTAGCATAACATTTGACAAAAAGTATGAGTTCTCACACGATGAAGTCTACACCAAACAGCACCTTTTTCAAAGCCGCACAGCCAATGTGACTTGACAACTCAACGGGTGACATTTATGTTTTTTAGTGCAAATAGCATGTGACAGACTGCAAAAGCAAAAAGCTGAGATTTTAAACTGTCCTGAGGTGGCAACCACCCTTCGTCTTTATATAGGAATGTCAGGCAAAGGCCGGCCACAGGTTGCACATTTGCCAGTTTGTCTTAGCCTTTGGTATTTATTTGTCCACAAAAAAAGTCCCTGCATTGAATCCAGCTCTTGTGTGCCGAGTTCTAGTTAGGCTTTCTGTCGTTAGAGGAGGCATTCAGGCTCATCAGGGTTGTGGCCACTACCCAATAAAGTACTTAATTAATGACCGAGTACTACGAAATATACGAGTGTGAATAGTGAGTACTTCATCATAGATGGTAGGCGTAGCAAGTATGTGTACTTTTGTGGTACTAGCATGAGTACTTTTGAAAGTATTCAAGCATAAGTATTTAATATACTTTGTATGATATAAGTAGAATCCATAGGCATGTCCACCCATCTCATTGTTTGATGTAAATAAATAAAATACATGTAAATACTCTCAGAGTACACGTAAGGTATCCATAAATATTCATATTTTAATGATTAATAAATACAAGTGCCTCATCATCTATGAGCCAAAAACAATATTGAGTATTCGAGAAAAACCCTACTGGAGTACTAACAAGTACAAGTAACAAGTACTTTCGGCCCAACCCTGCTCCCTTGTGACTGTTCTTGCACCTAGACATTGTCTGTGTAATCGATCTGTACTTTGCCTCATCTGGTGTCACTGGTCAGTAAGAGCATATATCAGTTATACTGGGCACAGCCGCAGGTAATGGGACATAATTCAGAATGTTCCATGCTGCCCTCCACAAAACACCAGCATTCAAGTCATCTGGCTGTAATTATACATATAAAGCCTGCAATATTTTGTCTATTCTACAATGCCTCAGTTCACAGTTGTACAAATGCACAGAGCATGGTATGTAACCATATTCTGTGATAAGCCCATCAATATATTTGTGATTGTCTACGAAGACTTTAATGTAAAGAATGTGGGCATGTCACACAGTTTAACAGGTCGACCCAGCAAGTGAGTCACAGTTCAGGAGGTCAGAGGTTAAATATCACCAGTTTCATGCAGTGGTTTACCTGGGCAGCTGTTTTGAGGTGGCTCCCACAATAATGTAGATGTAATTGTATACTTTAAATGTTACTGATCTCAGAGATAACACACAGGAGCCCAGTGTGTGAACATAAACACCTGTCTTGTCTGCCAGTAAAGTTCCACTCTGATGTCACGACAGAACACTAAGCACTCAATACTTGTCTACTGATGCAAAAACCATATTCAAGAGCGTGTACAAAAACAATGAAAATCCACAACTACATTTCAGTCTACTGAATCTTGCACTTAATGACCTATCCTTCATTTGGTTTTGTTGCATGTCCGGTTTCAGATTCAATTAGCAAGTTATCATATTCACCTGTAACATGATATATTTTTTTGTATCAATGTCTCATTCTAGTTCAGATGAAATCTCCATACAAACAAGTTAATTATTTGGACCAGATCTGGTAACATTTTAACAAGCAAACTGATGGAGTAGTCTGGTGTGGGATCTCAACGCTGTAGTCATTCTTTCCACAAGTAATCTGTTGGAATTATTAAAATCACTTTCTCAATTATTTTAGCAAACTTTGCATGTTTCTATTAAATAAACAACTTTATCTATTTATATAACACACATTTATATATAGACAAAGGTAATTCATAAAGGCATAACTCAATTAATGAGAATGTTTTAAGTTGATTTATGAAACAATGCACATAGAACTCGTCATTATGTTTGTCACCAAAGTGACAGCAATTAATTGATCGTAGCTGCAGGACTAATCAATTCCAATACCTTACACTTACACAAAGCATTCGGGATTTGAGTGGCTGTAATTGCAAGGTGGTTGTATTAGCAACGTTAGACGGTATCAACAAAATGCAGTGTCCTGCCCTGGACATCATGTCAAATTATCTGGCCCTTTAGTAAGTGGCCCAATTGGCCTACAGCTTATCCACTGTCACCTTGGGTTATATAAACAAGAGGACACATAGATACGATTCACTCTAGCTCTCACGCCAGATCACAACCTGAAGTCCTCAGGTGATGAGTTTAACAGGTACTCCCTCTTTATTCAATAATCCTACTTACACTAGGATGTGCCACTGCGTAAAGATCAACCCATGGCAAATAGCATTTATTATCACTGTTATATTATATCTGTGTAATGATTTTTAATGTTTTATTCAACTAACAAAGTCACAATTTTTGGGGGGTACATATAACTAACTGTCTGATTGCCAACAAAAACACAGAACACCACATAATTTAGGTTATTCAATATAGTCATTGTGAATTAAGTTTAAAGTAGGTGTATAGATACGACAATCTGCCAACTGTGTCATCAAATTTCTCATAAAACTTAAGATTGTTTTTTTTATCACTAAGGCGTATCACACTTACATAAATAAGTATATGTAAGTTGATTAATCATACTATTTTCAAGTCATCTTAGCAACACCAGTCTGCAAGGTCCATCCCCTATTCAATGCCTACCTGTCCAGTATTGATAACACTAGGGGTCATATCCACAACCCTCCCTACCCCACCCCCCCTATCACCACCTGTATAGCTCTGACAATAAGATGTCACCTGAGATGACAGCTTGACAGTCCCTCACCGCATCCACCTGTGTCTCCACAATAGACCTCACAACCGCTAACTGTCGTCGGCGTCGTTGACTCTTACAGACACAGCAGTGACTCGACACAGGTGACATTCCACTGACGCACTGACACATACCTTGTGGAGCTCGTGACAAAGCCAGTCGCTCAGGACTGGGTAGCTAGCAACCCTTGACTGGGCGCACAGAAGAAACGCAGATTTATGAATGAAATCTATCAGTGGTGCCTGACGTTGAATTCAATTCACTGCTGCTAATGTACAAGGAAGGTCAGACAACTGCTGCTGACGCCCAAACATGAATAAACTACAACTTGAGTCTAACTCCCACCTACAGCTTAGGGTTATACGTTTGCCGTCACCCAACGCACTTCATAAATGGATGGGGTATTTATCTGTGTGACACAACACCCCCATGGATATAAGACATCTACTCACAGTCACAAGGACTGATGAAAATTAATCTTCTAGCAGTTTACTGTCAACCTATTTATGGAATCATATTGTGCTCATGAGGGATCACACGGAGATATCCCTTTCCCGTAGTCAGACAACCCATACACCCACCCACTGACACATGGGCCCGCCCACCCACACACCCACCCACCCCTGTCACAACAGATTCAGGAGAACTCTAAAATGGAACCAATGTATAACAATTTACAAATTAAATACCTACATGTTTTACAGAACTTCATAAAACTGCTTCATTTACAGTTTATCAGTAATTACATCACAGCTTGTTATAAATGTATCAACAAAATATGAATATATTTATTTCAAGTAAAAAACCTGTACACAGTTGGTAAAAACAAAAAAAACTGATATAAATTTGTGTGACCTTTAATGTCTTATTATGTTGAAATAGGTGATTCTGCAATTAAATGAAATTGTTTGTTTTCTGTGATTATTCCATTTATCAGAGCGTGACATCTGAAAAAAACAATCAATAAAAACTCTCAGTTCACTCCCAAGATCATATAAACTGTTTTTCTATTCATCTTGTTTGTTTACATAAAAGTAAGAATAGATCTGAAACGCCCAGCATGGTATTTGACATTTCTTTGTACATACCTCACGCTACATACACCTTTTATTCTGGAAACAATTATGACCATTCATCAATAACAACAGCATAGCAAAAGATGCAAACAAGATTACACAGAAATACAATAGTTCATGTTACTGATTTACCACAGATGAACATTAAGGAACCTTGATATTTAGGGCCTAACTGAACCTGATCAATATGTAATTAACCCAATTCTATAAAGCATACGACCACAAAAACTAGAAAGATGATTGCACAATTTAAACTAACAAGCTCAGAATATATAACCCCATTAATTGGAACATAAATTACTCACCATTAGTGACTGTTAGCAGTTTGACTTCGCGGCCATTACCTGACCAATTTAATGCCTCTTACATCGACATATTTCCTGTAGTGAATGCGGGTGCCATGTCACAGGTTTTTTTTCATCTATTTCAATGGCGAGAACTTTGCCACATCATTAAACCTCTAAAGAGTGAATCGCCACAAGCTGTAAGGTCAGAGTTCAAGCCACAGAAATATTTTCCACTGTTAAAAAATTGCACAAGCTGCGGGCTGCATTTACTGCCGCCAGTATTGACTCTAAAATGTGGTGTTTAACTATGTTACAGGCTCAAAGACACATTTAATGTATAAATAGTAAACAATAAAAGGTCAAGTTGTAAACAGTCAAAGGTTATTTCCTAAATGTGCAGCTATGTATCTAGGTTTTGCACTTCACGCCAACTTGACTTATCTAGGACGTATTCAGGCACACTATAAACACTACTAATTCTTCCTTGTGTTAGCATCAATAATCAGCTACTCCTTTTGGCAACTGAGTACATTGAAGCAATGTCAGTTTGTCGGTTTACTCTGTCAATCAACCACAACATTATGTAGTTTTAGCTACATGTTAGTCAGGTTCAAAAATGCATTTAGTGTAAATAAACAATAATGTTCAGATAACATTTTAAACTAAAAGGTAATTTTCTAAATGTACAGTTCAGTTTCTAGACATTGCACGTCACAACTGGCAGACGTGTTCATTTGAACACCAACCCGACTTCCCTGGGAAGTATTCAGCTACACTATAATTACTGCTAATTCATTAATCTGCACTCCTTTATATAACTGAGTAAATTGAAGCAATGTCAGTTTGTCAGTTTATGGTCTGTCAATGGGCCCACTATGCTGGGCATTCAATGCACCAGGCCACCAAGAATCACCAGTACCAAGACAAACTTCACCAAGACAACCCCATTTAGCCAGAAGAATGGAATAATTGTCACTTTGACATGTGATCAGATGATGTAACTGTTTCTTTGAAACAGTTACGCAACAGAACATACAGGTCAGATAACACGAAACCTTCAAAGGACTTGTCTACACAACAGCAACATACATTCAGTGGAATCCATGAGCCCTGTGTATCTTACTGAAACAGTCCCTTGACCCCTGGCTAGGATTATTATAGGCACATTTCTAGTTAGTGAGTGACCAAGGTTTGATTTAACAAGTTCCATTATATCTGCCATGCCTTAATTAATTAAGTTTGGTTAGTTTTGAAGTTGTTTACCTGTCAAAAACTACTACCAAAAGTACACCCATACTATGACTGTGGTCAACAGTACCAGAAAGGCCTATTTTAGTTTCATCGTACATTTTCTTCCATTTTGTTACCAACCAATGTTTAGGGGAATGTTATGGTGTAAGTATTTTTTATTTATTTTAACATATGAACCTTAATACACTATGATTATATTACACTGGCACTAACAAGACATAAAATAACATGTGAGACATAATTTCTTTACCACCCGTTTTCTGAATATACAATTACTCATTGACACATTCTGAATTACTAATTAGGAGTTTAACCAAAGTAGTGGCAACTTTATGTGAAATATTGACAAGTAGCACACATGTCCAAGGCACAATATTACCAGTGATTACAATGACATGCACAGATCACTGACTGTGTACTCTAAACAGAGCGCTGTTACCTAATTACACTTGTGACTGGTAACAAGGTACCACCTTGTTACCACACACATTATACAACACACCAAACAGGTCCTTACCTGTGTCCTTTCAGCGGTCAGCACAATGCCTTGACCACAGTACTTACTACTAAAACTGAACACAGTCACAGCACACTGTACACATAGTCACATACTCCGACTGAACTAAACCAACACGACAGCCGTACGTACATCCACGGGAATTGTAATCCAGTTTGTCCACTTGCGAAGGCTTCCACTGGTCAAGATCGCTGACCACTCGCTATACATCAGACATGTTGACCGCTAGACCAATTATATGTTCTATCATTCGACTGATTCTTGCCCTGGGAGCGGGGTCCTAATTGGGTCAAATATTCACGCTTTACACGGGTATACCTGGCTCACAATCACGATATCTTACATTTGTTTACACACACGATATGGCCTCACTGACAAAGGCCCCGTCAAAGCCAGTGGTCGTGACAGATGATAACGGTAAACTGATTCGTTCAACTTCCTGACGCCAGTCCACACATAGTGACTGTTTCACGAGAATCTATCCATCGTGTGTACTCACAGCTTTATGCACAGACCCATGGATGGGTAGAAATATCGGTGGTCAGGTAAATAAATGAAGGAGTAAAAGTCTTCAAAGTTCATATATATTGTCAGTTATGGCTTGAAAATGTGATTGCTGTTTATTTTAGATCATAAAGCACATACAACTGGCTTGTATATGTATGAGTTTACATCCCATTTCTATACCAAAACAAGGTGTGACTGGCAAAACAATTATCCTGCATAAAGCCCTTCAATTTTTTTAATCCTAGGGTTAATGTTAAATTTTTTGTTTGAAAATCAACTTGAACAGAACGGAACACCAGCAAAGCACAAACCACAGAGGCAGTGTTGACATTCTGTTTTCGGCAAACACTGGCCATGCTCAAGGTATGAATAGTTTTCTGTGTAGTACTGTAGATTATTTTTGCTATTTCATTCTGGGGCAATAACTGACACTGTGCACGAAAGGATACATATTTACCCCCTCATCTAGGCGAACTTTTTCTACCCTGGCATAGACCTTTTCTCCTCTTGGTGTCCTTGTCGTCAGGGGTGAGGTTGGACAAAGTGACTGTTGTCTTTTTCTTTGTCTATTCTTTACTCACTTTTCTCTCACTACGTCCTGTCTCCTAAACAGTCTCCAACTTGTATCTGTTGCTGTTGTTCCCCATTCTCCTCCCATTCTTTCCAGAGCTCCCTTAAAGGGATACTCCAGTCAGTGAGAGATTTACACAATTTACTTACATCTGTATAATATATTGGTTGTGCATAGTAATTGTGCATAAAGATCGTTAATAAACAATTAATTATAGTATAATTGTATCAGAAACAGTCCACATTGGATTCAGGGCGCTGCTATCTTGAGACTTTTGCGCCAGTGACGTAAACCGCATACGTCACTGGCGCATGCACGTTCGAACATCCTATGTCTGTCCAATGGTATTTGATGTATCCAGTACGTCGTGGATTGCTTACGTCACAATCACAATTATTAGCAAAGATTCCGCAATCCTTGCCTTTTTCAACAATGCGCCAGTGACGTAAACGATTTGGCTTACGTCACTGGCGCATATGTCTCAAGATGGCAGCGCCCTGAATCTAAGATAGCATGTTTTTGATACCTTTAAACTACAACTAATTGTTTATTAAAGATCCTTGTGCACAGTTACTACTGTTAACCTCTCACTGCCTGGAGTATCTCTTTAACACAGTCCTCCCACTGCAGTCTCCGTCTTTCTCACCTCCTTTTCCCCTCCACTTTCTGGGCATCTGGTCTCTTTACTACTTATTCACGACCCATTTTTTCCATGTGACCGGCCCATTTCAACCTACTCCTCACCAAATACTTCTTAAAACGTTCCTTTTCTCCACCCTCCACAGACATCTGTGGGGAACCGACAGCATTGCTGGCAACTCAGGTCTGTGACGTATTCACATTATTTATGCGCGCACGTGCGCTGTTTAATTTTGGTTTCAGTTCATCTTTGAAGTTTTTAGACACCAACTGTTATAATTATAAGGCATATCCACATGTGTTAACAAATGCTGGATATAATTAGTGAATGCAATGTAACGAGATAGTGGGACTCTGGCGGTTAACGGCACGTGGCCCGAGTTGCATAATGGCGCCACCTGGATTACTGGTTCTATAGGTCCTCATTCCCCAATTAGTTAGTTTCTTCGTTTCCTCTGCATTTGTGCAGTGTCTTTGATTGGAGGAAAACTGGTTTGTGTAGAGGAATTATTTGTTTTACTATTTTGGTTGAAAGAACATTCATACACAAACATCCACCCCATCTAGATGGCCAATTACCCTTTCATACAGCTGAGTGAACGTTAAGATTTATATTTCAGAGATAAAGGTGTTGGAAATTATGCAATTGGTACAATTTAACATAACCGTATCATAACAACGATCCTATTTAGCAAGTTTAACTGGGTGTCTAACAGAAAAACTTTAACATAATGTGTGCAGGGCAAAGCAAAAATCTAGGCCACCTTCGAAGCAACATCAAAAGATTGAAGATCACCTGATATCATAATCTGTGACATCTCGCCGGACAGAAAGATTGTGCAACAAACCTATCTCGTGAGTGGCAAGCCCACGTTTATATTTAACGGCGCATCTGGTGGTTCTAGATTGAAAGAAAAGGAAATCCTGGGAGATTGGTTGTACCTGGGCTCACGTGAGCGAGACGGGAACCTCAGAAGAAAACAGGATGTTTGACAATCGGCTCAAAACAGAATACCGATACCTCAATCTGCGGCTAATTTAGTTTATAACGTAATCACTGCAATCATTCTGACAGCACAGACGTATTCCAAACGTTGATTGCATGAGTGCGAAGTCAGATTTCCTGTGAAAAATTGGCTATGTTGAGTGGTGATCAAGCCCTCGTTTTGCATTGTCATTGTGGGTAATGTTATTTTTGGGTAACGAACGGCTAAATTTGTCTGGTTGAAACTGTCTGGGAAAGGGAAGGATGTCTGACCGGCTGACCCAGTCAAAGAACGGCAGTCAAACACAATGTCATTGTGATCAGGACCAATTTGAGGACTGAACATTTTTGGTTTTTTCTATAAGTGAACATGCTATCATATCTTACCCCTGTATGCAAACAACACATTTTACCACAATGACGTCAGCTGTATTTTTTATCCAATCCTACAGTTTTGTTCTCAAAAATATCACAAAGGCACCCTGCTGATATTATCATAAACGTGACGATTTGTCTACAAATGCAGGGGGGGTCTGTCTATCTGTCTCAACTACCTACTGTATAGCTAGCATCAGGCTGTTTCTCTAATTTTAAATTCTCATCACTTCCCTTTAGTTTGACTTTCTACCAACTACAGTTCCAAAACTGGCATGTCTGTAGTGACTTTGAATATGATGTACATAGTAGTACAGTGGTTTGAACATCTAGCTCTCAGCTGAGAAGACTGATATTCTAATCCATATAGGAATTTACATTCAAATTTATATTCAAACAACTTATATGAACTAATATTTAAACCAATATTTGAACCAATATTCTAAGCAGAAATGAAATCCATATATCCAAATCACCTATTTAATCAATACTACAATTGTTATCAGAATAGTTATTTGAATCTCTATTCGAGTTGGTAGAGAATCAATATCCAAATGAATATCCAAACCAAGATCATGATTCAGGGCTGCTGTCTGACAACCCCAGGGGTAGTCGTTACTCCACAATGTTACCATAATTCTACCACAACAGTTGTCAAACTATTGCATTTACAATACAGCCATTTACAAAACAACATTAAACATGTAAGCATATAGATGCAAAACTAAAGTTACACATCTTGTTATGGCAGTGTTTCCTCTAAGTAAAATGATGTGCGAGGTGGTAGGATGGGCTGAGTGAACACTGAAGGCATGACGCAATGTTATGTGTGTCTGGGGGCATGGCCACACAAAACTCCTTTTTTTAAACTACCTTCAAAATGGTACATTCTCAAGGGTGTTTAAATCTATTCCTTGGTATTAGAGAGGAAACAAAAGTATAACTACAAGCTAGCAGCATGTAAACATGTTTATAGCAAGGAGATGGCAATACTGGCATATTTGGAATGAGGTGGCATAAGAAAAACAGCAATGTGGCCCATTCCGTTCATCATATAGCAGGGGAAACACTGTTACAGTAAAGTAGTTACATGCACCACTATTTGAAGACACTTCAGAATCTGACTCATATTCCTACCTTATTATGTGCTCTTCAGCGGCTTGTAAGTAAATCCAACTTGGTGAACAATAACAGTACTGTAATCCATATAGTCGACGCCAACAAATCTGACTAGATCGTTGGAAAACTCCCAGAACGTTGCAACTCCTGTAAACAGAGAAACATGACTATGAATTTTAACATATTCTATATCCTTATGCCTCACAGAATATCAACCCTTCTATGGGAAGATTGATGTAAATTCAATATCAATCTTCAGATACAGCGTCGTGTACACAGATGACAAATAGTTAGTGCCAAGGAGGTTGAGAATGTCACAAAAAATGCACAACACCAGTGTGAATCAGACATAAACCATCAATTCTGCATCTTTCATAAATCAGGCGCTGGTGACATCATCAGCACAAGGATGCATTTATTACACGTTTCTGATCCTCCATGAAAAGTGCACGACCGATTTATCTAGATCAAACGTTAAGTTCTTGCCTTGTCCCAGCTGAGTGTGAACTGCAGTCTACCAGTGCATCCGTTTTGTCAAAATGTACACCAACTTGCCAATTCATCTGACACATCTAACTACCCCGTATCATCATGCTGGGGTATATGGTAACGTTTCCTTGCATCAAACTATCAGGATTTATCTATTGGCTGTTGTTGTTCTAGTTCTAGCTGTTTCCAGAACTCGGCAGGGTTCTATCAACTGACTAGTCTGTACATATTGTGACTGCAACGTTTTGATATTATGAGGTCTCACAGAACTATTCATTCTTTTTCATAACATTTACACCAAGCTGACATTTCCTTGCTGGCACTGAGGGTGGTCACTGTCAGGGTTCTCGTTGCCCTCAGTGGTTCTTTTAAATCCCTAAATGACATGGAACTGATATTAACACGATATTCCAATTCACAAGGGATACAAGTCCCCAATGTTGAGAACCAGGTTTTAACACCAAATATACCATGCCAGCATGCCAAGCAGATGTGCTAACCACTATACTATCGATGCCTCTCTCTGCTGTTGAATAAATGTTCATTTAAATGTGAAAGCAGAACTGTGACATCATTATTTGTAACTGATTCATCACACACTGTGGACATTTGTGATAATAATAACCCACTATAAATCACATAACATTGAGAAACAACACGTTTACAATTACCACATCATCTGACCAGTTTCCATGTCTCAGTCCCCGTCCATTTTCATTTCCAGGAAACTAATTAATTTAAAGATAATAAAACCATACTGTCACAGCTTGCATGACCAGCCCACATTTAGGTGGGAATTCAGTACTAATTATAAACACTGCAGCAATTAACCACGTCATTACGTGATGAAGCCACCATATGGGAACTCCCTGGGGGTCTGGGGCAACCTGGTTATCACCCCTTTAATAAGAGGACCTGGACATATTGCAGGGACACCTGAATTCTGTCATCGGTCAAGTGGACAAATGATCTTTGATGGACTATGTCGATGACCACTCCAACCCACATGCTTCCCCAGTCTCATTCTCCATTCCCAGGTCCCATTTTCCTCCCCTCAGGAACCCCCACTGGGAAACCAACTAATTTCTCCAGTTTATTTCCCCTGGTGTGACAGCTGACTGCGTACACAAATTTTCATAGGAATACTAAAATGTTGTGCTTCAAATGTCAAATGAGTAGGAGAAATTAAATCAATATTTTTAATTAGCAAAGTTTTTTTTATTATAATCATATCTTAATAAGGATAAATGTATATAATAAACTTGAAACAGTATTTGCGATTCTATTCTTGCATTTTTGAAATGTTGAAATTGCAGAGTATTCAAAAAACATTAATGGAAATATTGCAGATTTCAGTTGGGTTGACTTGTAGTTTGATGCTATTATTATTATTATTATTATTATTATTATTATTATTATTATTACTGTTATTCGTGTGGTTCCCACGTTTAAGACAAGTGATATAATACACTTCCTGCTAATAATGTTCACTCCTGGCTGATTCTGTGGGTAGCGGACAGACAACCGTATGTTCATAAATCCAGAGGGACTACGTAATACGTATGTTAAATACTGTTTAACCATAAGCAACATGAAATGAACTGTGAAACCTCTTTTCTGGATAATAATTATAAAAATTTCATTGTGCACTTGTACGTATCTTGAAAACTACATGATCTTGAATGTTCTTTCAAAATAACTGCAAACTAACAGTATTAGTCATGGATATTTGTGGGGTATACATCTCTTATTCCAATCTAACACCAATCCTGTTAATTGTAGTGCACTTAAAATATAGCGTCACACTTTCAGCATGCAGATCCAAATCTGTAATAACTGACTTTTAACTAGTTATTAAGCTTTTCAAGTGAAAGCATGCAAGGCAAGTTAAATAGCGCTGAAACCCCAAAGGTGTTGCCATACAATAATATCTTACATATCCCGGTGAAAAGTGCTGGTGACCTTTTGTATAGAGGTCAATGATATGGCTAAATGGCTACAGAAATCACTGGTCGTTCTACCCAATCTCTTCTAAGGGCAGGGCAGATATGTCCAAGAGTCTTGACCAGAAACAAGGGCATGTAGGCCAGCCTGAGTTCAGTTAATATGCCACCCAGTCAGCATCTGGACGTTCTAATACTACTTTCTTGATAGCCTGACGACTGCCTTGAGTTGTAGAGATAACGTCTACACAGTGTTGACATCTCTAGACACAAGGAGAGGAAGAAAAAGAAACTTGAAACCAAGGAAACTTCCCCTGTCAATAGGGACTTGGAAGCACAACACGTGGGTACAGACAGTTTCAACACAAATAAGTTTAATTTCTGCAAATTAAGTACCCGGTAGCAGCAGTCAGCTGAATATATCCTCACACACTGTACTCGGGTAGAGGAATGAAGTTTACCAGTGGGCCCAGATTGACTGGGTCGAGATTCAGCAAAACGCATACCTCGCATGTGCAAAGCAGCATGCAGACACAGTGCTTGCTTTTATCTGCTCTGACACAGCATTGGTGACTTACGTCACATTCGGGCTGATATTCCTCAAAATGTGCTTAATAACAATCATATTGAAACACTTGATGCATTACTAATGGAAACTAGCACCACTGAATTCCATAACGAATATCTGCATTCCTCTATAAATCAGATATGAACTAACAACTGACCCTAGCAATCTAACAAACAGTGGTCAGAAGTTATACTGTATCCTCACTGCGAGAGCAACAATTATCCTTATCATTTCATAATGAACCCTTGTCTAACACCTCGTATTTTTTAACGTTAACACATTATCAGTTGCTGATAAGTGTTCCCGGATCATAACCAGGCCATCAGTTCACGGCTTCAAATGTTGTAATCGCTCTTAATGTTTATTTAATCAAAATATAAAGTCAGAGGTCAAGACTTGCGTACAGGTAGTCAATGTTTATGCTCCATATTCTAGTGGTTACTTTGATTTATATAACCTTTCACATTATTATAGCATACTTTCTAAGGCATATATTAATCTGAAATTGTAACTTATATACAGGTGTATATATAATTACCCATGAAAAAGAAAAATGTTGCTGGTATGTAGGACATCTGTAGTTTTGGGTTAATGTATACGCAGTATATAGGGGAAGTATTTCCATCAGTATTTCACATTTGTTTTAAATACAATAAATGTGAGATATTAATTTATTTATTACACTATGTAACCTTGTATAATGAATATGTTTTAATATGACTGTAAAATTGAATTTTATCAACAATTAACATATTAAATTCTTCACATCTAATGACTTTTAAAATGTTAACCAATAACCATTAACCATAGATTAAGGTCTATCACATTGTGATTCGACGTTATTGTTTATATCACAATGAATCCATTACTGCGTCAGTTTCAGTAAAGCTTCACCAGATACTATGCACTTAATAGAAGTTATCGCGTGCACGATATCTTCAACTCAGAGTGCTGCTTTTAACGGTGGACCACTTTTAAGAAGTCACTGGATAGAGATCGCTGTTCTTTAGCATGAGCGCTGTGCCATGATAATCCAGTCCCATTCATCAATCAATGCCGAATTGTGTGATGGGTTGGCCGCTATTTCATTTCAGATTTGCTGATAAAAACATACCGATCAATAGACTGATTGGCTGAGGCAGAGTTTTTATGGCACTCCTACAGGCAGTGTGGAATGTCAGACTGACTAAGCCTGTTTTTTTCTCACTTGGCTGTGGTCTGGGTCATTTGTTTTGTAAACTAACAAAAATATTCCATCTTCCTTCTTGGTTGTACATATATCCTGAGGATATATGTACTGATTTAGATTCCCACAGAATAAATATATTAATAATCATAACTTCTATTGCCCCTAAATTGATACAATTATCGTAATAGCTAAGGAACTATCTCACGGCCAAAGGGCCATGATATAACTGCAATAACCTTGCTTCAGGGCTATAATTACTCGCACCTGACAACTACTGATCTCAGCAATGTGCCAAGTCTTCAGCCAGGTATACTACGCTATCTGTCTGACCCATCGCGGAAAATTAAACCATCGTCTATGCGCTTTAGTGAAACCATTGCAATAAAGCTGTAATCAAGCAAAGCATCATCCAAGGAGGCATTTGTTAGCCAGCCCCCTGCATCATCAATAAATGACAAGTGCAATCTGGTGGATAATTGCAGAACTACACCTGCTACTGCACAATGATGCACCCGTGCCCGGGGCTCATCAAATCAAATCTGCAGCTCACATCCATAATCAAAATTCATGATTAATGGCTAATCTCGCAAATAATAACTGAAATGACACTCACTACCTAGGGGGATATAGCGAGGCAGTTGATTATAACCTCTGCCAGGGCCTGGCATACCCTGGTATATATGGGCAGGTCTGTACCAGTGGAAGTACCAAGTACATGACTGAAAATGCTTCTGAAAGTGAAATCAATGATTATTCATGATGAGTAATTCAAATGTGCGTATGGCTAAATCCCATCACTAACATAAATCTAGAAACAAAATTAAGAAAATATTAGCAGAAAACCAAAATTGTAATTTATTTAGGCAAATGTATGAAAGTAGTGCATTATGATCACAGGTTATGTATGATGTTGCAGTATTGGTCTCTGATCTGTACATGCATAACACTATTAGTCTAGTAGTTCCCTTAGTTTTATGCTGAATGTAGTTATGTGCCACAACCCTAGTGTGTACTGGAGTTGTTTTATTTTTGATTTATTGAAATATATTTGTACTGATTGTTCAACAATATGGGTTATACAGATTTGTCAATGGTTTCTTTGTGTTGTGCAAAAGTTCACCTACTCTTTTTTGTTACCGGTTTTGCTGCTGTCTATTTGTGCTGCCAATATGTGCCCCACCCCACCCCACCCCACCCCCCCCCCCAAATTACTTACATTTTTTATTGCATTATTTCATCAATTAGCATGCCAGTTATCCACACAATTCAGAAAAACAGATTTTCAAACCTCAACAGATGGCCTTGACAGAGAATGATCCATCTCCAGAAACAATCATGTCAAATAAAAATTCCCATGGGAAATAAAGATGCTCGGAAAACACGCTTGCAACAGCTTGTGAGAGCTGCGACATATTCCATCAACAATAGGAGATTGATTGCGGAATTAAAGACCACAGTGGCTGCTTCCAAGGCCATTAATAAACATGTGTTGGATCACTAAGGCACTCAACACAATCGCTTCTGTTTGCAAAGTGCACTTGTCGCTGCTTAATCATCGATAGTCCATTTTATTCAGTATCATCTACTTAGAGATAATTCTACATCAACCGAAGTGATTATAATGAGAATATTCCACAAATTACAATATGAATCGTTTAGACTAAAAACACATCAATGCAATTAATCTTTTTAGTAATGTCAATGAAATAATAGTGTCTATAAAAAATGGTTTTTGTTTAAATAGAGCAATATATGGAGAATACTAAAGAAGGAGAAAACAAATTTTACAACATTTCATACATATTTGCACAGTACTTGTTCAAAAATATAAATTCTCTAGATCCATCAGTGATTTTCTGTGTCTTATAAACACTATTTAAACAATAAATGCCAAGATACAATGTTCAGCTTATTGACATTACTCATGGCTACATGAAGTAATCTTGGAGATGTAGATTTAATTCCCCTGACAATTTGACAGATCATCTGCCAGGCGCTGCAGAATTAAATTTCCTGTCACCAGAAACACGCATCCACCAAACCACCATGCTAGGGTAATTGCATAATCTGATTATGCAGGTAATAAGCTTTACTCGTCTTCAGTAATTATGGATTTCATCAAGTTTCTCACAATGCCCTATGACACTTCGATAGTGGATTACTATTCCCAGTAGCAGAAAAATTTGCATGATTCCATGACTGTCAACAAGGGTGTGATTGGTGACTGCACATGTGTGTGTGTTGTGTGTTGGGTGTATGTATATGTGTGTGTGTGTGTGCGCGCGCACGTGCGCGTTCACGTGCACGTGCATGTGGTGTCAATCAGTCAACAAGCATTATATTGGTACCAGAATTTTATTACCATTATTTTATTTTTACTACCCCTCGGGTAGCACATAGCATCATATCTAGGATTAGCCCATTCATAGGCATTGGGCATGTACAGTTTTGTACACACAGTAGAAACCAGTATTTATGTTTTTCAGCCAGGGTACCTTTTTGTGTGCGTTAATACATAGAAGTGTCTGTGTTTACATTCACCAATGTTTTGTTTTGTGCTATTTGTGTACAACTGAAAATGTATCACTTTTTGGTGTTCAAGTATCTACAGTGGTAACATTGTCCGGATACAAGTGCATTATGGCCAGTACGTAATCTCAAATGCACCAAATGCAGCCATCATGAATACACCATTTGTTTGTTCAAAGCCTTGTACATATCAAACACATTGGTGCAGTAGATCAATATATGATCCATGAATAAATTTAACGCCACAATGAACCCACATTGTCAACCAAACTGCACCTTTTTGTCTCGCCAGACACTCTGTTGCCAAACAATAAAGGTAAATTAATCCGCTCTACATACACAAGTCTGTTCCTTTAATGTGTTGGCAACGACATTGTATTACGGTTAATCTCGGTGCAGCTTACCGAGACGTAATCTACGATTTATTCATATCCGGTGCATAGAATTTGATATACAAAAGCGTACATGCTCACTGACTATTTCAAATAATTTATAATGTGTCTTTATCTCACTGGTATATCAGTAATTCCAGGTAAGTTGGATTATGCAATATCATAAGTGTGGGAAGATAATCCAAAGGACAGTCGCTGAACATATCTTATAGGTGGCAGTAATACACTTGACAATTTTGATTCAAGTCAATAGTCAATTTCAACCTAGCAATGTACATGTAAATGCATATTAACTTCCCAATGTTACCAGTAGCTGTAATTAATAGGCAACTCAATTATTGCAACTCACTTCTAAACGACATTGCCAAAAACTAAGCTCCAATGTATATACCGGTAATTGTTTAGCACGCAACACTAAAGCAGATGTATTGGCTTCCTTTTGTATATCGAATTAAATTAAAATTATTACTTACCATACTCTTTCTATTCAACAACCAATGTGTTTGGTAATCAGCTACATTTCTCTGATATTTCTAGGACCCTTAGGTCATTCGTACCAGGTTATCCTTTTCCAAACTTTTTTTTCCTAAAACTACCTAGGCTGAATATTCGCAAATGCGCTTTCTGTGTAGCTGTGTCAACAATGTGGAAACAACTCCCTATTGCACTTATATCTTCTGAAATCATAAACCTTTCGTAAAAAAAACGCCAAACAGATTTGTTTAAAATTTCTTTTCCACAAAACCTTTTGGTGGTTCCATTCTCCAGTGACAAGTCTTGTCCATCCCAGTTTCTGATTACACCAAAAATGATTTTGTCTGTTGCGCCTCCGAGTTTGAATTTTTAAGGATGTAGGAGCAATGGAAATGTCACAATGACTTGTACATCAAATAAAGCAAGTCTTACCAACACAAGAGTTCAACAGTCTAGCCTTTGATGGGGAGATAAATTAACAGTAAATGCAGAATGAACTTCAAGAGTGATTTGGACCCACTCTGCAAGGAGAGAAGGTGGACAAAGACGACTTGTTGCATAAATAATCACTGGCATCCCAAAACACTTATCGAAGGAAGCCATTAGAAAAATCAAGTACAAGCAAATGATGTGGAAGACATATAGACATACCGGAAGGGAAGAAGACTATAGCATTTATAAAGAAGCACTTAATCAAGCTACAGCTGAAATTAGAAATTCAAAGAGAAGCTACGAAAAAAAAATAGCTTTTAATATAAAACATGACAGCAAGAGTTTTTATGCGTATGTTCGAAGTAAACAGAAAGTTCAGGATAAGGTCGGTCCTCTAGAAGGTAGTGATGGAAACATAATAACAGAGGGATTCTTAATGGCAGAAAACCTAAATGAGTACTTTAGTTCGGTGTTTACCAGGGAAGATATTAGTATATTACCAGTACTTGAGACTAAGTTCGAAGGGAGAGAGTTTGACTATTTAGGACAACTAATTGTAACCCCAACAATGGTAGCTATGAAAATAAGAGATATGAAGGATAATAAATCACCTGGAGTGGATGGGATTCCTCCCAAATTACTATTGGAAATTGTAGAACAAATCTGCATACCGCTTGCAACAGTGTTCAATTTGTCATTAGAGGAGGGAATAGTTCCGTTAGAATGGAAAGAAGCAAACATTATACCATTATTTAAAAAAGGTTCGAGAAACAAGTCAGAGAACTATAGACCAGTGAGTTTAACATCGGTGATTTGCAAACTATTAGAAAGACTAATTAAAGACCACCTGGTTGATTTTCTTGTTAAAAATAAACTGATAAACCCATCTCAACATGGGTTTTTAAAAGCGAGGTCATGCTTAACAAATATGTTATGTTTTTTGGAAGATGTCACAAAGTGGCTAGATGAGGGATCACCAGTAGATATAATCTACTTAGATTTTAAAAAAGCCTTTGACAAAGTGCCACACCAAAGACTACTACTTAAACTAAAGGCCCATGGCATAGGAAATGGAATGATCAACTGGATAGAAAAATGGCTTATTGGTAGAAGACAAAGAGTAGTAGTTGATGGGGAGGTTTCAAACTGGAAAGCGGTTTTGAGTGGAGTACCGCAGGGATCAGTACTGGGACCTATTTTATTCTTAATATATATCAATGATTTGGATGATGACATAACAAGCAAGGTGTTGAAGTTTGCGGACGACACAAAAGTGTTTAGGAAAATTAAAAGTGATGCAGATAGACAGCATTTACAAGATGATCTTAATAAGTTGATAGAATGGTCTGAGAAGTGGCAAATGCTGTTTAATTTTGGAAAGTGTACGTGCCTTCACACAGGACATGGGAATGAAGATGCACAATATACAATGGGTGATACTGTACTAAATACTACCTTAAAGGAAAAGGACTTAGGGTTAACTATTAGTGCTGACATGAAGGTATCAGAGCAGTGTGGAATTGCAGCAGCGAAGGGAAACCAAATTCTTGGATTAATTAGGCGAAATATAGTGTACAAAGAAAAAGAACTAATAATACCGCTATATAAAACAGTAGTTAGGCCTCACTTAGAATATTGTATACAAGCATGGAGGCCATATCGCAAGAAGGATATTGATATGCTAGAAAGAGTACAAAGGAGAGCAACCAAAATGATACAAAAACTCAGGAATATTAGTTATGAAATGCGTTTAAAAGAATGTGGCTTAACAACACTAGAAACCAGAAGATTGAGAGAGATCAGATTGAGGTGTTTAAAATATTGAATGGATATGAAAATATTGACAGAAATATGTTTTTCACAGTCAAGGAAGAGAGAAGGACTAGAGGACATGGAGTTACATTAGCAAAGAAGCAGTGTAGACTAGATATTAGAAAATTTTCATTTTCACAAAGAACAGTAAACGAATGGAACAGATTATCAGCTGATTGTGTAGGTGCTAGCAGTGTTAATATATTTAAAAATAAAATCGACATATACCTAAGAAGGGCGGGGTATACTTAGATAGATAGGTTGGACTCTCGATAAGCCAAATGGCTTCCTAGTCCACCTGCCATCTAGAGTTGAATCTCTAGGTGGCAATCTTGTTAAATCTTGTTAAATCTTGTTAAATCTTGTTAAATCTTGTTAAATCTTGTTAAATCTTGTTAAATCTTGTTAAATCCCGCATGGAAACATGGGAGAAAAAAGACTTGTTCATTACATGACATGATGAATTGTCCTGCATCAATAAAAATCCATGAACAAGTGTGAAAATTTATGTAACCGTCATAGTCACAGATCTCTGGACTGGAGGCAGAACCACCACAAACCTTCAACTTAGGTAGGTAGGCACAGACAGATTCACAAACGACAACAAAATGACACATCACTCACACTTGTTAGCGTCATCCAAATACAGATCTGTGACATTGATTAATGACACGTTCTCGCGGTTCTCAAACCTTCTACCATAATGCATCATCCGTCATGATTACGTCACCATCTCAGTGGTCTGTCCCCAACGAAAAGCTTTGTCACACAAATGTCACCATCTGTTGATCCAGGCCTTTATGCAGGGTCAAATTGTCACCAGGCCAAAATATCCTGGAAGATAAAATTATGTCCGTGCATGCATGCATGCAGTTTAGTCAAAATGTGCACAGAGTATATATAAGATTAATATGAGTAATATAAGGTCACTTGTTCCTCAAATGCACACACATTTATTACCCATCCATTCAAGTCTTTACCCGACCAAAAGAAACTCTACCCATCGTAAAGACAGGTGGTCTATTCTCTATACAAAGCAATGTGTTATTATTATTATTATTATTAGCATTTCTTAACTTGGGCCATATCTCTGGGACCAGACCCTTCATAGGCACATACACACATTACAAAACGCACATGGAATCATAAAAATGTTTTTAACATGTATATAATAGTAATATATATTATATAAAGTCTTCAAGTCTTCAAGAATATACAGCTAAAAGTAATATTTCACAATCCTGTAGTTTGTAATGTCGTTGTGGACTACTTAAAGTAATAAAAAAGTTAATAAAATTAAAATAAAGAGTACATAATAAGTAATTAAGATACAGGACATAGTTTCTAAAATATTAAGACAATTGTTATGGTAACTAATGATGGTAAATTACGGTATTAAAAATACTGTAATCTGGTTGCCAATAAAACAATGCACGGTATCACATAGAAACCATATCTACATCAACCAACATTGCCAATATAACACTACTCAATAACACATGCATTAGTTTATTTCAGATTCATAGTCTGTCGTAAGTACACAACTATATTTGCTCATGACATCATTACCTGTTCCTATGCGTCGATCATGTAAGTTACAAAGGTTAATCTGCAAATCGCTCACAAATCCATGATGTAGCTTCCATGTGATTCGTGTAATTAATCTGATAAATCCACGCGATCTAGAATACCACTTGATAACTCACACTTTGTAATCGTTATACCAACAAGTTGTGAAATCGTAGATCTGTTCCCAAAACAGTTATCAGAGACACAAGCAACCAGATCAATAACTGGCTTGTGTCAACTATCGTTTACAAAAGCGATCCCATTAAAGTTTTCACATATTAAATCGATGTAAACATAATTATAATCTGATTTAATCAATGTTGTTATTAATGTACATTCACGGATATTGATAAGGCTGCAAATCTCTAATGCTTATTCAAGCCCAGGGGCATTTCAAACCACATATATAATTACTGGGTCAATACCTGGTATTGAGCGATACACTCTGTGTTAACGCATGCTAAGATGATCTATATTTGTAGACCTTGATTTAGTTTAAGCTTGAAATATGTTCACTGTGGAGGATATTTTGTGACAGTCACTTGTAAACATATATAATTAGTACACAGAAATTATATTTAGACACCTACTGTGATATATATATATAGAAATTATTACAGTGTATTTGAAATCAATTAACATGGACAAGACAGGACAGGGTCCACCTGTGCTGTTCAGATGGTGTCTTCCCGTTATGGCTACTTCCCGTTGAACTAGTCCCGTTGTAGCTACTTTATATTTGTCAATTTCTCAATTTAGATAAGGCAGCAGTAAGTGCTAAAGATAGGTTTGAGACACTGTGACATCTGATGAACCATATAGTTATCTTCTGCAATGTCTTCACCAGCTTGGTGTGTTGATACAGTTGGTGGACAAGCATCCATCCCATTGTCACCAAATAACACTTGTTCTACTACTACTAGTGAGACGAAACATAATTGATGACTTTTATTACTTTTTGATAAATTTGCAAATCTGTACTCCATATAATTAACGTAGTTGTCTTAATAAAAACTGTCTTGAACATGCGTTTAGGTTATATATCCCATTTCAAATAACTGACAGTTTCATTTATAGCATTCTTATGACTTTTAAAAAGTGTTCTTCATTAATTCATGCATGTTACAGCAATCTGAAATAGTTATTGCTCTCTGTTGCAGTGTTCCCAGGATAAAGCCATGTGCGAGGTGGGAGCTGGGCTGAGCAAGCACCAGATACATGATGGCACCATGTGGGTCCAGGGACACTACCTTCAAAATGGTGCATTCTGAAGGGTGTTTTAGCCTATTTCCTGAGAAATACAGAGGAAACAAATGCGTAACTATAAGTTAGCAACAGGTACATGTAATAGCAAGAAATAGCTATGAGGTGGCAATTCTGGCATATTTTGAGCGAGGTGGCTTAGAAAAACAGCGAAGAGGCCCACCTCGCTCATCATATAGTAGGGGAAACACTGCCCCTGCTGTCCCCTTGAATTGTGTAATTAAACAAGTAGCTATAACGGGACTAGTTTGCCTGCCAAACTTATCGAGTAGCTATAACGGGAAAAAGTTTAGTTGTAACAGGTGGTAGCTATAACGGGAAGTAGCTATAATGGACCTGGACAGTCAGATATCAGCAGTACTTAACAGACCAGCAAGAGGGGCTGGACTCACTGTCTATATGATCAGTCTGGCACAGACATTATCTGTGCATTGGACATGCCAGGACTGTCATGTCCACTCACTCACTCACTCACTCACTCACTCACTCACTCACCACTCACCACCACTCACCCACTCACCACTCACCACCACCACCACTCACTCACTCACCCACCTCCACCCACTCACCCACTCACCACTCACCACTCACCCACTCACTCACTCACCCACCCACTCACTCACTCACTCACCCACTCACCCACTCACCACTCACCCACTCACTCACTCACTCACCACTCACCCACTCACCCACCCACCCACCCACTCACCACTCACTCACTCACCCACCCACTCACCCACCCACCACCCCTCACCCACCACTCACCCACCACCCTCACCCACTCACCCACCCACCCACCCACCCACCCACTCACTCACTCACCACCCACCCACTCACCCACCCACACACCCACCACCCACCACCCACTCACCTACCCACCACCACCACCCACCACTCACTCACCACCCACCACTCACTCACCACTCACCCACTCACTCCACTCACTCACTCACCCACCCACACACCCACCCACCCACTCACCCACTCACTCACTCACTCCCTGTCCTGCAGCTAAACCATATTACCCAGCATTAAAGAGATTTTGGGTATCCCAAATCATAATGAAAAGAAGGGATTCTTTGAGAATTAAACTTTGTAATAAAGTACATACAATCTTGTATTAATATAACATTTATGTAATGTCTTCATTTTATTAGAATTACATTTGTGGAAAAGAAATCGTGCCATTTTAATCATAATGAATCTATAAAACACATGTAATATATATCATTATAAGTAATTTTATATACTAAATCCATATAACTGTGTCACTTTTGCTATAAATTTAATATAACTGCAGTAATTAATCCCCAAACCATGTTAAACATTTGCTTTGAGATATTTTCAATTCAGTAGACCTGTGGATGTTTACAATGATCAGTATGTAAAAGGAATATATATGAGCTGTGACAAAATGTCTCTTAATGTGCATGTGATGTAGTAAGACCAGGTGGTGCCACCAAAGAAACAAATCTGTGGTTCCTGCTGCCCCTGAACTAAACAACCTTTGAATGCAAATACCAAGATAACTCATAAAAGTCATTTTAAAACTGGCCCATAGCTTGCAGAGCTCTGACAAAAGAGATATAGATAATTATATCAAACAGCCTACATACAGTTTGGTCAAAACATCCTACTGGGAAAATCTAATGGAATGTGACCGACGAGAATGTACTCTAGTGTACATGTCAATGCCATGCAGGTGCTATAGATCTATTTGTCTATCAGTGGTTGTGTATATAACACATCACCATATGTCACCAGGTGAACCAACTATCACCCTACCTGTGAATTTATTATCTCTTTATACCATGCCTTGCAGCTGGGATAGCACATCAATATGGTGACAGAATCAGGGTCAACACGTAACCGTGGGCAACATGGTGTGTCACTGAAAGCGAACGTAACCCTAGGCAACTGTTTACAGCCCGTTGCCGTGCTAGTTCTATGGTCTATGTGACATTATCCTAAATAATTGGCAAATCAAACACTACTGAAATCATCATCACTAGTGCCGCATCCTGAGGAGTCTGAAGAAGTTGATAGATATTTTATATCTTACCACAGCTTTACGTAGAGACCCGCCCACCTGTCATTTGGATGGGTAAAACCCATTATGGATGGGTAGAAATATCGGTGGCCGGTCTTCCAAACTCATAGATACTTAGTCAATTATGCCTTGATGTCACATGTGTGTTTGTAGTTTATTTTAGGTCATAAAACATATGTCAACTGGCTTGTATGTATATGAATTGACATCCACATGAATGTGTGAGTGGCAAAAATTGTATCCTTCATAAAGCCCTGTATGATAGCTTTATGTAGAGACCTGTCCACCCGTCATTTGGACGGGTAAAAACGAATATTGACGGGTAGAAATATGGGTGGACGGGTAAAAAAATTAAGGAGCAAAAACGTCTTCCAAAACCATAGAGATATTGTCAGTTTTGCCTTGAAAGTGAGTGAAAATGGTGTCACATGTGAGTTTGTAGTCCATATCAGACCATCAGACACATTTAAAAGTTTGTGAACTGGCCTAACAGTTAACATTCATGTGTCCACCAAAACAGGTGTGACTGGCAATAATTTTATCCTGCATAAAGCCCTGCCTGTATGTTACATATTGCTTGTTGTCTTTCATTACAACTTTGTCACAGACTGAAGGCATATTTAACCTGGGCATCTGTGAGCTGAGTTCATTCATATCATACGTGAAAGATGGGTTAACTTTTCTACAACTTTCGAATCCATGACATCTTTTCATTGTTGTGCATCAGATCTTTTGCTTCCCCTGGCATAGACAGCTTATAGCATGGACCAGTCCCTTTCAGTGTATCTTCCAAGACACAAACAGCATGGGGGGGGGTAAATGAAATTGCATAAGTTTTGATACAACAGCTGGCTTGATTGATTGGCATTCAATTGTTCTAGCCACTCCTCCAACATGCCCAATTGTGACACATGTGTATATATAGCAATGTTTATACTCGTAACAACTGGCCAATCCTCTGATTGCTCTCCACCAAATTCTACTACTATTGCAACTATGCCTTTCACTCTTTCTGCAGTGAATTCAACATATCCTTTCACAGCCAAACACATTGTAACAATGGCCAGACAAATGGCACTGTTAAAAATCACTCAGTCCGTCTAATTATTCTTGTCCGCCCTTGGAGATCCTACAGTTGTCACAGCCAGCTATGCTAATCAAGCCAGGTGTCTAAATTTATCACACCAATTGGATTGTGCATCAGCACCATGTGCAATGCAAATTGGCCTGCCCCATCTGCCAAAATATCATGGCTACACGAAAATATCATTCAGCAAAATGTTGATGTTTCCTCCCCATTTATTTTAAGTAAGTTAAATGTTTTAGTTTTTCTGACTGAAGACTAGTTTTGTAGACAACAGAAGCTATCCAATATCGATTACACCATGGTATAGCTGGTTTGTGTAACTCTGGAAAATTTATCTTTGTTAAAATCATTATATGAATTATTAAGTTTATAAATGCTTGTTTCACTAACATATAATTTAATTGGCAATATACACATCTAATCTCCATCATTGCATACGCCTCAACTTAATAACTGTATATCCAAGCAGCATAAAGACAGTACATAGTCATAGCACTGCATCATTCTAACATACAAGTTTTATCTTGCTAGTATTGGATGGTTTACCAATTGTGCATATAATCATAAATTATATATTATAAATAACACATGCAAATATGGTACCAGTTTAATTCAAATTAATTGATCGTTAACATCAAAGCCAAAGCCCTGTTTTATGTATCTAAATCAACAAAACATTGATGCTCTTGCTAGTTTACATTTTCTAATGTTCATTTATTATAACTGCTAAGCAGCATGTTGGTATTTATTGTGGTTACAGTGCTGGGGATTAGACAGGTGTTTCAATGGGAAATTTGTCTGGGACGCGGGCCTCCAATCACGTCACTCATACACGAAAAGTATAACGACCAACTGTCAGGACTCAGGGCTAGACATAGCCAGCGGCGGTACCATAAATAAACACGGCTGTTGGCAATGGAACAACACGTATGATATGGACATGTGGACACGATACTTCGTAACCACGGCATCCGACAACACGCTTATATGTCTCGGCTATCAAATAATCTCTCTCATGTCACGAACGCGACAGTCGCTCGGGGCGCGGGCAGCTATGTCGTCGCGAGATCAATGACACGTTTACGGTGGCGCGAGACACCGGCGATAAATCGAGTGTCATCAAACAGAGTAGGTAAACACGACTTCGCACTCACCTAGTCACAAAACTCCACTGGAACTCAACGAGTCAAGCCGCTTCGCGTGCCGCCGAGTTCGTCCTCACACTGATATCCGACAAGCCTGCGCGATCAACAATCAATCCAGCCAGCCCAGTGGCATACCATTGGTGCACAATCTGATCTGATCAAGTCACAGTTTCTTCCCGTCAAGCCCTACGTTACTAAACTCCAAATGGAGGAACTTTCCGACTTACACTCGGCATTCTTAAGGGCACTATCCGCAACACGTCCGAATCAACCGGCACGGCATAATGAACTAGATTACACGCTCCATCGCTTCTATTCAACGGTGTGCTTTCCAACTTCCGGTGGCCGCTGCTTGGAAAGCGCGCCAAGTCGCTGAGCAAACGCTCAACTAGCTGAGTAGTTGCGCGATCAAGCCGTTTTATGTCGCAGTAAAGTATAGCACTGTAAAGAGACAAATATTGACGAGGAGACAGACCGAATACAGAGTCGGTGCAAATTACACAATACAAAAAAGCTATAGTCTATCTAAAATTAATGGAACTATATATGGACGCGGTATCTGTTGCGCTTGACTAGTTGAGCGTGACCAAGCCAACTACTCAAGTGCTGACAGTGAATGGACAATTTGTGGGATGACCAGTGAAAACTACATGGCATTCACAACTCTTCTATTTAGATCATAGCCGTGGGTGACCACGCGACCGAGTTGACTTGAGCTGACACTTAGAAATATTCGGCCTAAATCGGTTGGTCTAATAACAGCAGCCTAGACCTTGATGGTTTACCGGCTCAGCGTTTTACCTTGTTGTCGAGAAGAAGAATACTTTTATGTTAACTAATTGGTACGCTCTTGTGGACCAGTTATTCTCAGGCAGTTTTGTTTGTCGCGCATTTACTTAACTGTTCCACAGGCCTGCATACTTTAACGAGAGGTGCAGCAATTATGTTCCAATTCAATTAACACCCTTAATTATAAGTTGAGATGGTGTTTCATTTAACAGGTCTGCCATGGAAGTAAAATGTAAAGCGCTTTGAACAGTTCTAAGGACTGGATACCTTTACCTTTGCTTTACTTTAGCTTACAGAGGAGGTAGACCCTAGATGAATTACGTTTACACGTCGATTCAGAAACACGACCAGATAGACTATAAGGATTAATGCATTACAATTATTCGAAGTGCAAAGAATGGATTGTGGTATAATTATACTCTTTTTAATGGCCTACCACCAATTGAGATTGTCATAACATGAGAAGCACTAGCCGTAGGTACTAGGTAGTAGCAGCAAGATATCCCGCAGTATGTCTGTGTATTGACAGTCCATCGCTACATCAACACTGCTATCCATCTAATTGATACCCCCATTGACTTCGGGGGCACCTCGGTTATTTGTCCGCGTTCTCGCACCCCGCTGTTCAAGACAGAGCTTGGGGTGAAACGAACCGACGGCATGTGGAAAATAGTTGCCAATCTAGGACAAACACAAACATTTAAATGATACATGTTTACTCCTACATCGCATTAATCTTCATTCGGATGCCTCTGAATTAATGGTGTCTAGTCTGAATAGCACAATGCGTGGTGTGGTGTCTGTTCATTGGTTTCACTCGTACAAATTACAAACTGCAACAGTTTATTCATAAGTGCTCAATTTACCATTTGAACCCAGAAAAACAGATTAGCAGTATGGTGGGAGAACAGAAAGAGAAACAATACCACAATTATACCTGGATAGGTATAATTGTTTTGGATCCATGTATCCAAGAGTTAATAAAAAGTAAATAAAACATTATTAGCAATTACACTAATAACTATTATGCTAGCAGCGTACATCCCATAATGAATTTTTTAAGACACATCGCTTAAAATGCGCGGTAGCTCTATTTTGATAGAAAGCCTAATGTTAACAATGAATGCGTATATAAAATAATAGTACCTACTGTCATAAATTCGCTGTTCGCCAAAGTGAGAATAAAAATTATTACTATAGTCTGCACTGCTGAATTTGTTTTTGTCCGGTAATTAATCAAAATGTTACGTCCGCATCGTGCACCGTATGACCCTATACTATAGCTGTTGTGACAAGACGTGGTGACAAGTCATAATTGAAAAAACCCTGAAAAAAAAACCTGATGTAATTAATTATGAGCTGCAACATTCATCTCGTTTTTATGACTATGTCGAGAAAACGTTGGTGATCTACGTAGGTAGCTACGTCACCGCAGCGTCAGGTAAAACATATTCTAAAAATTGGTACATGTCAAAACGGCGACAGACCCCAAACGGCGTCAGAGTAAAAGAGCGACAACCAAAACGGCGACAGCTGGGTCCAACAGTAAAACAGTCCTACACGAAGTAACATCCCCCGTTCAGATTCTGTTTTGATGTGTCGACGTTGACTTTGTAGTCTGGTACCATCTGTAGAGTTAGCTTGTCGCCGTTTTAGAGTGTTTGTTTCGGTTAATGTGAGGAAAATTTATTTATCACACCAATTAGATAGGAAATTTTTATTTGGCAATTAAAATGCAAGTAGATGTGAAGTGGTGCCACCTAGCGGATTGTTGAATAGCTTTCCACGAAAAAGCGAAGCAAACAATTCTGCCGCTGAAAACATACTTCGGCAATGACCCTTGCATGTCCGCAAGAACACATATTCGCGGGGGATGTTTTATATGGTAGCAAGGGGCCAAGGGCCGAATAATCCTGCCGAGCTAAAATAAATAATGCCGCATCGACCCTTAATGCGCACATTCGGGCTTGTGAATTTTAGGAGAGGACTCCAAGTAGTAGTGATAATAACATTCTTTATTTAGTTATTTGTAAATTAGTCGTGCTACAAATGCGGCAATGTTTTACCGCAACCCCGCGAAGACCTGTACATCCGAACATACATATGTCAATGTCAATGCAGCAGTATTTATTTTCAGCGGCAGGATTTTTCGCTATACCATTTCTTTCTGTGGTGTACTTCCCATAGAACTTTTAAAACGAACACACGATGATATTGATTATAATGATGATGACGATTATGATAGTCAGATAGGCATGCAAACAATAGTAGACCAATCTACAATGACTTTTTGCGCAGAATCCTAATCAGTCGAAATTATGCCGGCGTGAATAAAGTGCATTGTCATTGAAGTTGGAATGAAATTGGGACGAGCAAATGACCAACATAATTTGTAGCGGTTGAAGCTCTCCGAAAACCTTGATTTGCAGCCACTTGTAAACTAAGTGGCTATAAAAACCAAAAAAACCATCACATTCAAGTTCTCCCAAAACGCCGATTTATGCTATGGATACCTTCTATCTGTCTGTGTCCCGTGCCGTAGACGACATAATGATGGATCCTGACACGCAGGTTTTCCACACTTCTCTATCCTCAGGCTCAGCTGTTCTAAAAAATTGATTGATTTTTCATCCATGTCCATGACTGATGGTCTTCCTCTCATTTTTAACCAATCAGTTCCTCCTTGCAGGATGGTGTTAGCCAATCCCAGCGCCCCAAACATGACAGGACAGGTTAGTTATACTGACCTCTCCGCGAGGCACGCGGTGTTTGTTGTTATTCAGATAATACAAAGACAAAAAAGTCTGCTCAAATATGAAGTCAGGCATAATACGAAGTCAGGCATAATACGAAGTCATGCATAATACGAAGTCAAGCATAATACGAAGTCTGCCATAAGCTTTTAGAGCTTGTGCTGCCATCTAGCGAACTACCCCAACTTGAAAATACTGAAGTATAAACTAATGCGCTGTGGGGCCGCTGCGCAGGTGTGTGCTTCCGTTCAAGAATTATCTGCCGTTTAAGAATTATCTGCTGTGGTGCTTGCTTTACAGTTGACGACTTTTTGTAAATTTAGGGTTAGGTAAGCTCATCACTTTTGCAGTTTAGGCCCGCACATCGAAACAAACCCATCAAAATGCTCACCTACGGCGACCAAATTTCGCATGGTGTATCTACTACGCACTTGGTGTATGCACTTGTCACGTGATCATAAAACAATAATAAATGACTGAAATCGCTCAAAATATGTAAGTAAAAAACGCGCGTTCCTATTAGAATAATTACTGCCACAGTGATCTCCGTCAGGTGGCATCGTCACAGATTACTCTATTCTGTTAGATGATCAGTAGAAGATATGAGCACATAGTTATGAACTTTTTTTATTATTTTATACAACCAGGAAATAATCAATTAAAAAAACTACAATTTTGTAAAAAACAATGTAATGTTCTAACTGATATTATGTTACTGCGAGTTCATATATCAGTAATCATTATAATGTGTGTGTGTGTGTGTGTGTGTGTGTGTGTGTGTGTGTGTGTGTGTGTGTGTGTGTGTGTGTGTGTGTGTGTGTGTGTGTGTGTGTGTGTGTGTGTGTGTGTGTGTGTGTGTGTGTGTGTGTGTGTGTGTGGTGTGTGTGTGTGTGTGTGTGTGTGTGTGTGTGTGTGTGTGTGTGTGTGTGTGTGTGTGTGTGTGTGTGTGTGTGTGTGTGTGTGTGTGTGTGTGTGGTGTGTGTGTGTGTGTGTGTGTGTGTGTGTGTGTGTGTGTGTGTGTGTGTGTGTGTGTGTGTGTGTGTGTGTTTGTATATATATATATATATATATATATATATATATATATATTATATGTGTGTGTGTGTGTGTGTGTGTGTGTGTGTGTGTGTGTGTGTGTGTGTGTGTGTGTGTGTGTGTGTGTGTGTGTGTGTGTGTGTTATATAGACCGAGCCATACCCACGGTCTATAACCACGGCCCGCGGTGACGCCAGCTTTGGGGATTTGTTCTGTTTCTAGGTATAACCACTGATGACGTTTTATCCCTGAAGTTAAAGCTAAAAGGGGTTCCTCTGCATGTTGTAGCTACATATAAATATCTTGGAAAATATATTTCAGATGATCTTTCAGATGATGATGACATTAATAGGACAACGCAGAACTCTATATGTACAAGGAAATATTAAATTGCGAAAATTTTGTATGTGCTCCCTAGAGGTTAAGCTCACACTGTTTCGTTCATATTGCTCACCCATGTATGGAGTATAACTCTGGTGGAATTACAAGAAATCCACAATAAATATATTGCATATCACACTATTTTTAAGTTGTTTATTGATTCGTGAAAATATGAAAGTACCAGCGTGCTATGCACTCTGTTTGATGTACACTGCTGCCAGTCAGTTATTAGGAATATGGTGTATAGCTTTATGTGTAGACTTGGTAGCTCTGTTAACTATATTTTAAATGACTGGTTGATAGTGATGGGTTGACACTGAGAGAGATGACACGTACCTGAAGGTGGACAAGTACTGGTTGACAGTGATGGTTGACACTGAGAGAGATGACACATACCTGAAGGTGGACAAGTACTGGTTGACAGTGATGGTTTGACACTGGGAGAGATGACACGTACCTGAAGGTGGACAAGTACTGGTTGACAGTGATGGGTTGACACTGAGAGAGATGACACGTACCTGAAGGTGGACAAGTACTGGTTGACAGTGATGGGTTGACACTGAGAGAGATGACACGTACCTGAAGGTGGACAAGTACTGGTTGACAGTGATGGGTTGACACTGAGAGAGGTGACACGTACCTGAAGGTGGACAAGTACTGGTTGACAGTGATGGGTTGACACTGAGAGAGGTGACACATACCTGAAGGTGGACAAGTACTGGTTGACAGTGATGGTTTGACACTGAGAGAGGTGACACGTACCTGAAGGTGGACAAGTACTGGTTGACAGTGATGGGTTGACACTGAGAGAGGTGACACGTACCTGAAGGTGGAAAAGTACTGGTTGACAGTGATGGGTTGACACTGAGAGAGGTGACACGTACCTGAAGGTGGACAAGTACTGGTTGACAGTGATGGTTTGACACTGAGAGAGGTGACACGTACCTGAAGGTGGACATGTACTGGTTGACAGTGATGGGTTGACACTGAGAGAGGTGACACGTACCTGAAGGTGGAAAAGTACTGGTTGACAGTGATGGTTTCACACTGAGAGAGGTGACACGTACCTGAAGGTGGACAAGTACTGGTTGACAGTGATGGGTTGACACTGAGAGAGATGACACGTACCTGAAGGTGGACAAGTACTGGTTGACAGTGATGGGTTGACACTGAG